>CAHIKZ030000249.1:60000-95000 GCA_903632075.3 Acanthosepion pharaonis | reverse complement strand
AGAAAAGACGTCCTAAAAATTGCTTTCAAGTATGTGAAACACTGTAGCCGCTCGGTGTTGAACCCAGTGTTCACTTTTAAACTTACACACGCTCTGTCCTTGATAACGAATACTTTACCCATAGATATATGGAGGACTCTCCCATCGTTTGTTCGACGTATGTGTACTGTTCTTAGAAGCGAATAGCCAGATGACCTGCATATCTGATTAGATTGTCACTGTGAATGAAGAAACCACACTTTCTGTAATAGTCGAATGCAGAAAAACGGGTGCATATAATGTGTCACAAGGGCTCCAAACGACTCTCCTCAGGACATGAATTGCGACTTATCTTTCTTCTAGTCCAGTTGCCAAACACGGCTAAAGGGTATATTTTGTGCTACTATATGCCTATAGCTGAGGGTGGGTAAGAGATGCATTCAAACATTCGACAAGAGGATTTACGCAAAGAATATATATATAATATAATATATATCATGTTGAATTGATAATGTTAATTATATTTTATGACTATGTCCTGAAGATGGTTTATTAGACCGAAACGTCCGACGTTGACATATTAACATTAAAACAGCATAATTGTATATAAGGATTTTTGTTTGTTTTTTCCGTATATTTTTCTTCATACTGTCGGATCTATATCCATATATTGGCTTGCACACACACACACACACACACACACACACACATATATATATATATATATATATATATATATATATATATATATAAAAGTTGGCTCTGTGTGCCGCGCCAGGAAATTTTTCTCCCCGGAATCAATACTTCAAATATACAAATCAACCATCCGCCCTTCCATGGAGTATTGCTGCCATATATGGTCTGGGGCACCTTCTGTTTTCCTCGGAGTTCTTGACAAGATCCAGAGACGGATATTAAATAATATAGACAAGCTTTGTCTATTTTAAGTAAGTTCCTTTCATATTGTCTGATAAGCTTAATAGCATCAGCATTGAAAGACGAAAGGAAATCACCATATTGATACATGTTTAAATCCAATCTAAGCTTTTGGCTTACATAAGCCATTATCAAAGATGACACTTACTTTTCAATATATCAAACAATACACAGACGAAACAATAATGATAGTCTGCTGCATGAAAAATTTCAAAGCAACGAGAAGTGTTAAATATGGCTTCTGTTATCAACAGCTTCCCATACTTAGTACTTCCCGTTTTCACTCTCGCGTGATCATGTGTGACGTCACGAGCTGCGACGCGATCTCCGCTTCCGAGTCTCGTATAAACGACTTTGTCGTTGCTTTGAAATTTTTCATGCAACAGAAACAGATTTTATTATTAATTTTTCATCAGTGTATTGGTTGATATATTGAAAAGTAAGTGTCATCTTTGATAATGGCTTATGTAAGACGAAAGCTTAGATTGGATTTAAACATGTATCAAAATGGGGATTTCCTTTTGTCTTTCAATGATAATGTGATTAAGATTATCAGACAATTTTAAAGAAACTTACTTAAAACAAATAGACAAAACGTGTCTATATTATTTGATGAAACATGCATTAATGAAAAATTGCTGCCTAAATATACACAATATATATATATGTGTGTGTGTAGTCGTAAGGATATGAATTTGTAACCCTGAATTTGAATCTACGTTACTTTGTAGATTCAAATTTTAGGAAATAAATCAGTTTGATCATCGCAAAAGGGTGAAACCCAGGATTAGAAACTCATTTCCATACGACTGAATATATTAGCTCTATCACTGATATTGAGCACTTTCCAATAAGTACCGTGCATATATAATATGCCATGTATATTCTACACACTTGCTTAGGGTGAAATATATATATATATATATATATATATATATATATATTGCAGTGTTACATTAGAACATGCACATACCCATTACAAAAGTGTACATCTTGTTTCAACGTTAAAAAAACAAAAAAAAAACACTTTTCATCAATAGGAGAATCATGAAACGTTGAAAAAGGTTTTCATCACCTGATGAAACGTTAAAAAGGTTTTTTTTTTATGTTGAAACAAGATGTACAGTTTTGTAGTGAGTATGTTCATGTTCTGATGGAACACTACTTAGTAAATAAAATTTACGGGTCTACTTTTGTATTGAGCTCTGTTTTAAATGAATGTTTTGAATGCTGAAATCTTCGTTCTTTTACATTTGGTTTTATATATATATATATATATATATATATATATATATATATATATATATATATATAAGCTTCGTTAAATATGAAATACAAGGTGAAATACAAGCTTCGTTAAATATGAAATACAAGATGAAATAATATATATATATATATATATATATATATATATATATATATATATATATATATATATAAAAATATACAGGTAGTAATCCGTTGGTATAATCCAAGCGAGTCCTATTAACACAGCATAAAATTTGTAATATGTTAAAACTGACTCACAAAAGAGCGCTCAATGTTTATTTTCATTGAACAGAGCAAATTTTCTTTACAATTGGAATTAAAATACCTTTAGTAAATGACCATTTTCACGTACAAATTTTAATTTAAAAATTCTCACTATTTTTCAAACTGTCTATGTTATCAGTTTGTAGTGGATTCCTACATGATACCACTATACTACAATACAAACTAATACCATAGACAGTTTGAAAAATCCTGCGAATTTTAAAATAAAATTCGTAGGTGAAAATGGTCATTAACTAAATGTATCTTAATTCCAATTGTAAAGTATATCTTAATTTGGATGCATATGCTGATATTGATGTATGCTGGGGTATACTTGTATATATGGGGAGGGGGTGTAGGTACATGTAAGTATTAGGGTAGGTATGCGTGAGGAGATACACATATATAGGTATATAGTTCACCCTATATATAATCATTATATATGATTCGGCATATCCAATCTTGGGTAATCAGATTCTTACTATCAGAAGATTCCTTGATACTTAATATAGGGTACATAGGTTAATCCAAGATTTTAATAAGTAGAGATTAAAAGGTCACTTAAAGCTAGCGCAAGTGTGTATGTACTTAAATGAAGCCATCCAAGTATGGGTTGGAGCAGTCAGCTATACGAATAGGTATCAGTGACGTGAACAAACGCATCCGTTTTCGTTAATTTCCGTGAATTTCCGGCGAATTAAACTGTGACCGTGTGACCGTTAGGGTATAGGTGAGCCCTTCGGCCTCCCCCTCTCCTCCCCTCCCCCTCCCCAGGCTCTCCTACCTCCATAATATGATTCCGCTAACGATGTCTTCTTCTCCACGTCACCTCCCATTAGGTATCCAATTACACACCCTCTCTCTTTCCTTCTCCAAATAAACAGTACACTACACACTGATACCAGAAACAATTTTAAAAAATCCTGCGGATTTTAAAATGAAAATTGTAGGTGAAAATGGCCATTAACTAAAGGCATCTTAATTCTAATTGTAAAGTATATAATATATATATATATATATATATATATATATATATATATATATATAAATATAATTATAAAATATATATATATATATATAAATATAAAATATATATATATAAATATAATTATAATATATATATATATATATATATATAAAATATAATTATAATATATATATATATATATATATAAATATAATTATAAAATATATATATATAAATATAATTATAATATATATATATATATTATTATAATATATATATATATATATATATATATATATATATATATATATAAATGATAGATAGATAGATAGATAGATAGAGAGATAGATAGATATACTGGACATTCGCGTCTTTTCCGGCGTTTGAGAGTCTATCCAGCAGCCCAGTTCTTAGAAGTGAACAGCCGGACTAGCCGTAGATATGATTTGATTATCGCCCTGAATAAAATTATATCTACGGCTAGTCAAGCTGTTAAGTTCTTTTAAGTTCTGAATTCAAGATCTGACAAGGTTCGTTGATTTGTGCAAAAGCAACCACACTTTTTGGAAGAACCTTTTACAGAGAACTGGTGCCCATTCTATGCCACAACGAATCTTGTCAGATCTTGAATTCAGAGTTATTACCCAAGTTTGTCCTGCTATTTTCCCCAAAGCCGGTGGGGTGGAGAAGACATGGATTCATACTATTCCCAATGTTATCTGCGTGTTAATGAATGCAATTGGAATTCGAACTCAGCCCTCCGACTCCTCAATCCGAGCCGCTACCCATTAATCCACTGCTACTAAGTATAGCATTTCATGAATCAAGAGGCATGAACCTTCATTAACCGTAGGAAAAGCCGGTCTTTCCTCGTGGAAATTGTTAATGAGTATAAAATGCGATTAGAAGGCAGTTCTTTAAGAGTTACTTCTAAAGAATGACTAGATTCAAAACGATTACTGATTCCAGTTGAAAAACAATAATCGATCAAAAGCGTCTCAGACGTTTTGAAAGACGCAATATTGCATCATGTTAACATTCGACAGAGCGTTTCTTTAGTTCACAAGACAAAAATTCCTATAGCTTCGCTTGCAAGTTTTCATGCTTCCGCTATATTCAACAGATATTGCATATTTCTATTAAAATTTATTCCGATCTTTAGAGCAAAATCTAAACAGAAATATTGATGCTTGGAAGACTGCAAAAGGCCCCTACAGCAAAATTTTGCTTGGAAAATTTTTTTTTTAAAAAGTTCCGGGAAGAATAAATTACGACATTGACTGAAATGTAACAGAAGATGGCGGAACAGAACGGAAAGGATGTTGGCCAATAAATATATTTTTGTTTCAGAAACTTAACGATTATTTTAAAACATATATATTTTTTTTATATTAATTCTCCCAATATCTATTTTATTTCCTCCATATTGTATCATGTATCCTTTTCCGTGTATGCTATTGCTTTCCCATATTCTATATTTGTTGTGGTAAAATAATTGCAGAATTGTTCTTGGTCTGACCAAATTCTTAAAATACAGGGTGTTTCAAAGAATTTATTATCATTTGAGATGTAAATACCTGGCTAACTACATAATTGTTAAAGACGTTACAAACAAAGGTGGTACTCGAGTGAAGGAACAGGAACATGCGCATAGACGAAAGAAAGAGAGGTTTATTTTAAAAGAGAATACGTTACTGAAAGACAGGGAATCGGGTGGCAGGCTAGCAATTCCCGAAGTTATTTGCCTCACCTTCCGGCGAGGCAGGATGTTGCACAAGGCCGTTTATAATGCGGAGAAAAACAGAGCTCGTAGGCTCGGGCAAAAATGCCCCGTAGACCCCGTAAAAACAGGGTCGGGTAGCTGTCTACCACCCCAGACGAGACTCTGCCCTTCGGCATAGACTCATCTGGGTTACTCTCAGACCCAAGGCAGAGAGTTCGACGAGCACAGCTGGAGAAGAATCTGCAACTAATTGTCGAAGCAAAGACACAGTTGTATCCTGTGCTCACTATATATATCTACTGATATAGTCAGACCACATAGGCGATAAGGAGTGTGGGACATTACATTACGACGATAATCTAAACAAAAGACAGGCTGTTGAGCAAAATAAGATTTATTTATCAAAATTTAAATAAAAAATTCAAACGTAAGTAGATTTCATGAACGATTTCACAAGTGTTCAATAGACGTACCTCCTGTGACACGGCACATAATACGTCAATAGTCTAGCTCCTACAGCATGTCCTGGAAAACGGCCTACGCTACACAGTCTTTTATGACTTTCCTCGAGCATAGTCTAATACAGAACTCTTTAGGTCCTCTCACTGGATCTAGATAGATATAAAGAGAGATGAACAGACTTAAATAAATCTTTCATCCACTGACTATGACTTTTACGCATCTCGAAAGATTAAGACAAAAGGTATTACGTCTCAAAGAAGATGCAAAAACTGCATTCAATTTAGTGTTTTATCATAAAGGCATAAATAACTTGTCACACGATGTCAGAAATGTAAGATGTATCTTCATCCATGTGTTGTGTCAAGTCAGACCTTAGGCGATCATGGCCCTCCACATCGTCCTGTCCCTTGTAGCTCTTAATAAGTTTTGTCTTTTTGTTATTTCTTCCAAACCCTGTTCTGCCATCCATTTTTCTCAAGACCATCAAGTATATTACACGCTGCTTTCCTCTGCCCCTCTTTCCATAAATCCGCCATGTAAGTATCAGATTTTCCAAGCCTTCCTTTCTCATTATGTACCCGAGAATCTTCAACTGTTTCTTCCTGAACTTAAGTATAAGTTTCCTTTTTGTTTCCATTTTTTTCTAAAACTTCATCGTTGTTCATATATTCCGTCCATTGTATCCTCAGCATCCTTCTGTAGAACCACATTTCTATTACTTCGAGTTTCTTCTTCATCTTTGAGGAGATTGTCCAGCATTCACTGCCATACGGGAGGACAAATATCACTTAACTGTTCAGTACTCTTTTCTTTGTTTCCAGTTTTTTTTTTATCTCTTAATACTGTTCTTAGCTTTTGGAATGCAACTTTGCGCATCGCAATACGTCTTCGGATCCCAGTGTTGCACATTCCATCCTCTGTTGAAACACTTCCCAAATATTCAGATTTCTGTACCTGCTGGATCTCCGACCTTTAATTTGCATTTTTGGGTTCATCTTTTTGCTCATAATTATGCATGTTGTCTTCTTGTCGCTTATGCTTAGTCCTTTCTTCTCGCTTTCCTTCGCTACCTTCCTATTTTGACTGATTTAAAAACGGTTCCGATACATTAATTCAAGATGAGTCTAAAATCGGACATTATTTTCCGAACAATTTTATATTAACAACTTTTTACAGATTTTTTTTTTTACAAGAAATAAACAAGACCTTTTGACTCATTTTTTTTTCCTTTACAAATAAATCAAACTATTAATGGATATATTTTTCAGTCATATACAACATATATTTATCTAGGTATATGTACAGTAGGCAGGTGCGAAAATTATTAACGTCATTTTATTTAAATCCAATAAATTTATTTGGAGTTTTTTTGAAGTTTACGTATATCATTTATGCAATCTGTCATGCAAGGAAAATGTTTCCAAGTTTTGAGGAATAATTCCGAAACGAGGAAAATGTGTTGCCATTAGTAAAATAGCCATTAGCAAAATACTATTTTTTGCATTATTAGTAACATTTTGCAGTATTAGCAAAATAATTTTGCAAATATAATAAATAAAAGAAATAAGTTTTGTAGTATTAGCAATATATTTTTTTGCCATTAACAAAATAAAAACTTAGAAAAAATAGTCATTAGCAAAATAATTAATAAAAATGCGCCTTAATAAAAATGCATCTGTGGATGCCATTCTACTAGGGCGTTTCACTAATCCCCATTGCAGAAGCCTGCTCAGGTACATTTATTTATGTTTGTTCAGCAGCCATTTCTTATAGTTTATGCTTAGTCCTTTCTTCTTGCTTTCCTTCGCCATTTTCCTATTTTGATTGATTTAAAGATGCCCAGCCACAGAGCTCTGGTTTATATTGCAACTATGCTTAGCGTATCTTAGTTACAGTTCCTAGGAGAGACCGTATTATCTGGCGAGATCAACACTCTGAACTCGGTCAATGACTTGTTACTTCGTGCTAGCAGAACCATCGACGGTTTCCCAAGTGTCCCGTCTACCCAATTTCACTCACAAGGCTTGGTTCAACCCGTGGTATGGATTTCAGGCAGTTTCCAGGCTGATAACAGAAGTCTCCATGGTGAGATTCGAACCGAGATCTCATGATCAGAATGGGAACGTTCTAACCACTCGGCCACGTGCCCAACAGCAAAATAGTAATGGCGATGGTAATATTTGCCGTTTCCCTATAAGGAAATATTGAATATTCACTGATCGTGCTACTACTTTCCTTCACTCCAGGGACATTATGCTTTGAACAAAATGTATAATCTCCTCTTCTCATATGGTAGGGTAGTGTGAGGGGAAGGATTGGCAAATGGTAGAGCACATCTCTGAGGTCCGCAACGTGAACGCTCTTTCCTTAGACCCTCGCTATCCACTCCACGGCTGTGAACCAATGACAAAGACGCTCAAGTAGGGACACAGTTTTTTGGTTTTTTTTTTACACTCAGGCGAACCACTGAACAACATAGCTCCTAGTCAGCGTCTGTCCCTATGGTGCAGCCACCTTAACAACGTGGAACAAAGGCTCAGCCCTACGGAATCCCTTCCTCTGTCTGTAGTGATGCCTGGCCCTCCTGTACTGCCCAAATCGTCTCCGAACAGCAGCTGGTCGTTGTAGAGCTAACCTTCAGAAATGAGCATAAGCCACCGATGCTGATCACAACTGCCAATGCTGCCAATCACAAAATACGGAAAATCTAGTTTGCCCAAATCTTGAAGATTCATGCACACATAAAGAACTTGAAAACTTAACATCCAAGGCAACACTGGATGGGTGTGGTGTACCGACTCGACAAGAAACAGAATAATAATGGTAATCTCAACCTTATAATGAAACATTCGTTGACCAAAAAGGAACTGCTACATTCGGTTGGAATTTATAAAATCTTTCTCTCAGAAGAATTTTTTAGGAAAATAGGTTTCTCAATTTCACTAACTTTTATAGCTCTTTCCAGTATTGATGAGGGCTTCCTTTCTTATCGGTCTATATTTTCCTCAACTTTGTCGCCGTGTTTATCACAATGTTTCAGCCTTTCAGTATCTGTCTATATTTCTGAGATGAGGTATTATGTTCACTATTTACATTATTCGGACTATTGTCCTCATCTTTGTTGCCATAACGTTTTTTTTGTTTTTTTTTTTGCTTTTGTGGAATGTCAATAACTTTATTATTATTTTCTCTTCGAATTACATGAGCTATATAGTTAAGTTTTTTCTGTCGTTGAAAGTCATCAACTCTGAACGAGTTTCGCCTTATGCATGACATCCATATGAAATTTCTTTATCTAACGTGGTTATTAGAGAATATGACTCAAATTTTTAGATCAAGTTTTTGCTACTGGTGCAATTATTGGGTAAATCTACCCCTAGTACATGCTATTCGATACTAAATTTCCTTATTTTATATACTAAAGTTGTTATAGCTGCTCCAGACATTGAAGTATCTGAAATATTTTACTAATTCCATGTCTTAAAATGAAAACAGATCAAAATTTATATGAAGAATTCAGTTTCTCAGTGTCGTCTGCGTCCGATTAGCTACAAAGTGATGAACCTAGGAACGGTTCAGAAAAAGAACTAAACTCGTCTCTCAATTAAATGCAACCGTAAGTTCTATTCTAATAGATTCTTCACTCTCGCTTCTCAGTACTCTCTTTCGATTTCTTACTTCCCTGCCACAGAGAGTCTCCAAAAATTCAAATGCAACATGAATCGCCATTTTCTGTCTTTCTGAAACCTGTTCTTTTATTGCCCTTTCTTGTCACTAAACTATTTTCATTCTCTTTCATTTCCACTAATCCCTTGCGTCTTAGTAGCATTATTGCCTTGCTTGAAGTAAAAATGATTTTTAAAAATCCAGAAACATATATTCATATTGGTATGCCGGGATGGCATCAGAATAGTTTTGCATGTATCACGCTAAATAACAGACAATTATTGAACAAAGCACACAATGCTTTCCATATGGCACGACCATGTTGCCATTTTTTTTCTTTTTTTTTTTGCAATACAATTCCTTTTAAGTATAGACTTACGTAAAACAAAGCCTGTCTTTGGATATTTGGACTATTTATATGTAAATCTTTTTAAATAGGAAGTGTATATTCATGTAAAAAAAAACAAAAAAAAGCATTCTTTTGGAGAGAAAAAGTATGTATGTGATAAAATGGGATTATCGTGTGTACAGGTGCTTTTTTGATTGATATTTTTGCTGACGTCAACTTGCATAAAAAATGACCGCATCTCGGCTGATGAGTTGGCCAAAGAATTTCAGCAAGAGAAACACGAAGAAGGATACCGAAGATAGAAGACAAAGAATGCGAAATAAAATAAAGAAAAGATAGATAGATAGATAGATAGATAGATATGAACAGACTGAGAGAGAGAGAGAGAGAGAGAGAGAGATAGATAGATAGATAGATAGATAGATAGATAGATAGATAGATATGAACAGACTGAGATAGATAGATAGATAGATAGATAGATAGATAGATAATAGATAGATATGAACAGACTCAAATAGATAGATAGATAGATAGATAGATAGATAGATAGAACATGAAACAGACTCAGATAGATAGATAGATAGATAGATAGATAGATAGATAGGAACAGACTGAGAGAGATAGATAGATAGATAGATAGATAGATAGGAACAGACTGAGAGAGAGAGAGAGAGAGAGAGATAGATAGATAGATAGATAGATAGATAGATAGATATGAACAGACTGAGAGAGATAGATATATAGATAGATAGATAGATAGGAACAGACTGAGAGAGAGAGAGAGAGAGATAGATAGATAGATAGATAGATAGATAGATAGATAGATATGAACAGACTGAGAGAGAGATAGATAGATAGATAGATAGATAGATAGATAGATAGATAGATAGGAACAGACTGAGAGAGAGAGAGAGAGATAGATAGATAGATAGATAGATAGATAGATAGATAGGAACAGACTGAGAGACAGATAGATAGATAGATCGATAGATAGATAGATAGATAGATAGATATGAACAGACTGAGAGAGAGAGAGATAGATAGATAGATAGATAGATAGATAGATAGATAGATAGATAGGAACAGACTGAGAGAGAGAGAGAGAGAGATAGATAGATAGATAGATAGATAGATAGATAGGAACAGACTGAGAGAGAGAGAGAGAGAGATAGATAGATAGATAGATAGATAGATAGATAGATATGAACAGACTGAGATAGATAGATAGATAGATAGATAGATCGATAGATAGATAGGAACAGACTAAGCTAGGCTAGCTCGATAGATAGAGATGAACAAATTGAGATCGGAATAGACTGAAATAGATAGATAAATAGATCTGAATAGACTAAGATAGATAGATAGATAGATAGATAGATAGATAGATAGATATGGATGGACTGTGGTATATAGACTGTAATAGATAGATAGATAGATAGATAGATAGATAGATAGATAGATAGATAGATAGATAGATAGATAGATATGAACAGAATGAGATAGATAAATAGATAGATGGATAGAAACAAAATGAGATAGATAGATATGAACAGAATTAGACAGATAGATAGATAGATAGATAGATAGATAGATAGATAGATAGATAGATAGATAGATATATACATACATACATACATAGAAACAAAATGAGATAGACAGAAACGTAATGATAGATAGATAGATAGATAGATAGATAGATAGATAGATATGGATGGACTGTGGTATATAGACTGTAATAGATAGATAGATAGATAGATAGATAGATAGATAGATAGACATGAACAGAATGAGATAGATAAATAGATAGATGGATAGAAACAAAATGAGATAGATAGATATGAACAGAATTAGACAGACAGATAGATAGATAGATAGATAGATAGATAGATAGATAGATACATACATACATACATAGAAACAAAATGAGATAGACAGAAACGTAATGATAGATAGATAGATAGATAGATAGATAGATAGATAGATAGATAGATATGGATGGACTGTAGTATATAGACTGTAATAGAGAGATAGATAGATAGATAGATAGATAGATAGATAGACATGAACAGAATGAGATAGATAAATAGACAGATGGATAGAAACAAAATGAGATAGATAGATAGATATGAACAGAATGAGACAGACAGATAGATAGATAGATAGATAGATAGATACATACATACATACATACATACATAGAAACAAAATGAGATAGACAGAAACGTAATGATAGATAGATAGATAGATAGATAGATAGATAGATAGATAGATAGATAGATATGGATGGACTGTAGTATATAGACTGTAATAGAGAGATAGATAGATAGATAGATAGATAGATAGACATGAACAGAATGAGATAGATAAATAGACAGATGGATAGAAACAAAATGAGATAGATAGATATGAACAGAATGAGACAGATAGATAGATAGATAGATAGATAGATAGATAGATAGATAGATGAAGAAAATTAAATACATCTCTTCCACAAAAATGGAACACCTGCAAATTTGTTCCTTCTGTTGGAAAACTAAAATATATTTTTATAGCATTTTTTTATAAAAAAAATTCAGTGTCATAATTAATCTCATTTTTATTTTTTCACACTTTGTCAATATTTTTTTTCAGATTTTCCTTTTGCTGAATTTGAAAAACATGGCATTTCGTTTCTGATTGTTCGTTCCATATGCAGAAATATATTGAAGTTGATATTTAAGCAATAAAAACAACACTTTTCCAGATAATGCGAATGTTAGTGTTTTTTTTTTTTAGTTGACATTCTATACAGCGGTACCAAATCTGTTTCTCTACAGATTTGCCAACTAAAGGAAGTAAACAGTTAATTGCCTCCAAAATGACAAGGATTCAACCTGCTTATATATAGCAGTAAATTTAAATGAATAGCATTAATAAGTACTACATCAATAAATTTGAATAAATAAACCTATTTAATACTGTTACTATCATTTAGGCAACATATCTTCATTCGTAAATATTTAGTTGAATAATCTAAATATATTATGTCTACTTTTTATTTTAATCCTCTTAAATTCACGGATCAATTTCTTAGTGTTGTCATTAAACTAATTAAGAAAGACTCCGTAATTTTTTGTCATTTCTTTTATTTTCCAAAGTACTTTCAGTCTCATCCAATAAATGAGTATAGCAACAGTGGTTTAAAATGCCTATAAATCAATGTTTTGGCCAAATCAAATTGTAATCTTTTTTTTTACATTTCAGGTTGAGTATTTTAAAACCTTAATAAAAAAAAAGATAAATTAAGTTACACCCATACATATTCTTAATATTTAATTTTTAAAATGACTATAACGGGGCGCGTTCATGCGCATCTACAAAAAATCACAACTATGTGTTGCATTATTTTTTTGTGTTAGCAATTCACGCCTGAAGATGATTTTGGATATGACTGAAAGTACTTGGGAAAATAAAAGAAATAACCTAAAGTACGGCGTCTTTCTTAATCAGTTTTGTAACATCACCAAGAAATTGATCCATGAATTTGAGATGATTAAAATAAAATAAATAGAAACACACACACACACACACATATATATATATATATATATATATATATATATATATAGATAGATAGATAGATAGATAGATAGATAGATAGATAGATAGATAGACCTAGTGAGCCAGACAAACCTACCCAGATTTCACCTAAGCGGATAGTCAGGGAAAGGTGGCTAAAGAGGCAAAAGAGAAACGGCATATTTATAGGCGAATATCGAAATCATACCCCACCCCTGTGTTGTGTTGTTTTTTCTTGTTTTTCTATTTTTTTTTCTTTGGCCACGTGGTATGATTTTGATTATCGGCTATAAATATGCCGTTTCTCTTTTTGCCTCTTTAGCCAGCTTTCCCTGACGATCCGCTTAGGTGAAACCTGGGTAGGTTTGTCTGGCTTACTCGGTTTGACTACGTCTGCTCTACCATTGTATTGAGCTCTTTTTAGTTAGTTGTTTACTCGTGTCGGTTTTTTTTTCCTTTGGGTTTTGAGCCTGTATCTGTGCGATTTTTTCCGACAGACTTTCATGTTTCTAGCTCTTTCTTTTTTAAAAAACTTTTTTCCTTCGTGATTGATTTTATTATTGGCAAATCAAAATTCGAAGTTTTTTCGAGACGAGTATAGTTACCTATATATATATATATATATATATATATATATATATATATATATATATATGTCTTACCATAAAAATCCAAAATTACCTCATGTGGGTATAGTTTGTTTTAGAGTAGTACAACCATATACCAGTCCTCCTCAGCCCTAGACAGCAGTCGGTGAGAAAGTACGGAGCTATTTTGCTAATGACTCTGGGTTGATGACAAGGAGGTGGGAGTTTATTTATGGCCAAAGCCCTTAATTGTATGTAAATTAATTTAGGTTGCTGCTAGTGGATTATACTATTAAGTGATAGGAGATTTAAAGACAATTTAAATTTAGAACAAATTATCTAAATAATAGATTCCCAAAAACCTGTAATACCGAAAAACCCGATAGAATAAATCATGTCATACAACACACATACATACCGACATATCCACGTATACACATATCTACATACGCATACATATAATTTTAACTTCGATTCTTATAGTGTCAAAATCCATTTCTTTTATTTTAAAGTTCCAGATTGTTATTGTTCCAGTAATTTTCTGTTAGTAATCTGATATCCTTCGTGCTCCAGATTAACTTTCTGCATCATTTTCATTTCAAAGTCTTTACAGCATATTCGAGAACGCTTCACTTTCACCTGTTGCTTTCTGTTTTACACCATATCCTCCTTTATTTTCATTATTATTATTTCAGGGGTGATATCGTCCCTGCCATATATATATATATATATATATATATATATATATATATATATATATATATATATACCATCCATTGACATAATTTAATCACTGGGGGTTGTTGGGTGGGGATTTTTGTTTTTTGGTAGTTAGTAAGTAATAACGTAAGATCTATATTCTTATATAAGTTTGAACTTGCTTTTTTGACACTTTAACGATGGGCCAGGTTATTTTTGTCATATACATACATACATATATATATATATATATATATATATATATATATATATATATATATATATATATATATGACATCCTTGGTCCAGGGTCGAATCCTTTGGTCACGGCGCCAACTGTGACGTCGCTCCTCCTGGTCGCAGCGTCGACTATGTCGTTCGATCTCGTTCGCGGCTCCAACTGTGACGTGACGTTTTGCCGCGGCGTCAGCTGTTCGCTCCTCGCTGCTCCAAGTGTGACGTTCCAACCCTTTGGTTAGATGATTACCAGCCTCGCCGTTCCCAACTCGCTTCCAACACCTGGTTACTAGGGTAACTGTACTGATCTCCGGTCTGCCTACCCACGTTGTGATTAGATCTTAGACAGACGGGATCAAACAGGGATTGGGGCCGTATGCCAGTTGAGTTCGACGGGGTGGCAATACACAAGTAAAAGAAAAAACTCACGAGGCCAAAAATTACTGATAAAAAAGGGTAACAACCTTTTATATCTAATGTTCGTTACATAAAAATTATTCTTACTTCCCGACCCGCTTTGTGGACTGTAACAAGCTTCTATCATACAACTTAAAGACTTCGAGTTGCCTACTCTCTAGAATTTTGTATGTCGGAGTGTGGCTTGGTTTCGACACTGGGCGCTAATCTCTACCAGTCGTTCACGGCTGATTCTTCTCTTCGGCTTGAGTTGGACGAGCTTATTCGCTTCGGCTTGAGTTGGACGTATTTCTTCACTTCGATTTGGGTTGGACGAATTCCCACCCTCAGGCTTGGCCTGATTTCAACTTCTTCTAGACGCAACTGCAAGTAACTCCTTCTTCTTCCGTCCTGCAACTCTACTCGCCAAGGTCCGAACTCTTCTCTCTGCCGTCTGAGGTGATCTCTTCTCTCTGCCTTCCGGGGCTGAACTGATCTGCTTGTTTGGCCTGCAACTTTACTGCCTGTCTGGCCTGCAATTCTTCGGCCTGTCTGGCCTGCAATTCTGCTCCAACTTCTCTGCGGCTTTCGAGCAATTTTCTTCTCTTCGACTTGGCTGCAACTTCTCTGCCTGTCCGGGCCAAACGGACCGACCCTTCTTGCCCGCAAGGGGCGAATGAACAGGGCCCGCCGTCCGCTCTCCAACTGCTCTGGCCGTCTACCCCGCAACTCTCTGACGTCTGTCGATTGGGGTCCTGCTTTTATTGACGCCGCAACAAACTGGGGTGGGTCTGTCGGCGTCAGGGTTTTCCTGACAATTCCAAAAGTCGCATTAGTTCTGATTTCCCATTATCGCTCTTATTTTCACCCCTACTTCCTCACAGTGCCTCTGGGGGGGGGGGAGGCGCATACCCATCTCTCCCGGTCTCTCGTATGTCAGGTGACCGTTTTCGACCAATGGGTCTTGGTCGAGCGTCCTTTCTCCTCTTTCTCGCATATCACGTGACCGCTTTCGGCTAACGAGATTCTGGTTGGGCGTCTCCCGTCCTTCGTGACGTCTCCAATCGGGCGTGGTCTATCCCGGCTTTGTTCTGGGAAAGAGACACCTTGCTAAAAAAACAAAATCCAATTTGGCCTTTTTTGCACGCACGAAAAATGACAATCTCGGCCTTTTCTCACTTTTTGGCTTTTGTCAAAACAGCCCGCCGCTAATTAGATATGACTTCAGGAAGAATTTTTCTCGTCTCGCTGGCGCTTTCTGTGAGCCAAAACAATTGTTTTCACCTCTTTGCTTTTGCTCAGACCTGATAGTCAAAAATCTTAATTATCTGAATTGAAAATGTCTTCACTTCATCATCGTGGGGGTTCTAATTTTCAACAGGTCAAGATCTGTATACAATTCCAGCGGTCACCTTCTCATCCCAAAAGACACCCTTCTCCGATTAATATTTCGTTTTCCATTGTTCTAAAAATCCCATTTCTCCAAATTGATAATGAGCTTCTACACAAAAGTAGGCCAGATGCTTTGACCGATATTTTTATCAATCGTACGTATGTTCATACACTTTTACCAAGTCTGTTTTCTTTCTTTCTTTTAATTACCTTTAATTCTATTCTTCCAAATAACAATTTCCATTGTTTTTGAAATTCGGTTAGGCGCGTTGGCCTAGATATCTCTTGACACCTGTTTTCGCTAATGACCGGCTTTTTGCATTACCCATCTCTCCCTCTCCTTTTCTTTTCTTTTCCTTTTTCTTTTTCCCTTCTTCTTCCCTTAGGGTCGCCTAAATACACTTAGAGAATTATTCTCAAACTTAATTATTCTTCGTCTAAATAACTAACAACTGGTTAATAAACCGAATAAAATAAAATCATATTTCTATGAATATTTCTTTTTAGTTTTTCTAATAATGCATGGTGCCACATATATATATATAAAGAGGCAGACAGACAAATATGTATAGAGAGAATAGACAGGTATATATATATATATATATATATATATATATATATATGTGTGTGTGTGTGTGTGTGTGTGTGTGTGTTTGTGTGTGTGTGTGTGTGTGTGTGTCTGAGATAGATAGAGATGAACAGAATGATATACATAGATCTAAACAGAATGAGATAAATAGACAGTTATGAACTGAATGAGATGATAATGTTTTAATCTACGATAATGCCCTTGCTGTTGCAGAAAAATGATTTTAATAGCTGCAAAGAGAGAAACCTTACTTGAATTATGGAGTCTATTCCCCATGATTATAGAATACATTTTCGACTTATTTTTCACTTACTCACGCACAAATACATAATATATATATACGGAGTGATTGAAGAAATTTTATGTATAATTGGCCAGCCATATGTCCTGACTTAACACCCACTTTTTTTTTCTTTGTTGTTGGTTAAAGGAGCAAGTCTAATAAACTATACCAGGACTTTGGAAGAATTTTGAAGATTGAATACATGACGTTATGTCTTCCATACCACAAGAGTTCCTGGTGAAATCAGTTGACGCGTTTCTTGGGCGATTCGAGAAGCTGGTAGCTAAATCTGGTGTCCATGTCGAATTTTAAATAAAACCTGATGCTAAACGCTTTTCTCTCATCTCCATTTATTTTAAAATAAATTATAATTATTTTAAAATGGGGAGTTAGTTTTCTATCACCCTGTTTCGCATAGCAAGAAATCAGAGATCGGATATATATTAATAATACGATCTACACAAGCGGTCACACCAGCCACAAGGACAACAGTTGGTGAGTCTTCCCAATTTCTCCGTTTATTTCTCGCACCGCTCATGGACACAGGTGTGCTCGAAAATTCCGGATTTAAAACCTTAATTTCTATGCTTCATTTTGTCTTGTGTTTAATAAGTAATATTTAATAAATATTTTTTGTACTGATTACATTGGTACCCTTCCGTTTTCCTTTTTGCTTATTAACCAACCTATCTATTTTAATATATATATATATATATATATATATATATATATATATATATATAGATAGATAGATAGATAGATAGATGTCATATTTTTAAATTCATAACAACGTTTTGCACAATACAGTTTGTTTTAACCAACTAATATAATACTTATATGAAAGATATTTAGTGGATTTCTTCGTATAATATCTGTTTACATTACAAATACTTATAACTTCTTATTTGCTGGTTTGCGAGTTATTTGTCATATTTAAATATATATTTTTTTAAAATTATGACCTGGTAATATACATACTTATACTTGAGGTGAAAATAATTTTACATACTGTAAGTAATTCTAATACATTTACTTGTTTTAAAAAGAAATATACTATATTAAAAATTAAAAGTGAAAATATTTTTAAAATCGTAGTTAAATAAAACGTATTCTAACCTAAACATCCCCAAAAAATCTTTAAGTATACAAATAGAAAAAATGCCGTAAGAATTTTTGCCGTTAACAATAATTTTAAAAAAAAAATCCAGACGACATGCATTTAACGGATGTCAGAATTTATTGAAAAATACATCCCTACCCCTACCAAAACGGAAACCTTTCTTCAAACGTAACTAATAACTGCTACAACAAAATACAGTGATAATGAACACGCAATTACCCCTTGTCTGGATGAATGAATTTCTCTGTATCCTTGCAAACGTGAATTATGAATTTCTGCTGTGCCTTTAAAACCCAGTAATTTTAAAAATAAGTTACCCCAAAATATGCTTGAGGATGAAATGGAACTAATGACTTTAAATTAATTACAAGATTAAATTCGAAGCTTTTAGCTTCCATTTTTGAAACATGGTTAGAACTGTGTAACGAAAAAAATAGTTAATTTATAATATATATATATATATATATATATATATATATATATATATATATATATATATTACTCGTGACCTGTAGGGTCGTAGGGACACCATGTGTACTGCAGACGGGAGTAGACGTGGTATTTCTTGGGCAAGATAGCCCGGCGGAACCCAACTGTCTCCAGGTTGGCTTTAAATTCAGAGATTTCCCTTCGCCTAGACCAGTTGCCACCCAAAAACATAATCTGTCCTGCTATTTACCCATAGCTCGGGGGAGAGGGGAAAAAGGATTCATACTTTCCCCAAGGGTATTAAAACGTAAGTGAATTTAATGGATCCGGCTAGAATTCGAACTCGGCACTCCGATTCCTCAATCCGAGCCTCCACAATAAATATATATCTAATGGTATATGACATATATTTCTCACCTTCTTGAAAATAAAGTAGGTTTCAAAGGTAAATAATGAATAGAATAGCCGCCAGTCTTTGCAGATATTAATCCCATAAAAATGGCTATTTAATCATTAAAAGAGATTTATATGCGATTGGAAAACTATATTCAAGTAAAAATGTTTTTTGGGAAACAATAAAAACTGCTGCAAGTAATGTTCCATTTGAAACTGTAGAAAATTTATCAAATTTAATATATGAAAGACTGGTGATAAAAAACTAGTTTATTAAATTATATATATGTATACATTTACTTAGATTTACATATATATATATATATATATATATATATAAGTAAATATATATATATATATATATATATATATATATACATTTACTTACATTTACATATATATATATATATATATATATATATATATATATATATAAGTAAATATATATATATATATATATATATATATATATATATATATATATATATATATATATATATATATATATATATATATATATATATATATATATTCAAAAATTATAATATAAATATTATATAAAATCACTACAAAAATAGCCATATTGTTTCAACACTTCTGGAGTCTTATCAAGTGATGGTGTTGAATGTAGAATAAAGAGTTTTAAAAAGGTTCAAATCAAACACCCCTCGCTAAGTGGAAATACTGTTACATAAGGTGGAATGACTAATCCAAATTCAAGTATACAAGAATTCAAAAAACTTGACAACAAACTAAGCTTATAATAATTATTTAATTCTTTAATGTTGGGGTTAGACTAAAATAGAATTTATTCTCACTAATAAATATTAAATTATACGATAAAATTTGAAATTACTTGTATATATACATATATATATATATATATATATATATATATATTGTATATGCGGAAAATTACAGCACATATAGTTTCATCTTTACAGTTATATATGTACAAAATTCGTAACGAAACACTGGATTTTATATTAATATAGACTCATACAACGTTTTAATGGATAAAAGGAATAATCAAGCTTAATAGCGGTATACTGTCAGTACTCTTTAACGAAACTTGTATAAAAGAGGGATTGCTGCCCCAAATACACAATTATATATATATGTATATATATATATATATATCTTTAGATATATATATATATATATATATATATATATATATTTATATATATATATATATATATATATATATATATATAAATAATAAAAAAATAACCAACGTCTACTTGTTCCATAACGGTTGATTTTAAAAAGTACTTAATAGGGCGACCTAAAGCTAAAATTGTATTAATAGTAGTACTCGTTTGGAAAACCTCGATTAGCTCAACGGAATAAATTGGCATCAGAACAAAACGAAATAAATTCTAGGTTTGCTTGGCTCCTTAGGATTTATTCTAATTTATCGCTCTACTTAGCGTATTGAGCACTTTACGTTTTAGTCTTTCTAGTCGTTTGCTTTTTTTTCTTTGGACTAAGGACTTAATGTACTTGGCGATTTGTTTCGTCTTGTTCTAATGTGTTTAGTTCTTTCTTTTTTTTTATTTCCAATTTTTTTCCTCAGGTAATATCTGCAAGTTCAGCTATCCGACGTTTTACAATTGAGTACTTCTATTAATTTACACACACACACACACACACACACACACACACACACACACACACACACACATATATATATATATATATATATATATATACAAATGAGAGAAAAGAAACCGCAAACGTTTTTGGTTGTAATGTGGATTTTTTTAAAAAATATATATTCTACATTATTTTCCATAATTTTGCTACACGCGTTTCTGATCTAGCGACCTTCATCAGGCAAAGAGTTGATATTTTCACATATTATTAAAAGGAATTAATTTTCTTATGTCTTTCGATGTTAAATATTCCTTTATGTTAAACATTCTCTTTTTGTGTGGTAATGACACAAATGTCTTTCTTGAACTGGCAGTGAAAAAGGTTTTCTGCGTAAAGGGTAATAAAACTATTAAGACTGGTCCGAGAAAGGGTGGAAAAAATATCTATATTCTTATCTTTTAATGACCCTTGGGTGTTCATAGATCTATTTCCATTTTTATGTGTGTGTGTGCGTGTGCGTGTGTTTGTGTTAGCATGCGTATGGCAAAGTATTTTTCCTCTACATACATACATACTGTCTTATTATAAGGAATTAGTATACGCATATGTACACACACACACACACAATCACCTACATTTCCTATGTTGTGTATGGTTCGCTTGTGTTCTCGTGAGCAGTTTTGTCAATGTGTGCATATATATATTAGTACGAGCATGTATATGCACACACCCTCTCCCTATACATACGTCTGTCTTATAAGGAATTAATATACACACATACACACTTACACACCTATATGTGTGTCTGTGTGAATTTTTGGCACTATGTGAAAACTTTATATTTAAAACTGAGTAATATAAGTTCTTGAATTTATCTATGTTTTGAACTTTGCATATAACGAAGAAAAATGACAATCCTGACTACTTTTTAAATGAGTTCATATACACCCGTACTTCTGTATATGAGTGTGCATGCGTGTCTATGCGTGTGTGCGTGTGTGTATATGAGTGTGTTTGTGTATGTGCTCGTGCGCAGATGTATAAATCGGTCAACTATAGATTTCAGTTTCTTTTTTTTTCCATCTTTATATAACGGAAATTAAACCATTTTCTTGCAATAATTTGATTTTAATTTTTTTTTTTTAAATTTAAAAAACCATATTTAAATTGAAAAATTAATAAGCCAAGCGTAATCTTCTCCCGGAGAGTTTCCCGCCATTCGATGTATCTGAAGAAAAAGGAAATCATTTGGCGCCAAATATAGAAAAACATGGCTACCATGTTCTGTCCTCGATGGCTCTCAGACTGCAAAACTTAAGAACGTTCGGTAACTTAGCTTTACCTTGAAATTAAAAATATTTTTTATTGTTTTACGTCTGCATTGAAGACCCTATCAATTCATTCCAGTCATCCATCAAAAATTCCTAACATTATCACTTCTTTAATGTCATTTAAATGTTGTCATTTTTTTAGAAATTAAATCACCTTCTGTATTTTAAGCTTTCTACGCTAACATTTCATATTTTCTGTTCCAACGACATGAAAATGAGTATTTAGAAAGAATATGTAATAAAAAAACCAGTAATATAATAGTGAAGAGAGATAAAAATATAAATAATAAATACACACACACACACAGACACACACACACACACACATATATATATATATATTGTCATTCGCAAACAGTAATGCTTCAAGTCCCCGCAGACTGCAATGTATCTTTGAAGATATTCAAAAAGCTGTCAAAATACAAGGACCTAGAAATAGATATCTCGAAAATGTGGCATATGGGAACATGAACAATCCCTGTTGTAGTTGGAGCCCTAGGACTGGTTGGAAAAGATTGCGGTAGACTAATTGAAGGGATTCCTGGAAGTCCATGCATCAAGGAGATACAAAAAATTGTTCTGACAGTTGCAGCCCACACTTTACGAAGGGCTTTATCTATGGAATTTTTTTTTCTTTTTTTTTTTTTTTTTGTCAGTGGAAAGTGTCATAATGCCATTTCTAACCTTAGGTCCCTGGGCGGGACCCGGAAAGAAATGTGTAAACGCCAGAAATCAAAGAAAATAATAATAATAATAATAATACTCAAAAATGTAGCACATGAAAATATCAACAATCCCTGTTGTAGTTGGAGCCCTCGGATTGGTTGGAAAAGATTCCAGTAGACTCATTGAAGAAAGACATTCACCATCAAAGATGATATTCTATGTTCACATGACTAATTGAAGGGATTCCTGGAAGCCAATACCTTAAAGAAATACAAAATATTGTTCTCACGAGTACAACCCACATCTTACGAAGGGATTTATCTATGTAAAATATGTTTTGAATTGGTCAGTGGCAGATATCATAATGCCATTTCTAACCTTAGGTTTCTGGTCGGGACCCAGAAAAAAATGTGTACACACCAGAAATCAAAGGAATAATAAGTTTTTCGTTACACAGCTCAGACCTTACGGAGAGCTTTATCTATCAAGAATGTGTTGGTTTCGTTCGTTTTCTTTCTTTTTTTTAGGTTCAGTGGAAATTGTCATGATGCCATCTCTGTGAAGAAGAAGAAGAAGAAGAAGAAGAAGAAGAAGAAGAAGAAGAAGAAGAAGAAGAATTATTGTTGTATGGAATTCAAGAAAATTACGTGTTTTTCGAAACCATTAAAAACGTAACGATTTCATTCTATTTTAACGGATAAAACTTAAATATGAATTATGAATATATATATATATATATGTGTGTGTGTGTGTGTGTGTGCGTAAAGTGTTTAAATTGATAAATTACTGTTAGTTTATAAACATTAGAAACCATTTATTTTGTTTATATTTTTTCAAACGGTTGCGATGTAAATGCAAATTGTTAATATATTTGCTGTAAACAATTTAAAATTTTAATCTTAATTTTATCTTATATCGATTAGAATTGCAGTCTGATATTTTTGTTTGTTTCTGATGAACAGAAACGTTAAATCGTATTTTAAAATATGTGGTGTCACGGGTAAAACAGATCTTGCCAGAATAAATAAACTAGAAGCGTCACAATTATTACATGAAAATAGAAAAAACCACATCCTGCATTTACCTTTGCGGGGTTTACCAAATTCGAGATCTCAAGGGCGAAACGAGTTTGGGGTCTAAATATATACTCAGCTGAATCTGTTCGTTCAAATAAGAAAAGACAATGCCAACAGATGATTCCAAATGCACTCCTTTAACCAGAATATACTCATACAAAAAGAAAGGATATATTATTATTATTGTCATCATCATCATCATTCGATTTCTGCTATGGACACACTACCTACCAAGTCTGCGGAAAGACCTAAGGCAGGTCGTGGTGTGTTGTTATGGCCACATTTCATGTTAATAATTTTTTTTTTTTTTTTTTATCTCCGATGAAGTTGCTAGCGTTACATAGACAAAGTTCTCCTTAGTGTGTGTGCTGTACTTAATAAGACAATTTTCTGTATGTCTCTTAAGCTGGGGTTTCAGGGATTCTTTCAATGTGTTGTTTTGTTCCATTTTTATAATTCCAAGTGCACCTATTACCACTGGTATTATTCTTGTTTTCAATTTCCACATTTTTCTATTTCATTATTATTATTATTATTATTATTATTATTATTATTATTATTATTATTATTTTTGATTTCTGGCGTTTACACATTTCTTTCCGGGTCCCGCCCAGGGACCTAAGTTTAGAAATGGCATCATGACACTTTCCACTGACAAATAAATAAATAAATATATAAATAAATACAAAAAAATTACATAGATAAAGCCCTTCGTAAAGTGTGGGCTGCAATTGTCAGAACAATTTTTTGTATCTACTTGAGGCATGGACTTCCAAGAATCCCTTCAATTAGTCTACTGCAATCTTTTCCAACCAGTCCTAGGGCTCCAACTACAACAGGGATTGTTGATGGTCCTATATGCCTCATTTTCGAGATTTCTATTTCAAGGTCCTTGTATTTTGACAGCTTTTTGAATATCTTCAAAGATACATTGCAGTCAGCAGGGACCGCCATATCAGTAAGGAGGCACCGTTTTTGTTTGTGGTCTTTAATAACAATATCTGTTCGGTTGGCTTTGATTGTTCTGTCTGTGTGTATTGTGTAGTCCCATAAAATTGTAACAGGTCCTATCTCCGTAACCTGGTCTGGTTGGTGTTCATACCATTTTCTTTCAGTTTCCTTCCCGTAGAAGTTGCAGATTTTCCAGTGCAGATATTGGCCCACTCTGTCATGTCGGGTTTTATATTCAGTGGGTGCCAATATCGTGCAACCTGATACAAGATGATCAATCGTTTCTGGATATTTATCACAGAATCTGCATTTTGGGCTGACACAATATTTTAGTATATGTGCTTGATAATTCCTAGTTAGCAAGCATTGGTCCTGTGCAGCAAGGATAAAACCTTCAGTTTCAGCTTTCAAATTATTATTATTATTATTATTATTATTATTATTATTATTGTTGTATGTACAAAACGATGTTAGTATGCAATTATACCACTTACCAAAGATTGTCTTAATGAATATTTATGTGCGATCTCTCCTCATGGCTCTCCACAACTTCCTGGCCATTATAGCTCTTAATAGATTTTGTCTTCTCTTATTTCTCGTAAAGCATTCCGCCATCTATTTACTTAAGCTCATTATGTTATGCGTTATTTCCCTCTCTCCCTTTGGACGTTAATCTATCCAGTGAGTATCAGATTCTCCAAGCATTCTTTCCTCATTATGTGCCGCAGAAATTTCAACTGCCTTTTCCTGATGTTAAGTTTTCTTTTTGTTTCCATTTTCTCTAAAACTTTGTCGTTGGTTACAAAATAAAGTCTATGGTAACCTCAGCACCCTTCTGTAGAAACACATTTCTGTTGCTTCAAGTCTCTTCTTCATCTTTGAGGAGACTGTCCAGCATTCGCAGCCATAAACGAGGACATATTTTACATAACAGTTTAGTATTCATTTCCTTGTTTCTAATGAAGTTTTTCTATTTTAGAATTCTCTGCTTAGCTTTTGAAAGGCATCTTTCGCTATCCCAATGCGCCTTCGGATTTCAGTGTCGTACTTTCCATTGTCTGTTAATACGCTTCCCAGATATCGAATTTATTGTACCTGTTTCATTTTCCAAGCCTTCTTTCTTCATTATGTGTCCCCAAAATTTCAACCGCCTCTTCCTGATGTAAAGTATAAGTGTTGTTTTTGTTGCTATTGTTTCTAGAACTTCTTCGTTATTTATATGCTCGGTCTCTGGCATTCTCAGCATCCTTCTGTAGAACCACTTTTCTCTTACTTTAATTCTTTTGTGAGGAGATTGTCCAGTATTTACAGCCATAGAGGAAGTCTGATACTACATGACAGTTCTGTAATCTTTTTGTTTTTAACGATAGTTTTCTTTTTTCCTTTTTCTTAATATTTTACTTAGCTTTTGAAAGGCATCTTTCACTATCTCAATGCACCTTCGGATTTCAGTGTCACACTCTCCTTCCTCTGTTAAAACATTCAAGGATAAAAACCTCTTGCACTGGTAATCTACGCGACAAGAAAAAGGAAATGAATCCAGTTTGAATGAAATTCAAATGTTTTATATATAACTTCTGCATAAATATTGTGACGAGATACCTACCCTTGTCCAGTCAATTCCGACCGTTACAGCAAAGACCCACCATACCACGGACACAGATTCGACTCATTCTCACTCTCTCCGTATAGCAATGGTAAGGAGGAAGTTCCATTCGGAAAGCGTTTTTCCTAGAGCTGCTGCTTTGTGGAACAGACTCTCAATAGAATGATTCCCCCGACGATTACAAGTTGAAGCTCTTTAACTGTTAACTCTTATCTATCCTACATATCCTTATAATCTACCATTCTTACGCCCATAAACCAACCCCATTTTGTAACCGTCTGAATTGAGTGGCTCTTCGGTGAATAATAGAATAATTAATAACTTGAAGGCAGACATATATACGAAATATTGTTAAACATTGTGTGTTTTATTTTCTGGAAATTTTGATTTTCTGGAAATGTTATAAAACATGAGAAGAGTTATTATTATTATTATTATTTTCTCATAATTTCTCGCTTTTCTCTTAAATCTCAGCTGTTATTATCCCTTGCGTAATTTAGAAAATGTATATATACTTGTAAAATCGTTGTAACGTCTATCGTCTTTCTTTCTGCTTGACTCTTTCCACCACATAAAGAACAAAAGCAGAAATTAGTTAAAACTGATTGCCAAATTTTGGTATGAACTGAATGCTCACGGAAAATGCACCAATTGACTGATAATGATTTTATTGGTTCTGTCAATGTCAAAAAAAAACACCCTCTTGACATTTGAACTGAGATGGAGGCAAACAGAGCTGGGAAATTTATCAATTTATTCGACAACGACCACGAGGGTATTAATAATAAACATTAGATGTTTGTTGATAAGAGAACAACAAAGAAGAAGAAAAAAAAGAAGAAGAGGGTGAGAAAGAAGAAAAAATGGTAGATTTGGAGAAAAAAGAAGGGGAGTGGGAATAAGAATGAAAATAGTAGGAGGAGGAGGAAAAAGAAGAAGAAGAGATGGAGGAGGAGGAGAAAAAAAGAAGAAAAGAGATAGAAGAGGAGTAAAAAGAAGAGAAAAAGAAAAGGAGGAGGAGGAGGAGGAAGAAAAAGAAGAAAAAAGCGAAACAAGGAAAAAAGAAAAAGGAAAAAGTGAACGGTTTTGAAGGGAGAAGAAAAATTAGTACACGCAGATATAAACCGTAGAAAAAGTAAAAAAAAAAAAACATTTAGGAAGTAGTAAGGAGAGGAAGTATCGTGTGCAATGACACAAACATCTCAATTCCCCAATCTCATCAATTTTCTTCACATATTTTAAAACTTGGTTTCAAGAGAAATTCTCATTCGAAAAAAGGTTAATGTCACTTATTTCAGCGTTATTGAGAATGTTGGTGATGCTGTTTAATAAGAACCAATAAAAATGAGCGTCACATTGATAATATTAACAATCAATTCTAATCAGTTTTACAGACGTTGGTTTGATTACCGATGGTTATCTCCCTTTACGCTTCCATCGATATAGTCTTCGACCTTTCTGAATAAAGCATCAAACTTCTTTTTATGTATCGTGCCCCTTCAGGACTCTGGCGATCATGGTCCTCTACAATCTCCTTGTACGATGTAATAAATTCAATATGGATATGGATATTAGTCGAAACAGCATAGTAAATAATTTTAATGACTCCCTCGATATTTCTAGACAATACGCAAATACATCTCAAAGTCCGCAGCCAAATGAAAAAGAAAAATCAAATATTTATTTTTTATCATAATCTCTTTCCCTAACAATGCACTTAATTGAATGCTAAATATTAATCATAATGGGCACATATAAAGTGATAAGAATTTCACTTCAAAATTCATTTAGGAACTAGATGTCTTCCCTTGAAATATTTGCCTAATTGTACGACAAAATATATTCTTCAACCGGATCTTGAATTACAGGTTTTCTCTATTAAGTCGTACGAACTCAAGTAGATTACAACTTTTTCAGAACATTTGGCTTGGCAAAAAAATGGGGACTTCTGAAGCTAGGATACTAGTCTTTTTTCAATGTAAGGCTTTAAGTTCGATATTATGGACCCCAACGTCACAATGATAACTGAGATAATAGTCTCCAACATTCTGTAAACTTCAAGCTGATTTCTCGTTGCATTTTTAAATTTGTCGAATTATTTGACCAAATAAAAGCGGTTTTGTCGTTTGTATCTTCCGGCCTGTGTTATATTCCTTCATTGTATTACAGTACCTTGCTTAATGCAGAAGACTAAGTTGTGCTTTCAGAATGTAAAATCAAGTGCCTCATGATAGGATCGATTCCCTAGATCGATATAATAAAGAAGTCAACTTGCAGATAAATCGACGATGGTTAGTTTCGAACTCTGGCTTCATGTTCTGAATGCTAACGCTGTAAGCACCAAGGGAATGACGATGTTAGAAATTGCGAAAAAGCTTTCAACAGCGATTACATAAAAAGTAAAAGAAAAACAAAAAACAGTGCTTATCGAGTTAGGCTTTTATTCAACCCATGACCTTTTAGGCTGTGATCAAAGTGTACTATCTGTTTTTATCTTCATTGTTAATGATAATATCATCCGTTTCGTTATAAGGGAACATTTGGTATTCATTGAAGACACTAAACTGATGAAATAGCCGCTCCAAAATTCCAATAGTGGTCCAGGTAAAAATAAAACAAGAACATTTCTGGAAAACAATAATTATGACTGTCCATATATTTTTAATCATTTTACCCAAAGCAAGGCGATAATGCCACTAAGATGTTATGGTTTGCTGGAAGTGAAAGTGAATGAAAAAGGAGAATAGACAATAAAAGAACTGTTATTCCCTAGACAGAAGATGCTGATTAGCTTTGCATTTGAAATTTTTGAAGATTGTGGGTAGCAGGCAAGCAATAAACCGGAACAGAGTTCCACAGGCGAGGAGTACGAGAAATGAACTATTAGTATAGAACTTACTGTTACCTCTAGTTTTTGCAACAACAAAACGATGTGTCCTAGTAGCCAATCTATTAGTACACTTTACTTCAGGCAGCCGAGGTACCAAGGTTGAAAGCTCATCACAACAATTGCCAATAAAATATTTATAGATAAAACAGAGGGAAGCAACGTCATGACGATGTGAATATGACTGAAGCCGAGATTCCAGATCAGGACGAATAACATTACATACCCGACTCTGGGATTTGTCAGTTTTTGTTATTTAATTTGAGTCGAGTGTGCTATTACAAATAAGTGACTTCAGTCAAGGAAGCCCTCAACCCAACAATGCCATGTCATCATACCCCTGCCTGCATACATAAGTCCAGTCATTTTACTGAAAGAGAACAATATATACCTATAGATTAAATAAAGTGTTCAGTTCAATTGGTTTAGTTTGGTTTATTTTGTTTTACGGCATATCAACACCTCAATGAGTTATTTAATACCGAAAAGATTTTAGGATAGTTTCATGTAAATAGAATATGTATTCTTTGTAAGAAATCATATTTGTAGATCAGGGTTGGAGCTTAATTTGTTTTACGGCATATCAACACCTCGATGGGTTATTTATTGCCGACAAGATTTTTAAGATAAATTCGTATGAATAGAATATGTATTCTTTGAAAGAAATCAATTTGTAGATCAGGTTTCATTGACGTATTTCTTAAAGACGGTTTTTGTCGAGAGTCAAATCTATTGCTAGTATTTTGTTTTCAAAAATATATAGCCGAAAAGATTTTAGGATATGTCCATCTAAATAGAAGATGTATTCTTTGTAAGAAATCATATTTGTAGATAAGGGTTGGAGCTTAATTTGTTTTACGGTATATCAACACCTCGATGGGTTATTTATTGCCGACAAGATTTTTAAGATAGATTCGTATGAATAGAATATGTATTCTTTGAAAGAAATCAATTTGTAGATTAGATTTCATTGACGTATATCTTAAAGACGGTTTTTGTCGAGAGTCAAATCTATTGCTAGTATTTTGTTTTCAAAAATATATAGCTGATAATATATTTTATTGCTTTTCAAAAATGTATTTCTGGTATTTTTAATATAAAAGTGTATTTTTATACTTTCATAGTGTTTTGTTTTTGTTTGGGAGGTTAACTATTTACCCATAGCTGGGACCCTAACAGGTGAAACCACCTTGGTTCAGGGTGGGCATGGGTACAACAGCAATAAAGAGGTGGTTCTACGCTCCTCAAAACCTCCTATCTGTCGACCCGAGGCCTTGCTGTCGGATGTATTTTATCGTCATTCCGAGGGCGTGCTCTGTTCGAAATTCACTGGAGGCACCTGAAAAGGTTGGGGGACACAACTGCAGAATCGCTGTGATGATTAAAAAAAGATGAGGACGACAGTTCGTATGCAATAATCCTGATCTGCAGCCGTAATGAAATTTCCCTGTGTCGTTTTTAGATCTTTATGACAATTTTTCTAATGAAATTTCCTCTTTGGTATAACAACTTTATAAGTTTAAGCGCAGTACTAGATTGTCGGTTAGGTCTCATCATTTTACATTTAAAATTGCTGGACGCCATCTTAAGTTTTATGCTAACAGTTTCTTCTCGCCTGTGGAACTCTGTTCCGGCTTCTTGCTTTCCAATTTATTTTGATCTGCAAAAATTTACATTCTATATCACCCAATGACCCTTTGCATCTCAGTGGTTTTATTGCCTTACTCAGTGTGAAATGATTAGACGTTGTTCTCCTATCGAGTCTCTCAAATCCTTTGAAGAGTTACGCTCTCTTTCCTCATGTCACACCTGTCTTTAATATATCCTGTAAGCATTAAAAAGTCCACACTATCGTTCTTTTCCCAATTACCGTAGTCTCTTTATTAATGTTATCAGCAGTTTCCTTTTATTTCTTATTCTCTTTAAATCTTCCTCATTGTTCGCATGTTCTGTCCCTGATATTCTTTTCGTTAATCGGGCGAATCATATATATGTTGTCTAAATGTCCTTTCTTCATCGGTGAGGCGATTGTCCAATGTTCACTGCCAAAGAATATTCGATATTAACCATTATTATCAATGATTTCATTAATCTTTAATTATTATCGAGTTTAAGCAATTAAGACATTATCCCAATTAACATAGCTACGTTTCTCTCTCCTTCTCTTTCTCTCTACTCTGCTATCTTTATCTTTCCTCACTTTCACTCCTCTCTCTTTACTCTCCTCTCTATGCTGACGATAAACTACATCCGGCAGCAAGGCTGCTGATCGGGAGATTGGAGTTTTTTGAGGAATGTCGAACCAACTCTTAATTGCTGCTTTTCCCAGGTCCACTTCTACCCGGGGTGGTAGCACCTGTAAGGGTCCCAGCTATGAGAAAATAGTGAACCGCTAAACAAAAATAAACAGTACATTTTTATAGTAAAATTAGCAACAATACACATTTTATAATAAAATGATCCTCAATACTGCACTAAAAAAAAAGATAAAAATACATATTTATAGTAAAATTACAAACGATACATATTTATCTGTCTATATTTCTGAGATGAGGTATTATGTACACTATTTACATTATTCGGATTATTGCCCTCATCTTCGTTGCCATATTTATTACAACGTTTCAGCCTTTCCGTATCTGTCTATATTTCTGAGATAATGTATTATGTACACTATTTACATTATTCTGACTATTGTCCTCATCTTTGTTGCCATATTTATTACAACGTTTCAGCCTTTCAATATCTGTCTATATTTCTGAGATGAGCTATTATGAACACTATTTACATTATTCGGACTATTGTCTTCCTCTTTGTCGTCATATTTATTACAATATTTCGGCCGTTGTACGCTCTGGCCTTCTTCATCTCAAGGTCACATAGCACAGTGGATAAAGGCGTTAGTTAGATCCAGTGACAGGACCCAAAGAGTGTGAGTTCAATACCCAGTTAAGGCAGTGGAGAACTTGCAGAGTGGTATTAACAGGAGATAACTGATAACTGACATCCATTAGACATGGCACGTGGAACTAGAACAGTCTACCCCAGTGAGCGAAATAAGGGGTTCATTTCGACAATCCGACCCCCTGACGAAGGCCGGAGCGTACACCGACCGAAACGTTGCAATAAATATGGCGACAAAGATGAGGAGGATAGGATACATTTTTATAGCAAAGAAATGTAAAAATGCATTTTTGTAGTGAAAGTATCAGCAATACATTCATGGCTTGAAAGAAATCTTTAGCCTTGGATGGCAGTCTTCCTAGAGATGGTGCTACCCGGATGTAGGGTTGGCGTTCCATATTTTGTATCAGCTACCAAAAGAATTATCATGACGTCCACTAACTACACCAAGTTTCCAGTCCCTGCTTACCCGGCTCCCAATTCACACCTTGTCTCTCATGAAACGGATGACCAATATCCTTATCCTATAGCACCCTTCTGGAAGTGTTATCTCACGAAAATTAACTTTCCAAGACACCATAACTTGGGACTCAGGGTTGGATATTAAAGTTCTGGGGACAGCAATACGGGACCGAAAAGTCTGGAAAGGGATTGTTAATGGAGTTCCGACCAACGATAGGGAGGTCGAAGGATGATAATAATAATCTGCGAGACATTAAAAAACATGTCAACAATACATTTTATGATCTACAAATTATATAAAAAAAATATCTTTACCTTAAAGTATAAAATTATGTACAAAATATCGGTAGTTGAAGCGCTAAAATATTTATGAAAATATTTAGATTTTGGCATTAAATAACCCCTAGAGGTTGATATACCGTCAAACAAAATCAATGAATCAATCACACACTCCGTTCCCTAGGTATCGGCTCTATCCTTTTCTCTCTGTGTCATATCCTTTCAGGGCATGGGCAATATAATATCCCTTTGTTGCACAAATTTCTACAGTATTTCTTGATTATCAGAACACCTTCGTACGGGGATTGAAAAGATATGTTCGGACAATCCAAAAATCTAGATAGTTGAATACTTAAAATATTGAAAAAAATACTTAAATTATTGAAAAAAAATACTTAAATTATTGAAAAAGAATGAAGCCAAACGTCCTTTTCTGATAGAGATTTAACAGCTGCACTACATATGTTACCCCTACGACCCTCTGAGGTTACGGATCAAGTTTTTCTGAGTGATTTGGCTATTGGTTAAAAGCACTTCCGGGTTCAACAGGAAGAGAGTGTTCATCAATACTGGGTTCATTTAAGTGTCTATTATTATTTTATTATTTGGTCGAACTAGTTCCGAAATTCTTGAGTCTATCGCGCCAACCAAAAGGTCATTAGAGGTGCATTCTGTGCCATAACATAGCTGGTTAATGTAGGTAGTTGCCTGGGCGATCAATCCGTCTTGCTACATGGTTAGGTGTCTAGAGCAGTGGGTCCCTCGCGAGTTCATGTTTTATTCGCCAGCAGTGTCCAGCAAAGCACATTCTGCTTCTACGTAAGATTGTAAAAATATCAGGTATGGGTCCATAGAGCTGTGATTTAGTTGGATATTGTCTCCAAGAGATGTTGAGTATAGCTAACAGCATCCAAATGTAGATTCCATCAAGCTTAGACTCTAGAGTTTTAGTTACTGTCCAAGCATTGTCGCTATAGATTAACACCGACTTTTCACTGGTTCTAAAGCATCACTAATCATTTATCTCTGCTTCATTTACACTGAAGTTTAACGATTCAAATTCCTCAATAAAAACACAGAATACCTTGCTTCGTTAGTCCGATATTCAAATCTTCATTTCACGTCTGAATAAGCGAAGTCCGAAAAATCGAGATACAGACAATTGAAAAATTACTGCACCTTTACGAACATTTGAGTTTTGAACTACTTGTTTATTTTGTTTTTGGGGTCTTTTTTTTTTCAGGCTCAAAGATTCAAGTAGCTGCTATCTTCTTTAGCATTTACTAGCAGCATGGCTCGGCGTTACCCGTGCTTGATTCAAAAATCGTACGACTCATACAGCAATCGCTATCACTTGACTTAAAATATTTTTGTCGTTCCTTTCCTTTAAAAAAGTGCCCGTTGCCGTGCTAATGTTGCTATATGCCTTACTTCTTGCCTATCTCACACTGCGAATTTTTTATAAGCTCTATACTAAACATTAAATCTGTTACGAAAAAAAGAACTAAACAAAATGAACACAAAACGATCAGCTTCAAAAAAGAAGAAAGGACTAAAAATAACTGGAAAACCGAATGAAAAAAGAATGTTAACAACAAATACTTTTTCACACCAAACCCAGTTCTGCGGAATCAGAATCAACGTCGTGTTTAAGCAAGCGAATGTGCCAATTGGAGTAAAGTGCCATGCAGATTTAAATTTTTCCCACTTGTGACGAATGCAGCTATCGATTTTTTTTTGCATGCTAACATGCTTGTTAACATTCGTGTCAGTCAGCTGTTTGCTCTCACGCTGGCCAATAAAATTTTCCAGCCTATTCGTGGCAGCCAGCTATTGGCTCTCATTCTGGCCAGTACAAAATGGTCGCAAACTACATGAAAACTGCCGTAGAAGCATGAAAAATCGATTATTTCCACTATCGATGGGAGTTGAGAAATGCAA
>CAHIKZ030000249.1:7500-57500 GCA_903632075.3 Acanthosepion pharaonis | reverse complement strand
ATTTGGCCACGAGGTTTCGAACTCATACGGTGGAAGAAAAAAAGTTCGCTCGCCACAACATTATTTGGTGACGAATTTCGTACTCATACGGAGGAAAAAGAAAAAACTTGCTCGTCACAATAATTTCGGCGACAAAATCTCGGGTTCACACTTAAAGAAAAAAAAAACTTGGCAAAGTTTTTCAAAAAACAAGACTTCAACTTAGTGACGAAAAAATCTGTCGTATTCTCAACTGAGAAAAAAATTTTTTATTTCTCGATAATACAGTTTGCTCAAATAGTCAAGAATCTACAGTACTTAGGCATTGTGTAAATTTTTTTGCGAAGTTGGAGGAATGCAAAAATATATTCCGGGATTTCTTTAAGTTCCAGTCGGAACAACAGATGACAATATTAGAGCAACAGAAGACATTCCAGATGCAAATAGAGGAGAAAACTTTTAATAGACAAATGCAATTTCAACAAAAAATGGAACAGATGCATAGGGTGTTTCAAAACAAAATTCTGGAAATAACCGAGAAGAGGAAAGAGAAAAATCTACAAAAGGATTCTTTCCCAGAGAATACAATATGGAATTCAACTGAAATATTCACGTACAGTCCGGATGGAGAGATAACTTTTGAGGAGTATTATAAAAAATATACGGACGTGTATAACGAGGACTGCCACTCGTGGTCTGAAGGAAAGAAGGTTAGGCTTCTTTTAAGCAAATTAGGAACTGCTGAGCATAACAAATTGGTAAACTACATTTTACCGAAAAAAACTATCGAGTTGACATTTACCGAGGCGGTAAATATGTTAAGTCAATTATTTAGTAAAAAGACACCTTTGTTTCACAAGAGGTGGAAATGTTTGAATCTGATGAATGATGACGAACAAGACTATATAACGTACGCAGCCAATGTGAATAAGCATTGTGAAGAATTCAAGCTGGCAGAGTTAAGCGCAGACAATTTTAAGTTCTTGGTGATTGTTCAAGGGCTGGTATCGGAAAGAGATGCAGAGTTGAGAAAATTAGTACTGGCTAAATTGGAAAGCGAGCCGAGTGTTATGATACAGAAGTTGACAGAAAACTGCACATGATATGCTAGCGTAAAGAAAGATTAAAAAAAGATAGAACAGTCTTTCGTTTCGCATGTGAGGAAAATACGCTACAAAGAAGAAAGTCTGTCTACCAAAGAGAATTCTAAAATTGCGGATTATCAAGCAAAAAGTGAAATACCAGAGAAAAATAAACAAAAACTCCCGAAGCCATGTTTTACTTGCGGTGAACTACACTGGTACAGATATTGCAATTTTAGGAATAAAAAATGTTTCAACAGTAAAAGAGTGGGTCATAAAAGCTCGCACTCCAGGTAAAAAATAAAGACAATAAAATAAGAAAATTAAAGTCCAACGGGGTGAACAATGGAATAACCAGAAAATTGGTTACCGTCGAAATAAGTAATAAAAAATAAAAATGCAACTCGACACTGGTTCCGAACTATCTATCTAAATTTGCATACGTGGGAGAAGTTGGGGAAACCAACTTTAATGAAGACAAAGAAAATCGCGAGGTCAGTGACGGGAGAAAAAATACAATTTATTGGCGAATTTGTTAAAAACGTCACGTTAAATAAAAAAAAACGCGAAAAGCTAAACTATTTGTCATAGAACTTACTTGGTACGAATTTGATAACAGAATTTTCAATTATGGGATCTACTGATAAATTCTTACTGTTACAAGGTAAAAAGTTTAAACTACGAAGCCCAAAAATTAGTAAAGAAACTGAAGGAAACATTTCCTACTGTTTTTTCTCCAGGTTTGGGAACGTGTACCAAGATGGAGGCAAAATTCCAGCTAAAAGAAGACGCTCAGGCGGTATTCAAAAAGAAAAGGAATGTGCCGTTTGCCTGAATTGAAAAGATAGATAAAGAATTGGACAGATTAGAGAAAAACGGTGTACTTGAAAAAGTTGAGTATGGTGAATGGGTAACACCGACGATATACGTGAAAAAAAAGCTCCAGAAAGTAAAGATGAAGCCGACACCGAAAACTGGGGAGTGAGTTACCCGCATCCAAGCACATGCAGTATTATTAAATGATTTAAGTCAACAGAAGTCACCACAGAAAACGTTAAGAAGCACAAGATCAACAAAAGGGAAGCTAGAGGCTGGACAAATAGAACCACAAGAAGAATCTACAGAAACTGTGACTCCATCCTTAAGAAGCTCAAAGCGGAAGGTTGTTTCTGGTAACACTATGGAGGTACCAACAAATAGAAAAGCGGATTGACAATATGATGTACTTGGTGAAGGTGAAAAATTCACGTGCAGACGGTACATTAACCAGATCCAACGACGCTCTTCAGACGTGGTTGACAGCGGTCCCGCGGAAGAAACGCCGATGGAGGTGATTTTTCGATACGTTTTACCTGAGGTACACCGATCCAGGAGAAAAAGAAAGGCAACTGATCATTTAAAAAGGGATCAAAAACGTAGGAGATACGCTACGATGTTGCTAAAAAAAAAATTTTTTTTTTTTTTTTCTTCATATTTCTTGTTAAAAATAAAGAAAACTGTTTTACTCCTAGGGAGTAAAGTTTTAGGAGGTGGGTGTTATAGTGGAACACACCTATTCCCTAGTTAATAGACTCTCCCACCTATAATAAGTAGGAGTAGTAAGAGGCAGTCGGTGAGTCAGTCAGTGAGTCGGTAAGTGAGTCGATGCCGGACGACAGTTAGTCGAATACTAAAGTATCAGCGACCACAACTAGATTACGCTGCGTCATTACCTATTATATCAAGTTCCTAAAATTTTGTACGTCGGACCTATTTTAGGACCCACTTAGTACAAATACAAGCCTCCACTGTGAAATCACTCCACAACATATATATATATATATATATATATATATATATATATATATATATGATTCTGTGGATGATTTTTTATGATTTCTTTTGTTTATGGATTATTCTATCCTTCGGACGATTGTTTATGAACAATTAGGTCATTTTGCTGATTCTGTAGGTGATTGTTTATGATTTCTTTTGTTTATGAATTATTCTATCCTTCGGGCGATTGTTTATGAACAATTAGGTCATTTTGTTGATTCTGTAGGTGATTGTTTATAATTTTTTTTGTTTATGAGTTATTCTATATTTGAGCGATTATTTATGAAATATCAATTTCACTATCAGTGGGTACTTGTTAATGGAATCTTCCGCCATGTGGGTGATTGACTATGAATTCTTCTCTCTTTGCTTATTGGTTATCAATTCTTCTATCCCTGGGTGATATTTATAGATTCTTCAGCCATGTGCCTGATTTTCCATGAATTCTTTTTTGGGATTTATTCTATCCTTTTGGTGATTGTTTATGAATTCTCTGCTTTGAACGATTCTTTGTGAATTCTTCTGTCATTAGAGTAACTCTATCTTAATCATTAAAAATCAAAGTTGCAAATAGATTTTGACATTGACCATGAAAATGTCATATACACTCTTCGACTAAATATTCTTAGAATTGTGATGGTTCTATACTTGTTAATTACCAAAATTTGCAATTCCTGCGGATATCACATCAGGCACATTGGCGCTATTATGTAACGAATTCCGTCTCAAGCCTTTCACGAGAAGAGAAAATTATAAATTATACAAAAACTGTCCAAATGTTTTATTTACCTGACCGCTTTCGGCTGTACCTTTACAAATTCTTAAGGATGAAATATATTTACTATTAACTGGAAATGGATTGTTGTATGTATGTATTTAGCATTATAGCATTCGTAAACAATTATATTGGCCACACCACACTATGATTAACAAGAAGACTCACACTACATCCTTCTGACCATAGCTCAATTAGATCTCATTCAAATAATTATGGAGACCTACCAAACCCGATTCGCAACGTATTGAAATCGTTTACATATTTAAAAAAAGGCTAAAAATAATGGAAGCCTTATTAATAAAAACAAAAATCCATCTATGAACATGGACGCAATATCTTGACCATGTTTTGAAAATTAAAATCTATAATACTAAAGACTTACATACAACAATCCATTTCCAGTTAACGGTAAATATATTTCATCCTTGAAAATTTGTAAATATGTAGCCGAAAGCGCTCGGACAAATAAAATATTTGGACAGTTTTTGTTTGATTTATCTACTGAAAAGAAAACATATTATCGGATCATATGAGAAATTATATAGAAAAAACTTAATAAAAGCACCTTGTATATCATATTTAACGAAGCTTATATATTATATATATATATATGTATATATATATATATATATATATATATATATATATAAAACCAAATGTAAAAGAACGAAGAGTAAGATTTCAGCGTTCAAAACAATCATTTAAAACAGAGCTCAATACAAAAGTAGAGCCATAAATATTTATTTACTAAGTAGTGTTCCATTAGAACATGATTCCCCTACTGATGAAACGTTAAAGAAAAAGTGTTGTTTTTTTTGGGTTTTTTTCTAACGTTGAAACAAGATGTACACTTTTGTAATAGGTATGTGCATGTTCTAATATAACACAGCATAACATATATATATATATATATATATATATATATATATATATATATATATATATATTTTTCACCTAAGCATGTGTGTAGAATATACATGGCATATTATATATGAACAGTACTTATTGGAAAGTGCTCAATATCAGTGATAGAGCTAATATATTTAGTCGTATGGAAATGAGTTTCTAATCCTGGGTTTCACCCTTTTGCAATGATCAAACTCATTCATATCTTTAAATTTGAATCTACAAAGTAACGTAAATAGATTCAAATTCAGGGTTACAAATTCATATCCTTACGACTAAATACACACATACACACACACACATATATATATATATATATATATATATATATATATATATATATATATATATATATATATAGGCAAATTTTCATTGATGCATGTTTCATTAAATAATATAGACAAGTTTTGTGTTTATTTTATTTTAACGTTGAAACAAGATGTACACTTTTGTAATGGGTATGTGCATGTTCTAATGTAACACTGCATAATATATATATATATATATATATATATATATAAAGAGAGAGAGAGAGAGAGAGAGAGTTAGATGAATGTTATAAGAATCACAATAGGAAAAAATCTTAATTTTTGCTGACGCGTTTCGTCTTCTGACTATATTAAAGCAAAAATGAAAGCGAAATATTTTTGTTTTCACAGTTACATTAAATCCAAAATTTAAAAAAGAGAGAGCCGCTTTCTGGGAAAATTCCTTTATACAAGAATGATAAATTTAATTTTTAGTCATTGGTGCCAATTTTTATTAATTACTCGCCACCAAAAGATTCTGATTTGCATGAATTTTTTTTCAAGATATCATCTCGCTAAATGAAAGTTATCTTGAATGGCCACTCTTCTCGATCCTTTTGCATGAATGCGGGCGTTCCCCAGAGCTCTATCCTTCAACCTACATTGTTTCTAAAAAATGACACGCCCGGGGACATCAGTTCTCAACTCTGTATCTATGCTGATGTGACAATAATTAATTCCAGTTTTAATTGTAAGTCTAATCGGTTCAATAAAGTCAAATTGGCAGCTGATCTAAAAAATGAACTACCATCTGTTATATGGGGCAAGAAAGGCTTGTTAATTTTAACGCCTCACAAACAAAACTGCTCTCTTTTAATCATCAAAGAGAACCATTTTTTTTTACCTTCCAACAACATGGCTGATGCTAACCACCAGGTGAATGACTCATTGCTCCTTCCCGGATTAACGTTTTCAGCTGAAATGAAGTAGAAAGATTATATTAAATCAATTACTAAATCTGCAGCTAAGAAAATTGGTTCACTATATCGTGCTAGACAATTTTTCTTGCCAGAATCTGTTTTATATATTTATAAGTCTACTCTTCATCCTTGCTTTGAATATTGCTGCCACATCTAGTCTAGTGCTCTTGCAATATATTTATAGACTCTTGATAAAATCCTGAATCTGCAATTTTATTGGTCCTGACCTGGCATCTTAGCTTCAGTCTTGTTCCCACCACTGAAACAAAAATTCCTTATGCCTTCTTCTATAAATACTTTCATGATAATTGTTCTAATGAACTTTCCGCTATAATACCTAAACTTTATGAATTTAAGCGCAGTACTAGATTGGCGGTAAGGTCTCATCGTTTTAAATTTGAAATGGCTAAGTGAAACCGTAAGTTCTATGCTAACAGTTTCTTCTATTGCACTTCCTGCTTGTGAAACTCACTTGCGGCTTTTTGCTTTCCTGTCGAATTTGATCTTCAAAAATTTAAATGCAATGTCAATCGTTATCTTCTGTCTTCTTTATACCTGTTTTTTTTTTTATTGTTCTTTCTCCTTAATAGTAGTTTTTTTTCTCATATTCTCTAACGCTCAGTAACCCATTGCATCTTAGAGGCTTTATTGCCTTGCTTGGAGAGAATGATTTTTAAAAATACGGGAATGCTAAGTCTGCAGCGAAGAAAAATTGTTCACTCTGTTGTGCTACACAATTTTTTTCATAATTTTTATAAATGCATAAGTCTGCCATTCATGATTACTTTGAATATCGCTGCTACATCTGGTTTGGTGCGTCTACTATGTATTTAGAGATTATTGATAAAATACAAAGAAGTATCTGCGATGTTAATGGTCCTGACCTGGCATATTGGCTTTAGTCCCTTTCCTACATCTTAACGTACCTTTTTCTATAAATATATTCATGGTAACTGTTCTGATGAACTTTCCGCCATCGTACCTACACGTTATGAATTTAAGTGCAGTAATAGATTGGCGGTTAGGTCTCCTCATTTCACAGATGAAATGGCTAGATGCAACAGTATGTTCTATGCTAACGGCTTCCTAGTCAACTTTGATTCAAAAATGTAAATACAATGTCACTCGTTATCTTCTCTCTTCGTCCCACCCTTTGCACTGTCGAAACGGTGAAATGTAACCACCTCTTCTACTCCAACAGCTTCTTCTCTCGCGCTTCCCGACAGTGGAACTCCCTTCTAACTTCTCTGATAGTTATTATCTTCAAATATTCAAATGTAATGTCAGTCGACATCTTCTGATGCCTTGATCCTGATCCCCGTCCTTCTCTAGATCCTTTCCTCAAACACCCACCTCTTTACTCTTACTTTCTGTAACCCTTAAGTACTAGTGGCACTCACGCCTTGCTGGTGGTAACATGCTTAAAAAGTAATCTTATTCTTTGATTTTACTCTCTCCTTAATGGTATTTTTTCTTATATTCTGTAACATTCAGTAACTTCTTGTGTCCTAGTGTATTTATTCCCTTTCTTGGCGTGAAATGATTAAAAAATAACTTCAATTTGTCAAGATGGATTAATACAGAAGGCATTGCTAAAATAATTAATCCTAGATTTGTAGATATATTAATAAGTGTATTATAATTACAATGGAGGTCGAATTCATGTCTAAACAACAGATCGAAAGTGATAACGGCAAATGCAGTCGGATTGGGTGCCTCCTTCTATGTTTCAAAGTTTGTTTTGTTACCAAAAGAACCAAATTCATTTTAGTTTTTGTTTCGGTGTTGTTACAGTTATTTAAATTTTCACGTTACTGTGTACATAGACACCGTGAGACTGCATGCCCAGGGACATCGGAATTATAAAATTTTAAAAGTTTAACATATGTATATTATTTATATATTTTTCTTACGCATATACAGTGCTGTTCGAGAAAAGTGACTCACCTGATTTTTTTTTTTTTTTTTTACTAAATGTTCTCTACTCCGATGAAACGAAAGTTGAGCTAAATTCAAAGGATCTTCGATCTAAAATCCAAAGAAGAAGCTTTGAAAGCTCTTTGAATTTAGCAGTAAGTACTGTCAAACATCCGTTCAGTATAATGTTCTGGGGATGCTTTTCGCTTCATGGAACTGGTTTCTTAAAACCTATTGAAAAGACCCTCAGGAGCGAGCAGTACAAGAGAATTTTAGAGTCTTGTCAGCTCCCTTCTGCAGAAAGGGTGCAAATCGACCCCACCAAGTACATTTTTATGCAAGGTAATGCTCCCTGTCACAAATCAAAATTGATGAAGGAATATTTTGATGAGAAGCAAGTGAGTGTTATGACATGGCCGCTCCAATCTCCTGACCTCAACCCCAGAGAAAACTTATGGAGCATGTTGCTTAACTGCTTTCTCGAGAGCCTGTACTTTATAATGCTCCAAACCGAATCTTAAACAAGAAACAAGAGATAAACCTCAACTTTTGTTCAAATGTCTGGGAAAGAGTTAGAACCGGGTGATAAGCAATTTACTTTAAATATTCACTTTATTTTAGAAAGTATAAATTTGATATCCGTAACCTAATCGGTAAAGCACTGTTGCATTAATAGAAGCTTCCTAAAATATGTTCGAATCTTACTGTGAATTTATTCTTTATTCCGATCTGTTCTTCCTATTAGCGAACAACAGTCTGAGAATGTATGTAATATTTGTTCAAAGTTAGGTTAGATATTTCAGCAGGATTCTTCATTAGCAATATTAGGGGCTGGCTAATGCGGTTTGGAGAGAGTTACTGAAATACCAACGGCTTCACTAGTTGAGCAATTGCTTTCATCTCATATCCTGATTTGGGTCGTAAGATTAATAAATGCAAGAAAAAACTCGTTGATGTGGGGCGATGAAAAGTAATTAACGAAAATTAATTAATAAAATCAATTTAATTTTAATCTTGAATTAATGAACTAAAAAAATCTGTTGGCGTTTTCTACCATGACTCGACAACAAAATTTCGTTAGCATTCATTTTTTTTCTTTTTTCAAAAAAGCAAATAAAAAAGCTGTAACTATTTTAAAAGTAATTTATTCACTTTTAATATAACTGAATTTTCTTTGAAAATGAATTATTATTTTTGAGCGTGAAAAGTTGTTTTTTTTTTTACTCTGAATCATATTGCAAATAACTAATAATAGATTTTCTAATCTCGTTAGCACTCGTTTTTCAACAAAAAAATATTTAAAAAATAAAAGAAAATATTTAAAATATTAAATCATAATTATTTCGAAGCTATTACAAAAAGCTAGTCACATGATCGGCCGAAAGCGACAATCAATAGCTTTGTGCGTCATTGATGATTTTTTTTTTTTTTGTGAAACTCAGCTTTATCTTTTTATGAATTTATTGCGGACTGGAAATTAAAGTTCCCTTCTGTCTTACAATATTTTCTGATTTTACAAAAAATATTTATTGACATACTTCTTACGTTTTATAAATCGATAACCTAATCGCTTGCATTGTTATTCGATCTATTGCAACTCTTACCCAATCGTATATGCAATCGTGAAAAATCTTATGTAACTTAATGGAATTTTCAAAGACATGTGGACTTCGTTAAAAAAAAAGGACAAAGTAGGAATGGGAAAGAAAGAAGACTTCGTTAAAAAAAAAGGACAAAGTAGGAATGGGAAAGAAAGAAGACTTCGTTAAAAAAAAGGACAAAGTAGGAATGGGAAAGAAAGAAGACTTCGTTAAAAAAAAGGACAAAGTAGGAATGGGAAAGAAAGAAGACTTCGTTAAAAAAAAAAAACAAAGTAGGAATGGGAAAGAAAGAAGACTTCGTTAAAAAAAAGGACAAAGTAGGAATGGGAAAGAAAAGAGACTTCGTTAAAAAAAAAACAAAGTAGGAATGGGAAAGAAAAAAGACTTCGTTAAAAAAAAGGACAAAGTAGGAATGGGAAAGAAAGAAGACTTCGTTAAAAAAAAAAGGACAAAGTAGGAATGGGAAAGAAAGAAGACTTCGTTAAAAAAAAAAGGACAAAGTAGGAATGGGAAAGAAAGAAGACTTCGTTAAAAAAAAAGGACAAAGTAGGAATGGGAAAGAAAGAAGACTTCGTTAAAAAAAAAGGACAAAGTAGGAATGGGAAAGAAAGAAGACTTCTTTAAAAAAAAGGACAAAGTAGGAATGGGAAAGAAAGAAGACTTCGTTAAAAAAAAAAGGACAAAGTAGGAATGGGAAAGAAAAGAGACTTCCTTAAAAAAAAAAGGACAAAGTAGGAATGGGAAAGAAAGAAGACTTCGTTAAAAAAAAGGACAAAGTAGGAATGGGAAAAAAGAAGACTTCGTTAAAAAAAGGACAAAGTAGGAATGGGAAAGAAAGAAGACTTCGTTAAAAAAAAAAACAAAAGTAGGAATGGGAAAGAAAGAAGACTTCGTTAAAAAAAAAGCGGACAAAGTAGGAATGGGAAAGAAAGAAGACTTCGTTAAAAAAAAGGACAAAGTAGGAATGGGAAAGAAAGAAGACTTCGTTAAAAAAAAAAGGACAAAAGTAGGAATGGGAAAGAAAGAAGACTTCGTTAAAAAAAAGGACAAAGTAGGAATGGGAAAGAAAGAAGACTTCGTTAAAAAAAAAAAGGACAAAGTAGGAATGGGAAAGAAAGAAGACTTCGTTAAAAAAAAAGGACAAAGTAGGAATGGGAAAGAAAGAAGACTTCTTTAAAAAAAAGGACAAAGTAGGAATGGGAAAGAAAGAAGACTTCGTTAAAAAAAAAAGGACAAAGTAGGAATGGGAAAGAAAGAAAAGAGTGAGAAGATAAAGAAAGAGAGAAAAGGTAAGAGTATAGAAAACATTAGATATTAATAAGTGATGGGAGTAATGAGTGGAACAGAGAATGGGGAGAGATGATGATTTTAATTATAGACGTGAAAAAGAAGGAAGGAGATAAACGAGAAACTCGTGAACAAAGCTGAAATGTTATAGACAAAGAATGACATTTTTTTTCTAATATCAATAATGGAAGATGAAGATGTATTCTAGCGTTAAGTCAATTACTTCATAGTAATAGTCCATCCTGTGTATGACGATAAACTATATCCGGCAGCAAGGCCTCTGATCGCGAGATCGGAGATTCTGAGGAGCGTGAAACCACCTCTTAATTTACTGTTGTTCCCAGGTCCACCTTCACACGGAATGGTAGCAACGGTTAGGGTCCCAGCTATGGGTAAATAGTGAACCCCCAAACTAGGGTCAAAACACTATGAAAGGAGAAAAAAATATACTGTTAATACTGTAAAATTATATTATAAAATATTAGCAGCAATATATTTTTGTAACAAAAAATTACTAATGCTACTAATTAAATTTCGTTATTAAATGACCCATGAAAATTTGATATGCCGCTAAACAAATAAACAAAAAAAAAATCATAATGGAATTTAAGATCAAGCCACCATCTGGTTGGATAGGATGGGGGCATCTTTGATTATTTCCACGAAGTGGGCGGAGTTTCGGACATATGAAGGAGACTTTCCGATCAATGGTTCAATTATATCTACAAGGAAGCGACTCAGAGGTTGGCACACCGAGCCTTGGCAACTAACAATCGGCCTGAGTGGAATACCGTCTTTGTGAATCTTAGGGAGACCGTATATGTGAGGTAGCTTGGTATAACAAGCTCCGAAATCCAAAATCAAGCCTGTATCCGGGCTTTTGGCTTACATGAGTCAAACTTCAGGCGGCAGAGAATAATAATAAAAATTAAATTGCAGGAAAGAAAACTAGAAGTGCTTTAAGTATGTTGTTTTTATTTTAAATGTTCTTATAAATGGAAAACGCAGAAGATCATATCAGCAACCTGCAACGATAATGTGTATTAGGTGAGACGAAAACATAGGTACGTCGTTGTTTTTCGTACATTTATTCTTCGACAGCGGCCAGTTTCGCAGTTGTTTATTCGCAGTTTTGAAAAGACGATGGATAGGTTCAATAAGCATAATATAATGTTAATATAAGTTGCCAAAAAGAACAATAGTTACTTAACTATAGTACATTTAAATAGATGCGTATATGTGTGTGTGGACGGACCTACAGACATATAGACAATGGGATGCGTTTCAATGCTAATTACATTTCTTTACAGACTATAATAATAATAATAATAATAATAATAATAACAATGATATATTTATTACACATTACATATATATATATATATATATATATATATATATATATATATATATATATATTCCATATATATTCCCTTTTTTGACTCTGGGTGGTAGAACCTGATCTAGTCCCAGACAGGGCAAATAGTTAACAACAAACTTGGGTAAAAGTATATGAAAGTATAAAAATTATAGTAAAAGTAACGGGAATACATTTTGTAATATATATATATATATATATATATATATATATATATATATATATATATACTACCCCAGACTTAGCCTTATTTTACCTTGAGCATTGGTTTGTTCAATTACAAGCCAAAATACCTAAGGTTTTTCCAAACGAGTATATATATATGTGTGTGTGTGTGTGTGTGTGTGTGTGTGTGTGTGTGTGTGTGTGTGTGTGTGTGTGTGTATGTATCTATCTATGTGTGTGTGTGTAGTAATTACTGCTTTACAAATTGTTGACATTTTGCATCATTTATTGGGAAAAAAGTAGATGACAAACGTTCTTAGGTATTCTTCAAGCACACTAAAAGGTTACTCTCACGCTTTGGGTATTCTCTTAGAAATCTCTTATCCAATTCATACTTGAAAAGCCCAGAAAATCATATAAGCAACCGTAACGTCTATAATGTGAAACGAAAAATTTGATTCGTCCTTCATTTGAGGGTATTTTTGCAGAAGCCATGTTGCTAGAAGGTTGATTATTCCGAGTTTGGAAAAGAAATAGGCATAGGATGTATTTCCTTTTTAATATAATTTGTTTAAAACTGTTATGATGAAACGCACCTATTCTATAGTTAATAGACTCTCCCACCTAATATAAGTAGGAGTAGTAAGAGAAATGGGGGTCAGTCAATGTTGGACGACAGTAGTCGACAGTTAGTCGAATAAAAAAGTAGTCAACGACCACAACAAGATTACTCTGCGTAATACCTATTATATCAAGTTCCTAACGTTTTGTACGTCGAACTTATTTAGAACTGATTTGGCACAAATACAAGCCTCCACTGCGAAATAACTCCACAACAAAAACGAACACTTGTTATGTAATTATAGTAAACGTGTGTGTGTGGACAGACGTGCACCCATACAGAGAAAGCAAGTGTCTGAATGTCAATTACTTTTTCTCTTTTAAAAAACAACTGTTACCTAATTTACTTAAATAGTTGCAATAAAAAGCGACTTTCTCAACTGCAGATGTGTTAACGGGTATTGCTGAAAGATGCTATTATGCTTTAGATGAAAAATTAGTGACGCTCAGTGTCTGGCTTTTTTTTTCTTATCAACTCACGAAATTAATTTTATATTGAAGATATTTCTTGTATTAATGCCTTGCTCCCAGAATTCTATCTTTGCACTTACGTTGTTCCTCATTCCCATCAATGGTCTTTCTGATGTCTTAAGTTATCAGATCAATATCACTGCTAATGACACAACTATGCTCCTGATTTAATGGTAAGTCTACTCAGTTTGAAGTTAAAATGACAGATGATCACAAAAATGTCCTTAATGTCTATAGCAGTATTCATTTTAACCATTCCTAGTGCTCTTATAGTTATCGAAAAACTGGTTGTATTTAAACAGCATATTCTTGCAATTTCTATTTCCAAGTCGTTTTATTTTTAATGTTTCATTTAATAAAATGATTATTTTTCATCAGGAAGAATGTCAATGTCTGTGAGATGTTTTTAATTCTTTTATTATGATTCATGATCTTTTCGTTTGAATCATCATATTTGGAGAATTTTAATGAAGAGTGACATTTTCTCCTCCTGGTGCTGATTACTACACGAGGGACGTTATAATGTTTGCATTTATTACAATGCGCTTATCTGTCTAATATATTTCAATGCATTTAGAGCTTGAGCAAGGCACCCTGATAATAGATGGACAAGAATTTTGTTAGCAGTTTTACTTTTTACATTATTCGGACTATTGTCGTCATCTTTGTCACGTGCCGGTTTCAGGCAAGACTTTTTTAGTTTGTCTCCATATTTTCGGTGTATCGGACCCGTACCGATGCTTCAGTATCTGTCTATATTTCTGAGATGAGGTTAACAACATATTGTCAGTCGTTTTCGATCTTATCGAACCGACCAGACTTACCATTAAGAGAGCAGCAAATAGTTGCGTCATCAGCAGAGATACTGAGTTGGCATCAGGAAGGCCATGGATGCGAATTAAAAACAAAAAAAGATCCAAGGATAGAGCCACGGCGGCGGAGAGAACAGATCCAGAAAGTATAACTGTATCTGTCTATATTTCTGAGATGAGGTCTTATGACTGTATATGGCTGACAATATTTTGTTAACTGAAAATAGGAAATGGCTTCTTCCTTTAAACGCCTCTAACATGAACCGCCTGTGCTGTAATCGTTTTAGAGAACCTTTCTTGCCTTCCATCAGCACATCGGAATTTCTAATATTAAACCCCAAGAGAGTGACTCGTTGCGTCTTGTCGGGCTAACAGATTCGTCGTTCATGAAGTGGAAAGATTTTATTGAATCTAGGTCAGCTTCTAAGACCATTTGTTCATTTTGTCCTGCTAGACAATTTTTCCCGCCACAATCAATCTTACACCATTCTTCCATGCTTTGAATATTGCTGACACATCTGGCCTGGTGCTTCTGCTTTGTATTTAGGGATTCTTGATAAAATAAGAAGAATCTGCAATTTTATTGGTCCTGGCATCACGGCTCTAGCTACTCTCCACCTACCATAATGTAACTTCCTGTGGCTTTTCTATAAATATGATCAGGCTAATTTGTATGATGGGCTTTCTTCTTTGGTACCACGACTTCACGAATTTAATCACTGCACCAGATTGGCAACAATCTTTCATCATTTTACAGTTGAAATAGCTCGATGTAACCGTAAGTTCTATGCTAACAGTTTCTTTTCTCACACTTTTCATTTTGGGGTTCTCTTCCAGCTTCTTGCTTTGAAGTCAAATTTCATCTTCAAAAATGTAAATGCAATGCCAATCGTTATGTTCCATCTTCTTAATTTCTGTACTTTTATTGTTCTTGCTCCTTAATAATGTTATCTTTCTGTTAAAATCTTTCACACTCAGTAACCTTTGACATCTCAGGGGCTATATTACCTTGCTTGGGATGAAATCATTAAAAGAGAAAAAAAAACAAATACAAATCACTAATACAATCATCAGATCCATACATCACAAACAATTTATTACTATATTTTGATATGATTTTTAGGAAAAAAAGGTTTTCTCGTGTCCAGGGTGATCGCTGTTTGTCAAATTGCTGAATGTGTCTTTTTAGGCGTTGCTTTAAAATCGTGCGTTAATATCTGTATTAAATCATTATTTTCCAATTTTTTACAGATTTCGGCTATGGGAACAATAGTAGAATTTGTGTTTCTTAGGCTACTAAATATTTAGGGGTACTAAGTTTGTGGCATTACCAACTTCCAATTTCAGACAGCTGATTAATTCAATCAGCCTAATAGTAATAATAATGGTAATATTTCCTTATAAGGAAACCATCTACAATCATTGACCGAACAGCCAGTGCGACTAGAGTTACGCTTTTCTTACTTCCTGACCATTAACCTGGGATCAAAGTGTAATATCTGTTCCCTTCTTCTGTAATGGTAATGTTCATATTAGCTGTTTCCTTATAAAGAAACATTCGGCATTCATTGACCGAACAGCCAGTGCTGCCAGAGTTACGCTTTTCTTCATTCCCTGACCATTGACCTGGGATCAAAGTGTAATATCTGTTCTCTTCTTCTCTAATGGCAATGTTCATATTAGCTGTTTCCTTATAAGGAAACATTCGACATTCATTGATCGAAGAGCCAGTGCTACCAGAGTTACGCTTTTCTTCATTCCCTGACCATTGACCTGGGATCAAAGTGTAATATCTCTTCTCTTCTTCCCCGACCATTGAGCTGGGATCAAAATGTAATATTTGTCATCTTCTTCTCTAATGGTAATGTTCATATTAGCTGTTTCCTTATAAGGAAACATTGACCGAACTGCGATTGCTACTATCGGCTGCTATTTATGGAATATCTATTTTGAAACAGTCTTTTATTTTATCATCTTGTAATGTCGACCATAATCCATGTTCATCGCCGTCTCTTTCAATGTATGAAGTCTTCTTATTACACTTTGTTTCTTTCTAATCATTAAGATTCAATTTCACTTTTAATCTCTTTCTCTATTTCTGTCGTAATTGATTTTATGCCACGTAACAGTCTTGAGAGAAAGAAAGAAACATCCCGCCTTCCATTGTTCCTCTCCTCCAGGTGGCTAAACATGCATATTTAATGCCAGTTACTGATGACACTTTCAAAAGTCACATATTGATTTTCCCGGATGATTTGACCGGTTTAAAGGTAATTATCCGATTGATTATCTCGAGAATGTTATGAACCAATACATCAAATATGTAGTTACTTAATTATGCAAAATTGATCAACTGATTTCCTTCAATCCGGCAAGATCATTCAGACTATTAATATAATTCAAACTATTGACATCCTTCAATGAAGGACTATGGATATCATCCGGACTATTGATATCCTTGCAGTTACTGATATCATTCGAATTATTGATATTACTTGGACCATTGACATCATTCAGGTTATTGATATCATTCAGATAATTGACTTCATTCGGACTGTTGATATCATCCGGAATACTGACATCGTTAGGATTATTGATATCATTCGGACTACTGAAATCATCCGGACTATTGATATTGTCATAGGTCATTAACTATAACTACAGAATTAACTCTTCCTAACACTATGTATACTACGCCTCTCAAGAGAGAGGTTCGAATCGAGTCGAACCGATAGTAGTTCACTCCAAACCAGACTGACAGTCATACTAACACCTTCTACATCTTGTATTATTATTTCGTGTAATATACCTTCGTTATTTCTACTCTTGTGTTCGTGTTGTTCTTCCTTGGTCCTAACCTGGACCGTAACAGATGTCATAGAGGTTATCGATACTTATCGGACTATTGACATTCATTCTGATTATTGACATCATTCGGACTTTTGGTATCATTCGGATTATTGACATTATTCACACTGATGCTGTTTTTCTGACTACACTATTTCAGCTGATCCATTAAAACGTGAAGAATTTATTCGGCTTTTCCTCTTTTGTATTTCTGCTTTTTTTTTTTTTACTAATGGAAGTCCTGTCTGATAATGAGACCAGCTAGGTGAATAAATATTGGTCCAAAAGTATGTTTTTTTCATTAGTATTTAAAATGTATTTCTGTCTTCTATCTACTGATACCAATATACCCCAATATATACATATTTATCTATATATTAATTGCAGTAGCATAAGCCTGGTAAAAACGGACTTGATTACATAAGGGTTGGATTACAGTGTCTTAGGAGGTGTGCAGTATCTTTACACAATGTTAAAATGACCAAACACATTATACATACACATATGCAAATTTTATAATAAAAATATTATAGCAATATTTATGGGTGACTGTGATCAAGCCTATGTAAATATAAATATATGCAGTCACTGAGGTCAACACCAAGCAGCAAGAGTCTGTTTCAAGTTTCAACGCCATCTTCAAGCGATGGATATTGTGTTTTGGCTCGACTATTTATATATATTGCTCAGTGGTGAATTATGGGTAGGAAGGTCTTAACTGTTATTGGATCAAATTATTCTAGACATTATTGAGTAGAAATATCTGTGGATCCAAATGCAATTATTTGTAGCTATTGTATAGTGATGTTTGTCAACGGGTTTTTTATCATTATTTATTATTGATTACTTTATTATTTATTGTTGATTATATATATATATATATATATATATATATATATATGTGTGTGTGTGTGTGTGTGTGTGTGTGTGTGTGTGTGTGTGTAGTGGATATTGAGATGAATTGGAAAAGCTTATAAACATATTGCTCATTATTTGTTATTGATAATTATCTGTTGTTGATTATTATTAATAGATTTACTCGTGTTTATTCGTAGTATTTTTAATGACTTAATTTGTTTATTTATTTAGATTTTTGGTTTATACTATATTTTGCAGGGGGTGCTTGGTTATCTTATTTGCTTTTTTTTTTAGTATTGGTTTTCTCTAAAGTTGTACATAGTGCATATATTTACATTTTTCATTGTGGTATTTTGCAATATATTTACTTTTAGTTTTCAATTTTTAAGTAACGTACTAAACATTTGTTTTGGTGTGTGATCGTTTATTCTCGTTTATTTGTGTTTGTCTGAGAAAGTGATTATAGCTATCTTCTCCTCCAGTCATTTTTTTTTTTAATTTATTTTTCTAGGCTGATGCTATTTTCCTTATTTTGCTGTAGTTTTTTTTTTTTTGTCTTTATTTTCCCTTTTAAGAAGAAAGCTTTGTGTTGTTCGAGTATTCGTAAAGGATGTTTTGTGAGTGTAATTTCTCTGCTTCAGTTATTCCTATGTATACTGTCTTTTCATTATTTGCTGATTTTACAATGGCTTGAGATATTATATTGTTTTCTAAGCAATTGCCATTTAAGGGACATTCGTTTTTTGCTCGGAACTTACAGGTCGGTTCGGTTTGTGAGGGCGGTTTGTTGCTTTTTCGTATTGTGATTTATTTTATTTGTGCCATGTTCTCGGTGCTATTTTCAAATATCTCGCTGTTAACTGATTGCAGGATCTGTTTGATTATTGTGTTGATGTACAATGTTTTGTCATTCGATTTTCTGTATGGTTGTTATGTACATTTTCATAGTTTGAATGTGACATTTAGGAAATCTATTTCTTAGAGCTTTGATTTTATGTCGATGCCGAATCCCATATTTTAGAAATTCTTTATGATTTTTTTTTCAGGTTTGGGCTGTGTGTTTTTTTTTCATTTTCTTTTGTTTTTGTTTGTTTGTTTTTTTTTGCTGTTAAAATTTCTTAAGATTAATACGGCTTTACAATTTTTCATAAGTTGAGTACTTCAGAAATGAAATGTGCCAATTCTTATTTATTTTGGCGTACTGAATTCGAAAATAACCTTCAAATTAGACTTTTGGCTCCAGTTTTAGAGATATTTTGTCAGTTATGTCTTATACATGCGTACGATGGATGTCTCCAAGAGATGGTACTCCTAAATACTTAGTAACCCTAACAAGTTAGTAGCCTAAGAAACACAAATTCTACTATTGTTACTACTGCCGAAATCTGTAAAAAAATGGGAAAATAATGATTTAATACAGATATTGACTTAACGCACTATTTGAAAGTAAAGCCTAAAAAGAGACATTCAGCAATTGGACAAAAAGCGATCACCCTGGACACGGGAAAAACCTTTTTTTTCCTAAAAATCATATCAAAATAAAATAATAAATTATTTCTGGTGTATGGATCTGATGAATGTATTAGTGATTTGTATTTTTTTCTTTTAATCCTTTCACCCCAAGCAAGGCAATAAAACCACTAAGATGCAGAAGGTTACTGAGTGTGAAAGATTATAACAAAATGATAACATTATTAAGGAGCAAGAACAATAAAAGTACAGAAATTAAGAAGATGGAACATAACGATTGGCATTGCATTTACATTTTTGAAAATGAAATTTGACTTCAAAGCAAGAAGCTGGAAGACAATCCCAAAATGAAAAGTGTGAGAAAAGAAACTGTTAGCATAGAACTTACGGTTACATCGAGCTATTTCAACTGTAAAATGATGAAAGATTGTTGCCAATCTGGTACAGTGATTAAATTCGTGAAGTCGTGGTACCAAAGAGGTAAGCCCATCATAAAAATTAGCCTGATCACTCTATGGAAGCTACCAGAGAAATACAGAAATAAATCAAGATGGTAATATATGGGTTTATTGACTAAAATATAACCGAAAACTCTCTTCAGAACTATATACATTTATTCATTCACCACACGTACGTAAATTTTATTGGTTTATCTTTTATAAACTATAAATGGATCATCTACATTGCTGCCCAAAACCAGTTTTTTAGGGGAAATCATGATGCCAGTCAAAGAAATGGATTTTCTAAGACATGTTTGTATGTCTTCTGGGGGTTTTCCACCAGTAATTTTCGGCTCTTTCATTACACAGAAAGTTGACTGGCACTGACTTGAAAGATTTCCATGCAGTTACTTCCCTTCCCTGTAGTACTCCGGCATCTCAGGTTCGATCACTACCAACCGTTGTAGCTTGCCAACGTTTTGTCGCCTTGCTTGGGATAAAAAATGATTTAAAAATATATGTATAAAAAGACGAAGAGGGCGATAAATTGCTGCCTATTAACAAACGAAAATCAGATATGAAAAAATGTTAACAAAATTAATTTCCTTAACCAGTAATTTGGAAAAACTGTTAGAGATATTTTTTTTATCCACTTACCTTAAGAGGGAGAATGTGACAATTTAACATGGGTTTACATACGGGTACCACGCAGGCGTAGTTATCTACGAAATGTGTACAATGGGTAAGTTCCTACAACAGAGTCGGAATCCCCTATACCATGCTTCAGTTATTGCGCATGTGGCCAGGGTTTGTCAACCCCTACTCTATACCATGATTCCCTTATTGTGGGTGTGTCCGGTGGTCGGAAGTTGACGATACTTCCTTTTTTTGTGGATGTAGTCCGGGGGCAGGGTATTGCCGACTCTTACTGTATCGCATGCTTCCCTTATTGCCGATGGGTTCCGGAAAACTTCCTCTGTTTGACGGTCGTTAATTTCTATTTCTTGTTTGATATGTAATATCAAAAAGGTTGTTCCTAAAGGACAGAAATATCGAAAAAAATCTGCAGATTAATAATCAATATGAATGTGACTTATCATTCATTTTCCTTACATATATTTTCATATGAGTTTAACGTGATAAAATATAATCATAAATATAGTTCAAACATCATAATCATTCGTTGACTGTTATATTTAACAATATATGTTTAAATAATGATCTGATGCTCCAATACAATATATATATATATATATATATATATATATATATATATATATATATATATATATGTGTATTGGAGCATCAGATCATATATATATATATATATATATATAGTGTGTATTGGAGCATCAGATAATTATTTAAACATATATTGTTAAATATAACAGTCAACGAATGATTATGATGTTTGAACTATATTTTATGATTATATTTTATCATATATATATATATATATATATATATATGTATGTATGTAAGCATATATTCTTATATATTGTTAAATATAACAGGCAATGAATGTCTATTATGTTTGATCATGAGTCGTTCTAAACTCTATATGTTCGCTTTAATTTCGGGTGAAAATATAGACAACATTTGTCTAACATTTGGATACTTTTTATTAAGCTGTTACTTGATCTAAGCTTCCGGTTGACATTTTCGTAAAACACCACCGAAGATAGCTCAAGTTGACAAAACGTTGGACAAATTTCATTTGTATTTTCCCCCGAAATTAAAACAAACATACAAAGTTTAGAACGGCTCATGATCAGACATTTTCAACAATATATATATATATATATATATGATAAAATATAATATATATATATATATATATATATGATAAAATATAGTTTTAATGTATGATATAGTTATAGTGCTCAATATCAGGGATAGAGCGTATGTAAATATAAAATTGGACATTGAAGAGGCGGCAGTCTGTTTCATGCTCAACGCAATCGTCAGGCCATGTGTTTTTGCTTGACTATTTATATATACAAGTCAGTGATGCATTGTGGGTAGTCTATTATATTCCAGTTTGAGTAATCTATTATTCTAGCGGTTGTTTTGGTGGGTGTTAATGGTTGTGTTTCGAATTATTCTAAGGGCTCTTGAGTGAGAATAATCGTGGACCCAAATGCAGATTTTTGGCTGTTTATAGTGTTATTAGTTAACTTTTTATTGATTATTGATTATTTTATTGGGTTTTATTACTACGTTTTTTGTGTGTTTATAAGTGGTTTGTTAATTTCTTTATTATATACTTGGTTTATTTATTTGTTTGGTTTAATTTATTTTACTTGTTTTTGTTTTTTATTTTATTTTATTTATTTTCGTTTATTCTTGTTCGTTCCGATTTTTCAGTATCGTAATAAAAATTTGTTTTCGTGTCTGTATTTTGAGATAACGTTATTCAGTAGTTTATTTTGGTCTGGGGAGATAATTATAGCTGTTTTTCCTCCAGGCAAAGTTTACAGTTTTTGGATTGATTAAAGTAGGCTGATGTTCTGTTTCTTATTTTCCATTATATTTTTGATGTGATTTGGTTTTTAATCACCCAGATATGTTTAGAATATATATGCACACGATGTTATAACCTCAGCCATTGTTTATATGACTAGGTTTCCCAAGTAGTGATTTTCTAAGCCTGGCACCCAGTGAGGATCGAACTCACAACTCAGTCGTAATTGATCTAGTAAGATAAGCTTTCTAACCATTAAGCCACGTCGACGTGCCCAAAGGTGTTCCCAAGTCGTCATACTTCGAAACCGGCTCGTCACCGCTTGACTTCAATATCGAACAGTGTATCAGTGTACCTAAAGCCTTATTTAACCGTAAGATCCGATCTGTGGTTTTCCACCAGATTACTCGAATCATATGCGCCTAATCATGTCTCTAATTATATTAACTGATACTTGTCATTGCTTCATTCTGAGAATTGGCATAGTGTTGCATATGAATGGCTATAAATTGTGTGCGCACTATGAATCTGTACAGGTTGTTTGTCGATGTCCCATATATTCCGCCTTGTAGTGACCATCCACTTTCAGCGACTCTGCACCTATCATATGCATACGTACACTGAGCACTTTATCCCATAAATATAGCATAACAAGAGTATATTTCTTCATATATATATATATATATATATATATATATATATATATATATATATATATATATATATATATATATATATATATATATATATATATATATAATTATTTATTTTAAAATATGATTCCAACTCGTGACATAAGAGGTCTCATGTTTCAAAACAAGAGCCGAAAAATCCAATATAATTATTTGAATTAAATTGAGATAAAGTAAGCTCTGTTCCATCATCAAGCGAAATTTTCTTTTTTTGGAATAACGTATTTCTGAAATTTACGTGTGTCAATAATAGAAATCAAAATTTCCATGGTAACAGTTAGGGCGAATTGTTTAAATTGGGTAGGCGTGCGTTGGGTGTTAATAATAAATATCAGTATAGAGTAACTTTCCTAGATGTCAAGTCAGGGAAAGGTGGGGGTGTCTAGTCTGGTTTGCGTGTCTATGGAGATTTATTTATTTTATTTATTTTATTTTTTTATGAAAGGGATTTGTGCATATAAAAAAATTTGCCGTAACGTTTGTTTTTTGACGACTTCATAAAGGGTTATCTTTTTTGTAGGGTATTTAAACTATTTATTTGGGCTATGGATTATAAAAGTTATTATATTGTATGCTAGTTTTTAGCTAATAATTCAAACCATGAATCTGATGATGTCTACAAAAAACCGTTAACTCGTGTCTATTGTTTAATAGATTATTATTATTTAGAAGCTTAATAATATGCAGTTTCTCATGGAGGCACAAAGGACATGGGTCATCCCAAGTTTTACATGTTCTAGCCTTGTTTATAATTTTTCATTTAACTTTGGTTGTTTTATTTGTTTCCTTCAGATGCCAAAAATATTTAGATAGGGAAGTCTGATTTCTATTTTAGTTATATTATTGAAAGAGCACTTATGCTGCCTCCATCTATCTTTAAAATTATTCTTCGTGGACCCAATTATACTTTTTTTTTTTTTAAGAGTTTCACCCCAAGCAAGGCGAGAAGCCTCTAGGACACAAGGGGTTACAGAAAAATTTGGAACAAGATCAGATAGGAGTGATAGAAGAAAGGATGAGGAGAAGGGTAGTGGATAGATCAAGGCAACTGGAGATGTCGATTGACATTACATTTGAATAGCTGGAGATTATAGCTCTCAGGGAAACTGGAATAGCAAAAGGAGTTCCACAGGCGAGAGGTGCGAGACATGAAGCTATTGGAATAGAAGAAACGGCTACATTTTCGAAAGTGAAAGGGTGAGAGCGGGATGCCTGCCTCGTAGGGCGCTTGAACTCATGAAGTCTTGGAACCAGCGAATGCAGCTCCTCGGAGCAATTACCATGAAAGTATTTGTAAAACAGACAGAGAGAGGCGACGGCGCTTCTGTGAGAAAGTGACTGTAGACGAGATGCCAGAGGAGGGCCAATTATATTGCATATCCGCCTCTGGAGCCTATAATACTACTAGTAATACTTGGTTAGAAAAAACCTCGGATAGCACAACTTGTAAGTCTATCGAATTGGATTGGTACCTGAGGTGAAAAGAAAAACTGGAAAGGAAAGAACTAGAAACATCCAAACAGGGTGAAATAAATCGTGCAGTGCCTTAAGTTTTTAGTCCAAAGAAAAAAAAAACCTAAGCAAGCAATAAAGCTAAAACATAGAGTGCTCAATATGCTAAGTAGAGCAGGGATAAATTAAATAAATCCTAAAGAGCCAGAAACAATATATATATATATGTGTGTATGTGAAAAATATATAGAAAATAGGAAAGAACTCGTGAGGTAAATAATCCAAAGTTCTTTAGTATTTTTGTTATTATTTTTTTTAAATAGTGCTCGATACAAAAGTAGAGCATAAATATAATTATTTATTTAAAAATATGATTCCAACACGCTACATAAGAATGCGAAGAAGAAGAAGGCTAAGAAGAAGAATGCGAAGAAGAAGAATGCGAAGAAAAAGAATGCGAAGAAGAAGAAGAATGCTAAGAAGAAGAAGAATGCTAAGAAGAAGAAGAATGCGAAGAAGAAGTAGGCTAAGAAGAAGAAGAATGCGAAGAAGAAGAATGCTAAGAAGAAGAAAAATATGCACATATATGTGATTGCTTGTAGGATGTATAATAGTATTCGAAACAAAAGATGATAAGGCAAAATAGAAAAGTTTATAAACGACCCATTTCACCGAAGCAGAGCCCAACAGAAGTCATCGAAATGCGTCGTTTATAAAGTTTTCCACTTTGTTTCATAATACTGACTACATACATACACACACACACACACACACACACAGGCATATATATATATATATATATATATATATATATATATATATATATATATATATATATATATATATATATTAAAGACATTTTATGTTTAACGTTCTTTTTTTTATAGATACAAGTATTTAAGTAAATGCTCTGTTTATAATAAACAGTATTAAATAATATTTACCGGCCTGAATGTCCGAGAAATATATATATATATTGTATTTAGGCAGCAATCCCTCATTTATCCATGTTTCATTAAAGACGACTGAAAATGTACTGTGATTAAGTCTTTTTTTTTTCTTTCTTTTCGGACACAGAGAGTGTAGAAACTGTCCAAATTTTCTGTAATTCCGAGCGCTTTTGGGCACACTTTTTTAACTATTATCAAGGATGATTTTATTTTCACCTTTTAACTGCATGTATGGTTTGTGTGTATGTATCTAGTATCACTGAAAGCGCTCAGAATTACAGAACATTAGGACAGTTTCTGAACACTCTGTCATGAAAAAGAAAATACTTGTTCGAACACAAGAAATATATATATATATATATATATATATATATATATATATATATATATATATATATATATATATAATCAACAACAAATAATGAAATAATCACAAATAAATAACGAGTAAAAATCGTTAACAAACAGCACTATATATAATAGCTACAAATAATTGCATTGGGATCCACAATTATTTCTACACAATAGCCTCTAATTTGAAACGTATCTGTTACCGCATATCCAGTAAGCATTACCATGCACCCAGTAACCGTTCGGATAATACAATAGACCTTCTATCCATAATGCACCATTAAGCATCATATATAGATAATCGAGGCAAAACACAAAACCCATGGTCTGACTATATGGAAGGAATGGGAGTGATTTACTACTGTGTAAGTGGTGGGGCGTCTCCTTGTCGTGAAGCTTTGAGCAGACGGGACCAGGGAATATATTTCGTCCGAGCACTTTCAGTGGAAATAGCGATAGAGCACTTTAACCCATAAATATAGAAAACCTTAAAATTATATTATTATCACACACACACACACACACACACACTGACATATATATATATATATATATATATATATATATATATATATATATATATATTTATATTGAGCTATTAATTTTAAAAATCAAGAGGTCAGTTGAATTCGCAGACTTGTTTCAACCTTACGGTATATTCATCCTATTTTTTATCAAATGATCACCTTTATTTTATTTTTTTTTAAATAAAGAACGATACATTATTGTTTTCAAAAATAAACAAATGCAAGACGTTGGGTTTAATAAAAAGGGAGGAGGAGGAGAATGCGAAGAAGAATGCGAAGAAAAAGAATGCGAAGAAGAAGAAGAATGCGAAGAAGAATGATAAGAAGAAGAAGAATGCGAAGAAGAAGAATGCTAAGAAGAAGAATGCGAAGAAGAAGAATGCGAAGAAGAAGAAGAATGCTAAGAAGAAGAAGAATGCGAAGAAGAAGGCTAAGAAGAAGAAGAATGCGAAGAAGAAGAATGCGAAGAAGAAGAAGAATGCGAAGAAAAAGAATGCGAAGAAAAAGAAGAAGAATGCGAAGAAGAAGAATGCGAAGAAAAAGAATGCGAAGAAGAAGAAGAATGTGAAGAAGAATGCTAAGAAGAAGAAGAATGCGAAGAAGAAGAAGAATGCGAAGAAGAATGCTAAGAAGAAGAAGAATGCTAAGAAGAAGAAGAATGCGAAGAAGAAGAAGGCTAAGAAGAAGAATGCGAAGAAGAAGAATGCGAAGAAAAAGAATGCGAAGAAGAAGAAGAATGCTAAGAAGAAGAAGAATGCTAAGAAGAAGAAGAATGCGAAGAAGAAGTAGGCTAAGAAGAAGAAGAATGCGAAGAAGAAGAATGCTAAGAAGAAGAAAAATGCTAAGAAGAAGAAGAATGCGAAGAAGAAGAATGCGAAGAAGAAGAAGAATGCTAAGAAGAAGAAGAATGCTAAGAAGAAGAATGCGAAGTAGAAGGATGCGAAGAAGAAGAAGATGAAAAGAAAAAGAATGCGAAGAAGAAGAAGAAGAATGCGAAGAAGATGAAGAAGAAGATGAAGAAGAAGAAATGAAGAAGAAGGAAAAAGCGAGTGTATTGTAAATGCATTTGAGGAGGGGGGGGGTTAAATGACTTTTTTTTATCCAGCCTCATATTCTCTATATTCTCTATGAAAATATATATATGTGTGTGTGTGTGTGTGTGTGTGTGTGTGCGTGTGCGTGTGTGTGTGTGTGTGTGATGTTCTTGGAGCGTCTATAAAACCCTTTCACTCGTAATTTTCTTCTTTGGGCAGATTTAGTTAAGTGGGTCGGTCTGAGAACTTTTCATCAAGAGGGTGCTATAATACGTATTAATTTAGTGTATCTCTAAATACGCCTTATACGTCTTTGGATGATGTCGTCGAGCGGATATGATTACATGAAAATCCATGACCGTGCATTCGTTACTTCTCTCTGCTTCTTTTCTTCTCTGGTCTTCCATTTTGCATGCTGACGCACACTGCCCTCCTCCTCTCCTGGTGCTATCCACACACCCCAACCCCAAACCCCGCTTTTGACGACAGCAAGATCGCATCCATCACACTCCAACTTCTATAACACCTAGAGTCCAATGCCTATCTCCAGCTATCCAACCCCAGTCATGTCCCTGCTTGATTCCCGTTTGAAAAATTTATTCTTTTCTTTCATTTTATTTTGAATTTTATTCAATTTCTCCCTAGTCGCTCGTTTATCCTTTATCCATTTCGGACTTTCATTTTGAATTATTTGAATTTTTCAGTTTGCTTTCTTATTTATTTGAATTTCTAGTTTTTCTTCTTTTTTCCTTTCTTCATTTTTTTCTTTCTTTTTCTTGCCTTCTTTATCACTTTCTTCTTCATTTCTCTCTCTCCTTTCATTGATTTCTTTGCATAATTCCTTTTTCGTAGTATTTTCGTTTTCTTTCATTTCTCTTTTATTCATCGCTTCTTTCTTTATTTCATTCTATCTTTATTCATTTTTTCTTTTTCTTTATTCAGTTTTTATCTCGTTTTCATGTATTTTCTATTGGTCTTCTTTTTTCTTTCTTTCTTTCTTTCTTTCTTTCTTCATTTACTTTTTACTGTTGCTTCTTTTCTTATTTCTTCATTTTTTATTTTCTATATTTATTTATTGTTTTCTTTTTATTACGTACTTTCCTCGTTTCCTTCTTTCTTTTTTCTTTCTTTCCATATTTCCTTTTTATTTATTTCTTTCTATATTCTCTTTTTCTTTGTTTCTATCTATATTTCTTTCTTTTTTTTCTTTATATCGATATTCTTTCTTTTCTTTCTTTCTGTTTATATTTTCTTTCTTTTCTTTCTTTCTATCAATATTTCTTTCTTCCTCTTTCTATATGTATTTCTCGCTTTATTTTTTTTTTCATTTCTTTTATCTTCTGCCCGTTATTTATTCATTCAATCTTATTCCTCTTCATCGCTTTTTGCTGGTTTCTCTTCCTTTCTTTTTTCACTTTCTTTCTGTGGTTTCCTTTTTATGTAAATCGTTTGAATTCCTCTCCCTTTATTAGTATTTTCTTTCTTTTCTTCTTTCTTTTCTTCTGTTTTTTCTTCTTCTTTTTTCTTTATTTCCTTGTCTCTTTTCCTTCACTTTTGGTTTTTCCTCAATTGTTGTATCTAACCTACCTTTTTTTTATTTTCTTTTAATTTTTTTCTTTTTCTTCTTTATTTCTTTCTTTGTGCTTTTTTTAAATTTCCTTCTCCTTGTTTTCTTTTTGATTTTACTTTCTGATTTTATTCTTTGCATTTTCTTTTTTTTTTAGTTTTCTTTCTTTTTCTTTTCATTTTAATGTCTGACTTCCTCCTTTTAATTTTTTTCTTTCTTGTCATCTTTCTTTCTTTTTCCGTTTCATTCTTCTTCATATTTCCTTCTTTCTTTTGTTTTTGTTTACTTTTCGTTTTCATTCTTGTAAGTTTCATTCTTTCACATATTGTATCTTATTAATTGTATTCGTCCTTCCAATTTACATATTTTTTAAAATTTTTTCCTTCCTTTTGTTTTTCCCTTTGTTTTTTTCTTATTTTTCTCTCTTTTTTCTTTCTTTCTTTCTTTTTTCTTTCTTTCTTTCTTTCTTTCTTTCTTTTCCTTTTTCATTTTCATTCTTCGTTTGGTTTTACTTCCTTTGTTTTGACAAAGAGCTTTTCACTTTCCTGCCACTCATTCAATTTCTTTTTATTATTATTATTATTATTATTATTATTATTATTATTATTATTATTCTCCCTTTCTGAAATTCTCCATTTTTTTTCTCTTTTCTTTACATTACTTTGTTTTTTTTTGTTTTGTCACCAAGGCGACAAAATAATAATTTCTTAAAAAATATATTTTACCACCTTATTCATCTATTTTTTTCTTAAAAATATATTTAAAGAAAAACATTGACATTCGTCAAAAATTATTATTATTACCCTTATTTTTATTATCTTACTAATTATCACTATCATCGTCACCATTATTAAATATTCATCATCGTCATCATCATTGGCAGCATCATCACCGACTGCAGCAAGACATAATTGTTATTATCATTATTTAAGAAATTTTAAGTTATTTCATTTTGTTAACTCTTCTCTCTTCATATATTTCTTCTTGTGTTCTTGATTTATTTATTTTTTTTACTTCTTCCTCCTCCTCCTCCGGTTCGTTCAGAATTGCTAACATTCCTTTTCATTTCCAATTTAATATTATCCAGTCACCCACGCCTTCCGCCACTGCCTCCTTTCTCCTCGTCTCGTTGCGTCGACATTATCATTAATTTTTATTTTTTTAAATTTTATTTCAAATACATATTTACATGATTCATCTATTTCATTTCTAAAAATCTTATAATTATATATTTAAGCAAAAATAAATAAATATAAATTTTTTAAAAAATTAAAAATTAGGAGAAATTTTTACCCAAAAAAAAAAAATGAAAAATGCTGTGCTCTCATGGTGAAGAATTTTTTAATTATTTTTTCCCTTTTTTTTGGGCTTCCCTTATAAATCTTCTTCGTTTTTAATAATGCATTATTTATTTTAAAAGAAGTTTTACATCACGACTGCCTTTAATAAAAATCCATTATGCATCCTAATATAAGCGAACAAGGAAAAGACAGAAAAATATGTACATATGAAAAAGGAAGTAAAGAAAGAATAAGAGACATGTGTATAGAAAGAATACCTGACTATATAATACATTCATATATATATATATATATATATATATATATATATATATATATATATGTATATGTCCGTATGTGTGTGTTTTATAGGTAAATAGGTGCATCAATATGTACACATTCTAATGATAAAATGTCATTTATTTTTACACAACAAATATTTATTTTTTCAAATTAAATTCATTCGTTGTCAATGCACTTAATTCAATGGTGGATATTAAACACATAGATTCATCATGTCACAGTGCAAACCAGAATAAAATTTTGGAAAGTAACATTGTGTTAAACTACGGACTTATTGATCAATTTTACACACATAAACTCACAAACAAACACATATATATATATATATATATATATATATATATATATATATATATATATATATATATATATATATATATGATATATATAAGTGGGTGGTAATCCGGGAACAGTACCTTCATGAGGCAATTTAGAAAATTTTGACTCCGATAATGATCCAGTGTTGGCAGAAAAACAAATTTCCCAAGAACAAATGTCGCATTTGCTATTGTGAAATAATGCATATTCGTCATTATGAAATAAAGTATTTCTTCTGAGTTCGCCGTTAGATCGGCGAAAAGTATTAAAATGGCCAACTCAAATTTTTTTTTCTAATTCATAGACTGAAATGGACTAAGTCCGACAATAATTTTAATATATTATTTATTCATACGTTATTTTTATAGATACAAATATACAAGTAAATGCTCTGTTTATAATAAACAGTATTAAACAACATTTACTGGCCTGAATGTCCGAGAAACCTCAAAGAAACATTTGTATCCTCCGGCAGAAATCGAACCTGCATCCTACACGGAACCTCTATATAGCCAGTCTTATCCATTTAGCTACAAATGAACGGTCTGGTTGGCAAGTTTAAATCGATTCCTTTCGGAGGAGACAAATTTTTCATTGAGATTTTGTCGGACATATACAAGGGTTAGAATCCCGTATGGCAATTATATTTGCTGCTGCTTTTCTTCTAGCTCGTATCTCTTGGAAATGGTTGATAGAGATGGCTCTGTGCTTTTAGATTCCAATGCAACATCTTGTCCAATATTCAGCTTTTTCATCAGCTATCGCCACAAACGATCTATGTGGAATGTTCATGGCCGTAAGGTTGTTTTTTTAGTTTGTCCTTCTACCTTAACCATGGCTTCCCAACGTTTCGCCGATCCTGCGCTAGATGGCTATCCATCAGGATCTTCGTTATGCGGTCATCATCCATCCTGAGCACATGACCAACCCAACCCAATTGTGATGACATGAGAAAGCTCTCTATCCCACCAATGCTGCACATGGTAAACAGGTCCAAATTTGACACTTTCTCGCAGATTGCATCCTTTGTGGAAAATTTCAAGTTGGTTTATATGACAGCGATGCAGTGACCATGATTCAGAGCCATGATGGTAAGGTTAGCATTCCTGCAAACCTGAATTTTACTGTCATGTTCATTCCAAAGGCGATGAGGAAGTTTACCGAATGCAGTACTGGCTTTAACAATTCGGTTGGCAATCCATCGTCAAGGGAGCCACAGGAAATGACTTTAATTCCAAGGTAAGTAAATACTTTAACGTATTTGAGATTTTGACCATCAACCTGAACAGGAGTTTCCGGAAATATATTTTTGAGTAATTTTAGTAAATATATATGTTAAAATGAAATGTCAGTGTTATTTTCATTTTTTACGTCATTTAGACGACAAATATTCCTTTCTTTCAAATTAAATTCATTCGTTGTCAATGCACTTAATTCAGTGGTGAATATTAAGCACATAGATTTCAAAGTCAGAACATTATTATTGATAACTATCTCCTCAAATTTGCAGAGCCTAGTCAGTATATTCTTAATACTTGATATAATGCCAAACTATCACCATAAAATTGATCAATGATTATCTATAAATATTTATACTGGAACTCATGGATGCAATTACAAGTAATCCATAATAATATTTTAAATTTTGAAATCTTATTAATTTTTGGTATATGAATATTTTAAAACAGTTTCTAAATCATTGATTGCCTTTGATCATTCAGACTCACCTGCTATCTTTCTCCGCCTCACCTGCTATCCTCCTTGTGCCTCACCTGCTATCTTCTTCCGCCTCACCTGCTGTCTTCTACCGCCTTACCTGCTATCCTCATTCCGCCTCATCTGCTATCCTCTTCCGCCGTACTTGCTCTCCTCTTCCGCCTCACCTACTGTCTTCTACCGCCTCACCTGCTATCCTCCTTCCGCCTTACCAGCTATCCTCTTCCGCCGCACCTGCTATCCTCTTCCGCCTCACTTACTGTCTCCTTCCGCCTCACCTACTATCCTCTTCCGCCTCATCTGCTATCCTCTTCCAACTCACCTGCTATCCTTCCGCCACACCTATGAGTCTCACCTTATCGTTTAGGAACCCCTCTTCTATCTGTGAGGAAATTGTCCAGCTTCCACTGTTGTTATAGGGTATTATAAATTATATAGAACGTCAATATTCGTTCTTTTTTTTCTATTGCAAATGACTTCATACTTTGCTTAATTTCTGGAAGGCATCTTTCGCTTTTTGTATGCGTCTTGGGATTTCGGTGTCCCTTTTTCTGTCGTCTGTTACCAAACAGATGATCGCCATCGCGATTAACATATTCGGTAGATTCGCACATCTCCTTGCAGAAAATCGTATTAAGCGACCCTTGCATATATGCAACAAAATGGCGGAACAACATTTTCTTTACTAGCTGTTCACCGAAGAAATGATCAAGAGCCACTCAAAGCATATGGTTACTGAATGAAGTTGTATGAATGTACGAGAAGGTAAAAGTATTATGAAAATATGAGGGCTAGATAACTGTTGACACTAGAATTAAAGAGATTAATATTGCATGATCAGGGAAGCATCCCCTTGGGAGTTTGTTCAACGAAGTAGCGGTTATGGGGTAGATGCCGTTGGAATGAAACTACCTGGTTACTAAATAGATAGGAAGAATGTGATTCATCTTAGTGGTACGTGGCATGCCAGATCTTAGGTGGGAAGGTCTGAACCCGTGAAGCTAATATATGTAGCTCGTCAGAATATTTGTCATGGAAATAGGGATAGAGTAGCGAGTGGCTTGCGGCTTTTCGTCTCTTAGAAAGAGCGGAAAATAATTCATCGCCAACAAGGCCGTGTAAACGCTTTTGACCTATATTAAGGCCGGAAAGTGAGTACGGTTAGTTTCAACCCAGATACGACAGGAATACTCTATTTTTGGTCTGATCTGGTTCTTGTAAAGAAAAAGCCTATCAAGACACTTTCTCACAGACGTGCTGTGGCTTCCCTCTGTTCTTTTCTACAGATATTTTCATGGCAAATGCTCTGACGAGCTGCTTTCACTGGTACCCAAACTGCATGAATTTAAGCGTGCTACTAGGATGGCATCTTGGTCTTACCGTTTCGAAACTGTTAATTGTAGCTGCCTTTTCTATTCCAACAGCTTCTTCTCTCTCACGTCCCGCCAGTGGAACTTCGTTCTCCCTATTTGCTTCCGTGTGACTATAATCTTCAAATATTCAAATGTAATATCAATCAATATCTTCTGATGCCTTGATTCTGATCTCCGTCCATCTTTATATGCTTTGCTCAAGCACCCCACTTTACTCTTGCTCTCACTCTCTGTAAACCTTTGCATACTAATGTCACTCCCGCCTTATTGGGGTGAAATGCTTAAAAAATAGGTAATTTCTGAGGCAGTACAAGGAAGCGACTATTTTTCTTTTTTAGTATCGTAGATAAATATTTTTTGAAACGAACAAACAGATAATACTTTGAAGGTTATGTTACAGTTTTTTGTATATATATATATATATATATATATGTACTGTAGTGAGTTAGTCCAAATGCCTTGACTCGCTTTATAGTCCACCAATAGAAGGTTAACCAATCAGAAGACGTAGAATATTCAATCCGTTGTGTATAAAGGCGGCCATTTTGTCTACTCTAACCGAATGTCCAGTCCAGCTTGTCAGGCGAAGAGAAACAGAAGGACGAACTATGCTCTGCTACTTTTTACCAAAATATCCACTGCTAACCTGAACAACGCTTTCCTACTGTGTTCGAAATATTCACTGATAACCTCTGGATTCTATACTCAAAGACGACCGTCATGATGAATAACAGGTTACAAGTCATGAATCAATGTTAGATGTTATAAACCATCCCAAACTTCTCATCGGGTCCAATCTTTTACCATCTTGTCCTTGTGAATAGTTGCATTGTCGTGCAACATTTTGGTCTCTTTCGATAGTTTTTCTCTGTTCTCCGGTGTTTGTGCGTTAGACCATGCTCCACGAGCAGTAGCATCCCAGAAAATATTTGCAGTCAGTTTCCTCGCTGATTATTGAACTTGGGTTTTATGTATGGGTGTCGAAAGATGCTTCCAGGTTATAGAATCAAGCTTTCTCTCCTAGGTGACTTGGTGCATCGACGTCTCACGACTCGAGTTATTTGCTTCAAAAAGTCCTTGTCATTTTTTCCTGTACAGCCTCACAATATTTGCTTTTGGACCCAATGAGATAACACATTACGGATTTCAAACATTTTGTAGACGATTTCATCAACAACCGACTTGAGAAAATGAAGTTCTACCCAAATGTTACAAAGTTTAAGCTATCATCTTCAATCAAAAGACAATACAGACAGTGTTGTCCGTTTGAGAAACAGCCATCATTGAACACACTACGCAAGACCGATACATGATCCACTTTTGTTAAATGCTCAAATGTGCACAGCAATACATTTACGATTATATTTTATTGGTTTTTGTGCTTCTTATGTAAAAAGTATTATTACACCATCATGTTTTTTTTACTGTTTTATGGCGACAGACATCGTTGTCGTGAGGTTACATTCCCATACCTTCAATATTAAGGCTGTTCTGGCTGTTATAAACAGTGTGCACACCCCCTTGTTTTTTCTGAGTTTATTGCTTTCACAGTGCTTTACAGCTTTTCGGTCGATTAATGCCTTCCGCAATATATTTTTCGAACCTCCTTTGTAATTTTCCTATTGTTAATTATTTAAAATTACTCTCTATCTTTATATATATATATATATATATATATATATATATATATATATATATATATTTGTTTTTAAAATATAATGGCTAAAGTCCAGTGCGCTGTTAAGATTCTATCTTTGGCGTATTTCCTTTCATACTGGATGTTTAAGGGCGATCACGTCTTTGGCTATCTACTACAGAATCCATAAGCTTTAGCAAAGGATGATAGTTTCTGATAGATTTGGCATTAACTCTGGATTACGAAGTACATGAACATTGCGCCAACATCCATACACTTGTTCCACGGAGAGACACACATCTTAAACGGATGCTAGCTGAGTACTTTCATTCAGTGTCTGGATTTGTACCATTATGCAAGGTATATATATATATATATATATATATATATATATATATATATATATATATATATAAGTGAACATAGAAGTACACATTAGAGGCGACAGTCTGTTTCATGCTAGATGCAATCGTCAGCCCACGAGTGCTGTTATTTTCTCAGCTATCTCTATCTATAAAAGGTAGGATGTGTGTGTGTGTGTGTGTGTGTGTGTGTGTGTGTGTGTGTGTAACGAATGCACGGCCGCAATTCTCGACGGATTTGCACCAATATTTACATGCAAATGCTCCAAGTTAGCGGGAAGCCCAAGACCGACTTTGCATTTCCCAACTCCCATCAATAGTAGAAATAATCGATTTTTTCATGCTTCTAGGATAGTTTTCATGCAGTTTGCAACGATTTTGTACTGTAGTGAGAGCCAATAGCTTGCTTAAACTCAACGTTGATTCTGATTCTACAGAACTGGGTTGTGTGTAAAAAACTATTTGTTGTTAACATTCTTTTTTCATTCGGTTTTTCCAGTTACGAGTCCTTTTTTTAAAGCTGATCGTTTTGTGTTCATTTTGTTTAGTTCTTTTTTCGTAACAGATTTAATGTTTAGTATAGAGCTTAGAGAAATTTCGCAGTGTGAGATAGGCAAGAAGTAAGGCATGTAGCAACATTAGCACGGCAAAGGGCTCTCTTTTAAAGGCAAGGAAGGGCAAAAATATTTTAAGTCAAGTGATAGCGATTGCTGTATGAGTCGTACAATTTTTGAATCAAGCACGGGCAACGCCGGGCCATGCTGCTAGTTTATATATATACGGGTCAGTGGTGCATTGTGGGTAGTCTATATATATATATATATATATATATATATACCTTCCAGAATGTTATAAGAGGAGCTGTGATAAAGGGAAACTCTCTGCTAATGATATAATTAAGCTCCTGAAAATATATTTCAATTGAGTACTGTTGAGAGATAGGCCTACGCTAATGCAAAGATTCAGTAAAGTGAACTGGTGCACTCTGGCTGACTGGCGTTTGTTTGAATCCGTGAAAACAATACGATAACATTGGCTGTTTCTCTCTGCAGATTGATGATGGCTTAGAAGCTACGACTGATACCAAATCGGGTCGGGTTCGGTCCTGGCTTGTGGCATTCGGATGTCTCGACGCACTGAAGAGCTGTGATGCAGTGAAACAGTAATGTCTGCGAATGACACACGCACACACACACACGCGCGCACACATATATATATATAACACTTATATATATATATATATATATATATATATATATATATATATATATATATATATATATATAATATAAATATAAATGTAATATATATATATAAATGTAATATATATATATATATATATATATATATATATATATATATATATATATTACATTTGTCTTGACACACTGAGGAGCTGTGACGCAGTGAAACAGTAATGTCTGCAAATGACACACGCACACACACACATATATATATATATATATATATAATATAAATATAAATGTAATATATATATAATATATATATAAATGTAATATATATATATATATATATATAATATAAATATAAATGTAATATATATATATATATATATATAAATGTAATATATATATTTATATATAGAGACAGACAGACAGACAGACAGATAGATAGATAGATAGATAGATAGATATAAAAGTGACCATAGAAGTCATATATATATTCAGGATGGGTCAAAAGAAACGTTTGTTAATACAACTGCATGTGTATGACCCAAAATACAAAATGGTAGAATTTCATTTTCGATTTATGTTTTTATTCCAGAGTGACGAATATGAATATATATATATATATATATATATATATATATATATATATATATATATATATATAAAAATGTAATGAGAACGGAAAGAATATAAATTCAAACGTTCATATTAAAAGAGGGCTCACTACAAAAATAGAGTAACAGTTATTCATTATAAGTTGTTGCATACGGACAAACAAGTTATCACTACAAAGTAACAAACTTTGTTCCTCACCTGATGAGATCCTTACCTTCAGCCAACGAAACAAATATGCATCTTTGTAGTGATTACTTGATTGTTTGCATGTAATAACTTATAATATATATATATATATATATATATATATATATATATATATATATAAAACTTGGTAATCCATATGGGTAGTCCCAAGGAGGATGAAATCCTGAGAGCTCAATGTAAATTCAGAGCTAATAATTTAAAGAAAAACAGACCACTTTAAGGCTCCATTGTAATAGTTTATTTCACCAGAGACCTTTTAAAGTACCCTGGATCATCAGACATCACTTCCAAAATTTGAAACGTAAAACGACATGAAAATTTACACTTTTGACGGGTAGTATTAAGTTTATGTAATTTGACAGAGAGGGTAGCGAGGAGTGGTGTGAGAGACATGGTCGAGTTTAGAGAGGGTTTATTTTAATATTTCTTTCTATCATACTTAGTATTGAGGAAGGAGGGACCAGACATTGACCTATTTGAGCGGTTAACTTAACAGAAATGATACGTTGAAATGGAAGGAGAGAAGAGAGAGAAAAAAGAGAAAAGAAAGAAAGAAGGGGGAAGTAAAGAGAAAGACGATGTAATTAGGGTTTACGGAGGAAGAAGAGGGGTGGTATAGCTTTAGCAATTTAGGTAAAAAAAAACATTTTAACGTTTAATACTAATTTAAATGTTTAAAAAATCCACGAAGAAATTAATTTGATGCTTGCTAGCAATTTAAATATTTAACTCTTTTGCAAATAATTTAGGGATTTAATATGAGTTAATTACTATATTAAAAAACATATTAATAAAAAACCCATTTAAAATATTTAAAATATAAAAGTTTACTAATAGTAATCTTTTAATATTGTAAATGACTGTTAAGGTAACATCTTTATTAGTTTGAGTCTAGTTCATGAATGTAATTTGTAACTATTTTTAGATGGGTAATTTTTCTTACTTAAAGTTTAGGTTTCAAATTAGATGGAGTAATATTTGAAGGTAATATTTAAAAAAAATGTTTTTCTATATATATACCATATATACACTTATATAAATCTCACATATACATACGTTCATTTATATGTGCAATTACACACATAGGCACACACATATGTATCGATATACACAGGTACCTATGCATATTCATATATAAATACTTACACATACATTTACAAATATATTTCACATTTTTATATCTATTTAAATTTTTCCTTAAATTTCACATTTAATGTTTAACGTTAGGTGGTGACTTAAGTGTTTAGATATAAAAAAAAATTCTAATTTTAATACTTTTACTATCAAGACTCATAGTTAAAAAGTAATATATTTAAATTTAAATTAAATTATCAATTTAAAATGAAATTACCTCCAGATGATAAAAAATTTCAATTTCATATTTCTAATGAGAGAATATTTAAAGAGAAAATAAGATTAAACATTAATTAATAAAAGAATTTTATATCCTTCCATTAGAATTCTCTCCATATATATAAAGACAAATCTATACCCATTTATACCTATATATGCATATGTATTCATATTACTATATTCTACTTGTATTCACACATATTACACATACGAACTCACAAATACTTACATTTATATATATATATATACATATACATATACAGACGACATGCAACCCTATATAAATGACACAATATATACACAAAAATACCTACCTAAACTTACTACTACACATATATACATATATTTTCTAAATGTATTTAGTTAGATTGAGATGGTGTTTATGTCTACATTTAAAAATTAATTCGTTATGTTGGTTCAGTAATATATCTGGATCTTTATGCTTTATCCTTAGGATCTTCTAATATATGCGCAGGTTACATCTGTCTCTGAAATTTATTGCAGTTCGAGCCATGGAGACGATTTTCCATTTTAATTGTGAGGTTTTGGAAGTGATGTCTGATGATCCAGCGTCCGTTAAAAGGTCTCTGGTGAAATAAACTATTACAATGGAGCCTTAAAATGGTTTGTTTTCTTTAATAGATAGATAGATAGATATATGTGACGGTTACACACCTGGCCCAGTGTCGGATCCTTTGGTTACGGCGCCAACGGTGACGTCGCTCCTCCTGGTCGCTCCTCCTGGGTCCAAGCGTGCCGCTCCAACCCTTTGGTCAGATGATCACCAGCCTCGCCTTTCCCGACTCGCTTCCAATACCTGGTCACTAAAGCAACTATACCGATCTCCGGTCTGTCTACCCACGCTGTGTTTAGATCTTAGACAGACGGGACCAGCAGGGGCTGGGGCCGATACGAGCTGAGTCCGACGGGGGTGGCGAAACACAACAAAACAAAAACTCACAACACCAAACAAAATTGCTGATAAAGAAGGGTAACAACCTTTTATATCTCAATGTCTATTACATAAAAGCAAAATAGTTTTCACTTCCCGACCCGTTCTGTGAACTATGGCACCAAGCTTCTATCACAAAAATAGCAAAAAAAAATGTCGAACTACCTACTTTCTAGAATCATGTATGTATGTCGGCGTGTGGTTCAGTTCGACATTGGGCTAATTTCTATCGGTCGTTCGCAGTTGGTTCTTCTCTTCGACGTGAACTGTATTTCTTCTTCTTCGTTTGTTTAGACTGGTAGATTTCTTGTTTCAACTCGGTGGAAGATTTCTTGTCTTCAACTTGGGCTGGAAGGATTTCTTGTTTCGAGGATTCTTCTGTCGTCCGAGGGTGAACTGCAACTCACGCCCAACCTAACTCCAACTTCAACTCAACTTCAGCTCCAACTGATTTCTGCCGACTGGGGTCCTGCTTATATTGACGCCGCAACAAACCGGGGTGGGTCGGTCGGCGTCAGGGGTTTCTCGATAATTTCAAAAGCCGTATTAATTTTTGACTTTCCATTATCGTTATTGTTTTCACCCCTACTTTCTCACAGTGCTCTTGGGGGGGCGGCGCATATCTATTTCTCTTAGTCTCTCTCATGTCAGGTGATCGCTCTCAACCAATCGTTCCCGATCGAACCTTTCTTTCTCTTCTTTTCCGCAGCCCACGTGACCGCCTCGTCCAACAGTTATTGATCGAGGTTTTCTTTCCTTCTTCTTCCGCGGTCACGTGATTGTATTCGACCAATTGTTATTGACCGAACACCCTCTCCCTTTGTTGGCGGGTGTGGTTACATCGTGCTGGTTTTAAAAAAAACAAAATCCGATTTCGCACCTTTTTGCACGTACGCAAAATGACAATCCTTGCCCTCTCTCACCTGGACTTTGTCAAACAGCCCGCTGCTAATTAGTCTTGACTTTTAGAAAGGATCTTTTCCGCCTTCCTGGCGCCCTCCGTGGTCCAAAAACAATTGCTCTTCTTTTTACCTCTTTGTTTTTCCTGATAGCCGAGAATCTTAATTATCTGGGTCGAAATATCTCTACTTTCTTAACGTGGGTGTCCAATTCTTAACAGGTCAATTCCGTATATCGTTTTCACCAGTCACTTCCCCAACCCAAAGACACTTTCTCTCTGACTAAAGTAAAATTCATTTCTATTATTCTAATTTAAAAGTTACCTTTCGTTATTTTGATAAGAATTCTTCTACGAAAATGTCGGTCAGCGCTCAAGACCGATATCTCCAATTCTATTCTTTCAACAAAAATTAAGGTCAGTCAGAGGCTCTGACCGACATCTGGTCCACACCCAGCGGCCTGTTTTGATATCATGTCTTTTCCTTTCTTTCCCCTTTTGTTATTATCTTTCCTTTCTTCCTTTTTCCTTTCTTTCTTTTTCCTTGCTTTAGGATCGTTTAGTACATTCTTAGTGAATTATTTTCAACCCAGTTATTTTCCGTTTTAAAGAAAAAAAAAAATTAACAACCTGTTTAATAAACTGAATAAGAAAAAATTAACTCATATTTCTATGAATATTTCCAATAAATGCAAGGTGCCATAATCCTCCCTAACCGATTTGTCATTTACCCGTAAATGACACCTAAACCCAATTACATCATTTAACATGCACCATGCATTTGTCTCATGCAATTCTATTCTACTTTCTAACATGCAAGGGTAATGTTCTTTTCCATTTCTTTTGTTCTACATGCAATGAAATGTTCTTTTCATTTCTTTTGTTCTACATGCAATGAAATGTTCTTTTTCATTTTCTTTTGTTCTACAGGCAATGTAATGTTCTTTTTCATTTTCTTCTGTTCTACATGCAATGAAATGTTCTTTTTCATTTTCTTCTGTTCTACATGCAATGAAATGTTCTTTTCATTTTCTTTTTTGTTCTACATGCAATGAAATGTTCTTTTTTCATTTTCTTCTGTTCTACATGCAATGAAATGTTCTTTTCATTTTCTTCTGTTCTACATGCAATGAAATGTGTGCGTGTGTCTGTAGGTGCAGATGTGTTCATTAGGGTTTGTTCTTCTTGGTCAATGTTTTCCTCTCTGCTGTGGAGGTTTTTCCGCCGCACGTGGTGGTCTCACGCCAGCCTCCTCCATTGGTCTTCCAGCAATTTCTTCGCCAGTCCTGTCTGAGTGAGGAACACCGCTCGGCGTCTCCTCTCGAGTTGTTGCATGCTCACTAGACTGTCGTTCGCCAATCTTCTCTTACTCTTAATCTTCCATATTATTACACCCCGAGGGGCTATAACTAGGAATGTACCCATTACTATTGACCAACTTATCGCGATCTGCTCATCGTCTTCCCAAGCTACACCTTCGTCTCCCAACGCACTTAACTTATCCCTTATGATCCATATCGATCTTTTTCTATTGGCTTCATTAATACTGGCATCTTATTTAAGGTGACATTAGAGAATCTCTTTACCATCGGCTCCCATAATTCTGTACAATTGACTAAGCCTCTACCAATCATCTCTATGAGTGAATCTTTTTCTTCATACCTTTCTTCCATCTGGTAATAGGGGGCAAGGAGATGGACACCCCAACTGCCGAACATCCATGGGTAGCGACACCAGGGATAACGGTGGCCTTATTCTTAATGTCCTTTTTGTGGACTCTCCCCCACATACCCTAGACAGGCTGATATGTTTCTGGGTGGCTACTGCCCACACCCTGTCTGAAACACTGATAGCTTGTGGTAATGCCGAGTTTGTTAATACCTCCACTTGGCAGATTCTTTTGATTCCTTCTCCCTCCCTTCAAACAATTCTAGTATGCACAGTTTGCGGTTACCAGTTTTATAGATAGGGCTCAACGAGGTACAAGTTCCCAGGGTATCATCTCTACACCTTCTAGCTTCTTCAGCTGATAGCAACATAAATTTCGTTCTCCCCGAATTTAATGCTGTGTAGTCTGCTTCACACCTTGTACCTTGCTATCATTCCTGAAAGGTAACAAATTCTCTTGTTGTTATTCTTCACAATCACTTAGTCTTGCTCGACTCATCACTCAATCATTTCATAACTTTTCTTTTAGTTCGGCTCCTCCTCCTCTAACTAACCTCTAGCAGACAGAATGGTCTGGTCAGGTGTGCGTGGCGACCACCCCAAAGGTCGTACTTCATGACACCACTGGTGATCAATCAACAATGCCAATGATCTTCTTCCGTCCCTTGAGGTGCAGCCCGCGACTCCATTCCTCCACTCACATCTACCATAGTCAGCCAATAGGATTTTGATGAGCCAGTGTCGCTATCTGTCGACACTAAATGCTCCTATTCTGCACAGCCCTTTTGTTCTACTGAGATTTGGGGTTCTTCTCCTCCCTGATCTCATCTTCTGAGGTGATTCCTGTTCAACCTCTAACCTTCTTGCTGCGGTTAATTCTCGTCCAGGGGTTCTTTGTCCTCTTCTCCATCCCCTGATTCTTTTTTTTTGTTTAGAGTCTTCGCCTTGAATGTCTTCGATACATCTCGACTCTATGTAAAACTCTCCTGTTCTTTATCCTTTCCTTAAGCTGGGAAAGGGGTATTTGATCCTCCTCCTCCCACTCGCTGGACCCTTCGTCCTGTTCAGGGTGCCTTTTTTAAAGCCTTCGACTGCTTGTTTGGACCTCTTCGTCTTTTTCTTCCTTTTTCTTCGGACATGGGGGTGCGATGGCGATTCCACAGGGTCTTCTCTGCACTGATTCAGTCGACGACTGAACATCGCTAATCCCGCTGAGGGTTCCAACTCCGTCACTCGGACTGCTTCGTTTATCTGGCCACGTCGGCCTATCTCCTCATCTTCCTCAGGTCTTCTTCCGTTTCCATTTCTTCCGGTTCAACCAGAGTTACCTTCCTTTTCCTTGTCTTCTTAGGCCCCAGCTCGCTCATTTCCAGGTTAGCTTCTTCAGCCTTCTTCAGATCATTGGCATGAACCCTCCTCGCTCGTCCTGCCACTTGATCCCATATTACATATGATACAGGGGCCCGTCTGCTCTACTATCCGGTAGTACGGTTCCCATCTCTGGTCTAGTTTTCCTTCTCTCTGGTGGATTTTATAGTAGACAGGGTCTCCAACCCTCAATTCTACCACCTTTCTTTCAGCATTCACCCTTTCATTTCTTTTCTTCTGGGCCCTCTTTATTCTTCTTCTGGCCTGTACGAATATCTTATGTTGCTGTTCCAGTAATAGTTGATGATGATCTTCTCCCATATACCTTCTTCGGGGCTTCAGTAGGTTATCTACAGGCAGGACCACGTCTCTGCCAAACAACAAAAAAATAAGGAGAAAATCGGGAGGTTTCGTTTATCGAAACCTCACGGCCGCCAGAGCCTGCGTCAAATACAAGTCCCAATTTCCAGTGTTTTCCTGACCAACTTGGCCAATACATCTCCCAAGGTTCTATGAAACCTTTCCACTTTAGCATTTCCCTGGGGGTGATATGGGGATGTTTTTATGTGCTCTACATTCAAACCTGTCAAAACCTCTCTCATGATGCTGTTCACATTCTCCCGTGCCATTATCTGTTACCAATTGCACAGGGCACCATACCTAGGGAAGATTTCGCTTATTATCAACCCATACACAGTTCTGGCCTTCTTGTCTGGTACTGCAAATGCTTCAGGCCAATTTGTTAGCCAATCGACAAAACTCACTATATAGTTGTTTCCTTGTGCAGTTTCCCCATATGGTCCTGATACGTCCATACTCACTTTCTCGAAGGGAAGTTGGGTACGTCTGTTTCCTCCAAGGGTGCCATTTCCTGCCTTCTGCTCTGCGACTGGCACACTACACAACTTCGAACATAGTTAGTGACTTCTCCGTACAGTTTGGGCCAATAGTACTTTCTTCCTATGAGATCACATGTCCCTATCAATTCCCATGTGACCCAACCTCTCGTGGCACTGTTCCAATATCTCTGGTCTTAAACTTTTGGGCACATACAACTTGGGTTTGACTTCTTCATCCCTTCCTGAGAGATAATACAGTCTTTCCTCTATTATGGCATACTTGGTGGTCTCTCCTGACTTTCACCTTCTCTCTCAGAGCAGCTATTTCACTGTCTGCTTGCCCTTTTCAATTCCTTCTGTCCAGTAGGGATCGGTTATTATCTGGGCGTCCCTTCTTCGTCCGATTCTAATATAGGGCGATCTTTTTAGCTTATTAGAGTTAATTACTCCTATTCTATAGGCTTTATCATCTACTCCCCTGTTCTACCCTTACAGATCTTTCTTCCAGTTGTTTCGGTATTCTTGAGAGTAAATCTGCGCACGTGTTTTCCTTCCTGCCAAATACTCTATCTTACAGTGGTAGCCACTTAACTTAAGTGCCCACTGTTGAATTTTCTTATTATTTGTCCACTCTGCCTGCAATAGATACTGCAGAGGCTTGTGGTCCGTCTTTATAGTGAAGACCGCACCATTTAAATAGTAGTCCAGCTTTTGGAGAGCATACATGATAGCATATGCTTCCTCTCTATTACTGGCCACCTCTGTTGTGTCTCTGAGAGCTTATGGGAGAGGAAGTATATCGGTACTTCCTCTGGTATGCCTGGCACTGGTCCTTCCTTATCAGGACACGGCTGGGTAAGTACTGCCCCTACACACTGCTCACTGGCATCCGTGTATAATATCATGGGCTTGCTGAGGTCTGGGTACGTCAGCAGTGGAACGGTGGTCAACTGTTCCTTTTAGCGAGTCAAATGCTCGTTGACAGTCCTCTGTCCACTTGAACCTAGCGTATTTCTTCGTCAGGGCCACCAGCGGTATGGCAATTCTTGAAAATGCTGGGACGAAGCGTCGGTAGTAGCCTATAGCTCCTATGAAACCTCTTACCTGCCTCACGGTCTTAGGCTCTGGCATTTCCCTTATGACCTTTACCTTATCCATGTCGGGTTTAATACCGTCTCCGTTTATGACGAAGCCTAAATACCTAGTTTCTTCCCTCAGAAACTGACACTTTGACAATTTCAATTTTAATCCGTGTTTCCTCAACCTTCCCAACACCTGTCCTAAATGAAAAAGTGTTGTTCCACTGTCTCCGAAAATATCAAGATATCGTCCAAATACGCCATGGCAAAGCTCTCATATCCTCCTAACACTATTGACATTAGCTGTTGGAAGACTCCTGGGCATTAGCTAAACCGAATGGCATCACTCTGAACTGAAACAGTCCCAGGTGACACGCGAATGCGGCCTTCTCCTTGTCAGCCTCATCCAGGGCTACCTGCCAATACCCGGACCTCAAGTCCAACGTAGAGAAGTACTTTGCCTTCCCTAATAATGCCAAATGTCGTCTATCAATGGCAATGGCACCGCCAACGGCTTCGATATAGAATTCAGCTTTCTAAAATCCACACAGAAAACGGTGGCCGCCATCTTTCTTACCTACTATTACTATTGAAGCTCCAAGGAGAGATCGATCTTTCGATCATCCCAGCTTCCAACATTTCCTCTACTGCCTCTTCTACAAGGGGTCTTTTATGTATAGGTGTTCGGTAGGGTTTTAATCTCACAGGGGTGGTCTCCGGTGTCGATTTTCATTTCGACTGTGTGGGTCTGACCTAGCTCCTTGTCTGACTGGGCCACCACATCTCGATTGTTCCTTAACAGACCCCCACTCTGGTTCTAAATTGATCCGGTGCTACATATCCTCATCTAAGATTCCTTTGTTTGCTCTACTAGCTTCCTTCGTTCCTCCTCGAATCTCACCCGATTCAGAGTTCGTAGGGAAGCGCTCTCCTATCTTCCCCTCTCCTAACCTTTTTATAGTCTTTTTGGGCCTGGTTCACCATCATTATGGGCACCAACTCGGCTGCCTCCACTACCGTTTCCGCATAGGGTTACCTCGTTATCTTCTAGGCCCTTTCCTTCTACAGGGACCAACTGCAGAGGTCCTCTCCGTACCTTTTTTTTCTGACATTAGCCTACCCTTTCCCGACACTGCGGTCCTAGGAGGTAACTTTACATCTTCCTCCACCACTATGGTTATCTCTTCCTCTGGTGGGCATCCCAATGGCGTTCTCTCGCCGTTCACCACCAACACAGTAGGATTAAACTCAATCTGGGCCCTCTGGCTCCGGAGCCAATCTTCTCCCAAGATTGCCTCTGTACATAGGTCGGGGGTTACATAAAATTTTTGGGTGCTTTTCACCCTCCCAATCCTCACCAGGAGCCTCACCATCCCCCCCCATCTCCAGGGGGGCCCTGTCTGCTTGCGTGATCTCTATGTCCGCTTCTCGTAACCTTCTCTTCCATTTCACCCGCCTGTATGTTTCCTCTCTCATCAATGACACAGATGCTCCTGTGTCCACCAAAGCCTCCTCATCTCTCTACCACCTATCTCTGCTCTACAGGATAGTTCTCTCTCTTTGTGTTAGCGAAGAGAACACCTGAGCTTTCTTCTTCCTGGGTCCCCACCCTTGCTAACCCAGCCATAGGCGCCGGCAGTAATAATTCATCTTCGTTTTTTTTATGAGGTGGAGTTCTGCGCCCCCTGCACCTGGGCGACCCTGGCCGGACCTCTCCCAGTCTCCCTCGGCCGTTTCTAAAAATACAGTTTCTTTTTCAGGTGTCCTGGCCTCCTGCAATACCAGCACCTTCTTGCTGGACAGCTTGCCGCAAAGTGGCCCCGCCCGACCACATGTCCAACATTTTGCTCTTTCCTTTTAACTGGGTTGGCCTTGTGTCTATCCTCGGGGGACCTGTCCTCTATTCGAGCGGTTCGCCCACCCACTGGTCCAAGTTTTTATTTCTCTCCTTTTAACTGGGCCACCCCTCCTCTTAATTCTGGGGTGGCCTGCTGGCTTTTCTTGGGCTCGGCCTTCTTTGTTAACCACATACCCTCCTCAGCCCGCACCACTTGGCCAGGTGTCCTTTCTTACCACACCTGATGCATCTGTCACGATCGAAGTCTGGGGGCAACCCCACTTCGTCGGACATTCCGCCGCCCTGTGGTCCTCGTACCCACAGGTCCAGCAGACCAGCCCGTATCGACCCGGCGTGGGCTTATAAAAGCCATGCCTGGTCGACCATGCCCTTCTATTGGGGTCCTCTTCTTCATCCCCTGATTCTGCCTGATCCACCTCTTCCTTAACCCTCTGATTCCACACGGGGCTCTTCCGCCTACCCCCTTCTTTCATCCTCTTGACTTGGTATCTGCTTCTTCCCACACCTCTTCACCTTTATCCCATACCCCTGGCTCTCTCTGGCCAGCTCTATCGCTGCCGACAGTCTGAGCGGTCCTCTTTCAGGACGTCGTGCCGAACACGCTCATCACTCAGAGCTTCCACATACAGGTCCGCCAGTTGGGCCTGCATGACTGCGTTGTCCCTGACCACCTCGGGGAATGCTAATGACGATAGCCTTCCTGCTCGGGCCCCCAATTCTCCCAGGGTCTCCTCCCGAAGCTGTGTTAGTTTTAAAAGGGCCCCTCATGGCCTCTATGGCCCGTACCCTCGTCGGCGAACTCTTTGGTCAGCAGTTTTTTACTTCTTCCCAGGCCAAGGGGATGATTTTCCAAGAGTCCCCTTACGAACTCCGACGCTTTTTCCTTTGTGGCATCGTATGCCAGGTACAGGGTTTCCTGGTCCGAGAGCTCGTAGATGGTTCGGCTCTTTTCGAGGATTGTCAGCCAGTTCCTGAACTCCTTCCCACTACCATCAAACACTGGGACCCCTCGGTCCACCCAACAGCCCCCTTAAATCTACTGACAACCCCGCCCTACTTCTTCTTCAATCCCCCACTGCTCTATCCGACTCATAATCTGACATGTCTACAGAGAGCAACAATCGAGGTAGGGAAATAAACAAGGTGTCCTACCACAGACGATTCTGTTCCTTTCTTTTCCTTTGGTCCTGGTCGTTCTGATTTCTGCTTGAACTTTCAGCAACGGCGGTCGATCGTGGTCTTCAGGGTTGAAATCGGTCACCACGGCACCATATGTGACGTGGTTGTCTCAGGGTTGATCCGTTGGTCACGGCACCACTTGTGACGGTTACACACCTGGCCCAGTGTCGGATCCTTTGGTTACGGCGCCAACGGTGACGTCGCTCCTCCTGGTCGCTCCTCCTGGGTCCAAGCGTGCCGCTCCAACCCTTTGGTCAGATGATCACCAGCCTCGCCTTTCCCGACTCGCTTTACCTGGTCACTAAAGCAACTATACCGATCTCCGGTCTGTCTACCCACGCTGTGTTTAGATCTTAGACAGACGGGACCAGCAGGGGTTGGGGCCGATACGAGCTGAGTCCGACGGGGGTCGAAACACAACAAAACAAAAACTCACAACACCAAACAAATTGCTGATAAAGAAGGGTAACAACCTTTTTATATCTCAATGTCTATTACATAAAAGCAAAATAGTTTTCACTTCCCGACCCGTTCTGTGAACTATGGCACCAAGCTTCTATCACAAAAATAGTAAAAAAAAATGTCGAACTACCTACTTTCTAGAATCATGTATGTATGTCGGCGTGGTTCAGTTCGACATTGGGCTAATTTCTATCGGTCGTTCGCAGTTGGTTCTTCTTCGACGTGAACTGTATTTTTCTTCTTCGTTTGTTTAGACTGGTAGATTTCTTGTTTCAACTCGGTGGAAGATTTCTTTGTCTTCAACTTGGGCTGGAAGGATTTCTTGTTTCGAGGATTCTTCTGTCGTCCGAGGGTGAACTGCAACTCACGCCCAACCTAACTCCAACTTCAACTCAACTTCAGCTCCAACTGATTTCTGCCGACTGGGGTCCTGTATATATTGACGCCGCAACAAAACATAAATGGGTCGGTCAAGGGTTTCTCGATAATTTCAAAAGCCGTATTAATTTTGACTTTCCATTATCGTTATTGTTTTCACCCCTACTTTCTCACAGTGCTCTTGGGGGCGGCGCATATCTATTTCTCTTAGTCTCTTTGTCAGGTGATCGCTCAACCAATCGTTCCCCTGATCGAACCTTTCTTTCTCTTCTTT
>CAHIKZ030000249.1:0-2500 GCA_903632075.3 Acanthosepion pharaonis | reverse complement strand
GAAAAATACGAACAGTACGGTTGCGACAATGGCGAATGAAGTTGACTTTCCTTGCCAGATTCATTGTTGTGGTTTCAGAAAAAAAACAAGCAATTACGAGGAAATGATAGGCAGTTTGCCGATCTGTTGCCATTTGTTCTCTCTACTTCCATCTCCCTCTCGTTTCCTCAAAGAAAGAATATTAGTTTGTCCCCCACATGAAATAAAATGAGTGAAAAGAAATCTGAAGAAAATTGTCGTATATTCCGCCTATGATATAACGTTGGTGTCCCTACTAAGGAATTCCGATAGAATCAAGAGCAACGCATCAAGCGTTAGGTTTTTTTATCATCTCTTGTATATTGTTTTTATCATTGACTCCTATCTAATATAAATTATAATCTTCAATATTTTCCATCCAACATGAGACAACAGCTTAAATATTCTGGTTGTACTGTTTTTTTTTTTTTAGAGTACTCCTTGTTATATCGCTTGTCACCTCCAAATGTGATATGCTGGACTGACTCGATTTGACGCTTAACTCGATGGCTATTCAGTGTTTATGGTAACAGGTAAGCAGATCCGGAAAATAAAAATTAATGGCGGGAATCTCATCTTTCTCAATCGTACCGGCAGATCCACAAACTGTGTCTCCAGAGGGTTCAATACCACAAAAATAAAAATACGTTCTATTTTATTAAATGTAAAACCAATACAAGACGCTCAATGCAGAGACTTACTAAATAAGATAATTGTATTGACGTAAGATGGGGAAGCGAGTGCAGATTATGAGGATACGTACAATAAATACCTACTGGCAATCAGATTAGAAAGGTTTGAGAAATTATTTACATTAATTTACACTATTGTCCTCATCTTTGTCACCATATTTATTACAACGTTTCGGCCTTCTTCAGGTGGTTGGAATGTCGAACTGAACCCTTTATTTCGCTCACTGGGATAGACTGTTCTAGTTCCACGTGCCATGTTTAATGGATGTCAGTTATCAGTTATCTCCTGTTAATTTCCCTCTGAAAGTTCTCCACTGCCTTAACCGGGTATTGAACTCACACTCTTTGCGTTCTGTCACTGGATCTAGCCAACGCCTTTATCCGAAGAAGGCCGGAGCGTACAACGGCCGAAACGTTGTGATAAATATGGCAACAAAGACTAGGACAACAGTCCGAATAATGTAAACAATGTACATAATACCTCATCTCAGAAATATAGACAGATACTGAAAGGCCGAAACATTGTGATAAATATGGCAACAAAGATGAGGACAGTAGTCCGAATAATGTAAATAGTGTACATAATACCTCATCTCAGAAATATAGACAGGTTTGAAGAAGTAGAATAGTAGCTTTTAGGAAGAAGCTGTACGAATGAACCTTCCTCCTTACTAATGGTATACAAATGGAATGTGTAGATGGTATGACGTGTCTTAACTGAAAATATTTGAAATGGGGGAAATAATAAACATGGCTCGTCGGAAGATTTTCAATGGAAGTAGCGAGACTTTGCTTCTGTGGGAAAATGGTGGTATAGTGGTAAATTATTCCTCGCTTACAATAATTTATCAAAGGTCCTCCTCTTCAAATTGACAACCTTAATTATTATCCAGTGCATTTAGTATCACAAACATTTCAAAGGCATGTGATTAAACGTAGCGTGTTAATATTTCTGCTTTCATATGGACGGAATTTGTCAAAATTTCCTAAAATATTTATGACACTCTACAATAGAATGATGGTCAAGTAAAAACTGCTTTGCCTAAATATTTACCGTTCATTAATTTTTATGGTAGATTCAGTGAAAAAAAAGTCACAGTACGCCTCATGCAGCACCCAAAATTTTACATTGACCAATTGGTAGCTTATAATAAGAGAACGTGGTTGGTGATCAATTCAGAGGTAGCATTCATTAGATACTGCAACTATAGAAGTATTTTACTCACTTGCAGTAAGCAAGCGGCTGCATGGTGACACCGGTTCTGAAAGATGAATGTGCCAAAAAAATGCACATTTTGATATAAAGTATCCATAATATATCCTGCAGCTAAAGGAACATGAATCTGAAAAAAAAATCTGCTCCCCACCTGAAAAACAAAACAAATAAAAATGCAATCAAAACAATCCGACCTTTAAAACATTAGGGACTGAAATTAGAGGAAAAATTCTGTCAAGCAAATACACAATCAGAGAAAGTGATCTTTATGTAGATCAGACCTATCAATGGCTACCCAGAAGATGCATCGCTGCTGCCCAGGATCAGTGCCTCCCAACCAGGATCTACCGATGTAATACCTAGAAACTTAAAAGCATCACATCCCGCGGCTTATGGGAAGAACATCAAGAGACAACTGACCACATAATACCAGGATGTGACCGATGTGTGATACTGGTGTCTTAAAAAATGTCGATTTTATCGAGGCGCCATTGCTTCTCGGACTTTTGGCTGAGATTCGATCACGGCTACGCCTAGCTTGGATCGGCTCGGGTCTGGACCAGCTAGGACAAGC
>CAHIKZ030000248.1:1262500-1290000 GCA_903632075.3 Acanthosepion pharaonis | reverse complement strand
CTTGTTTTGTCTCCATTTTTGTTCCCAACAGTAAAAAATAAAAATACTATAAATCAATCTTTTCAAATATTTCAATTATCTTTTCATGTTATACCTTATCAAATACTGTTGTGTAATCTCTAACACAGGTATAGGTTTTCCTGTCTTTGTTACTCTGATAACCTTCTTTTCATGAAAATAACTTTTCTTGTTTCAGTCTCTTCAATAAAGCTGCATGGTCCTTGTCTTATTTTCAATCTAATTCTGCTACAAACACTATTCATTAACTTTTCTAATGTGGCTCATCAAGCTGATTATCTGCTGAAGTTTTCATTTATTTGTACTTTGTTTCTTTGGCAGTGTAATGAAAGTCATTTGTTGAGGTCTTTCGGTATTTCACCACTGTCATATATTTCGATAATTTTTTACAGTTACTCATTTAGTTCTGTTGCTTTGCATTTGGCGAATCCTTCATATATATATATATATATATATATATATATATATATATATATATATTATATTTATTAATCCTCTTCTCCCTCCAGCTATGGGTAAATAGCAGGACAGCCTTGGATGGCAACTGTTGTAGGAGAAGGGTGACTCTGTTTTTTTTTTGTTTTTTTTTTTTAATTCAAACTGCAGAGTAGTGCACCAGATCTCTGTATTTGTCCCTTCAAAAAGTGTGGTTGGTTCTGCACAAAGCCTTCGCCACTATAATCAAATCACGTGCTGGTGTCTGGCTGTTGGTTCCTCGGAACTGAGCTGCTTGACCCTTATGCGACAGTAAAGTCTACCACCATATATATATGTGTGTGTGTGTGTGTGTCCAATCAACTCCTCTGCTCCCACTTGTCCAATTTCAAAAGCACTAGAAATGAATGATTTTTGTTGAGGTTACCAGATTGTGTGAGGTTAAAAATATATATTAATAAATTATGCTAGCCATTATCATTGCTTTCATAGTTCAAGGGGAGTAACTCTTATTTTCCTTATGCATCCAGAATTGCAGTGCAAGTTTTATTATAAACTAGCTTAAAATCGGGCGGCATTTAAGCTAAAGATGAGAAATTAGAATTAGTTATACATTCAACATTTGAAGAGTGAGAGAACCATAATAGCTAATTAAGTAAAACCTATATGAGTAAATGCGAAATTGGAGTGCATTTCTCCCACAAATTCTGAGATTAAAAAGCCCCTATTCTACTTTATAGTAATTTAGTATGTACTCCACACTCCCATGGAATTTTTTTTTTTTTTTCAAAAGTCAGTTTAATGCAGAGAGGCCGAGGACGTACACCCTCGGTGCAAGCACCAACCCCTCTCTCTAGTGCAATGAGGGCACAGCCTCGAGCAACTGTTCCCCAAGGCCGGGCACTCCTCAGTATAATTTTCGTCAGTTGTGACTCTGACTCTCCTTTGACAGAGCCACCCCTTAGTGCACTCTGCCCAAAGACACAACTGAGAGATGATAAATAAATGTGTTACAAGCTACTTTATAGTAATTTACACACTAGGTATTTACTGTCTCCCCCACTAAGACAAGTTGTAACACAAGGTCAGTTTTTAATGTGGGAACCTGAGCGTGTACACCTGTGCTAGGAACAAAAATTGCCTGCAGCCCCTGCAACTGTTGGTTGCAATGACCTCAGTGAGAGCACAAGATATAGCCTATATCTTGTGCCCAACAAGTTGGGTAACCAACAAAACTTAAGTCGCACACCAAACGTAGGTGTGTGCGTGTGTGTGTGTGCATGTGTGTGTGTTTCTTTCTCTCTCCTGTTGTCATGGAAGAGCTCTCCAATGTATTTGTCATATATCTTGTATCTTTTGAGAATAATCTGAAGCTGTCTACATTACAAGGTAATAGGTTTAGCATTTACATTATTTATCTGGACAGTTGTCTGTAGTATATCTAGAGTATTTTTTGTTTCATCTCATGAAAGATTTACAATAAGATAAATACAGATGATAAAGCAGATTATTTGTGTTCATATTATACACAGAAACAATTATAATATTTGTAGTTTTAAACATATTCTATATAATAGATGAAACACTGGTTATTTACAAAACTCATCTAGTTTTGGGCATATAGTGTGTCAGATGAGGACTGAAATCTCTCATAATAATCTGCTAGAGCTGCTTGTTAACCACAATGATATGCCCAGTAGAAATTCCAGTTAGAAAATGTCAAAATAAGTACCATGTTACTGACATCAAACTGTGGTATGTGCTTACAGTAAATTCTACATCCATAGAATTAATTTTGTTTTTAAATTTATTTGAAAAGCTTAATATTTGGCATTTTACACATATGCCATTTAAGTATCAAAATATAAGTTCTTAATTGTTTAAAAGAAAGAAGTTTGAATTCAATGTTTCAGTTTTTTTTGTTTTTTTTTTTTACTATAAACATTTGGCTTGTGCTTTTGACACCAATGTACAGCCAACCAAATATGATACACTATATCTCTTCAAAACAGTCTTTGCTTTATTTTTCTTTGCCTGCTTCAAATCTTCACATGGACTTAAACCAATGAGAACATTTAATTATAAAAAGAATTTGCAAAATGTCTGTTTAACTAGTTTACAATGCTTACTGATATGCAGTGTATTTTTGTTTCCAGTCCAGTGAACTTTAATTTGGATTTAGTTCGAAGAAACCCTAGGGAACATGTAAGTGGTACTTTGATGCTTACCACTGGAGTTCAAGTCAATATTCAACCTGGTAAGTAGCTCTTAATGTTTATATTAAATAGATTTTCTGTTTGTTCTTGTTTTTTTTGTTTTTTTTGTTTTTTATTTTGTGCGGAGGGTCCAGAATAATAAAATATTTAATTCATTAGAAGATGAGGCTCTATTTCTCAAGAAGATAATGTTAGTTTGGATGGAACATGGGCACATTTTTATTCGTATATTGATTTGGAAGAAAAAGATACTTAATTTAAAAGGATTTTTTTTATTTTACCCCAAAAAAGGCAGTAAAGCCACTAAGATGTAAGTTTACTGAGTGTTGGAGAATATGAGTAAAAAAAAAAAAATTATTAGGATAGAGAACGATAAAAGAACAGGAATTAAAATCACAGAAGATAACGATTGACATTGGATTTAAATTTTTGAAGATCAAAATTGGCTGGGAATCAAGAGGCCAGAAGTGTGTTCCACAAGTGAGAAGTGTGATAGAAGAAACTGTTAGCATAGAACTTATGGTTACATTTCCCCATTTCAACTGTAAAATGATGAGACCTTGCCCCCAATCTAAATTCATAAGGTCTATATGCAAAAGAGGAAAGTTCACCTGAACAATTAATTATTTATAAAAAAAAAAACAAAAGTCACAGGGAATCTTTGTTATGGTGTTGGAAAGTGACTGAAACCATATCAATTCAGGACCAATAACATTATATATTCTTTTTTGGATTTTAACAAGAATCTCTAAATATGTAGCAGTAGCACCAAACCATATGTGGCAGGAATATTCAAAGCCTGGATGAATGGTAAACTTATAAATATGTAAGATAGACTCTGGCAAGAAATTGTCTAGCACAGCACAATGAACCAACTTTCATAGCAGCAGACTTAGAGATTGTTCAATATAATCTTTCTGCTTCATATCTGCAGAAAATGTTAGTCTGAGAAGGCACAATGAGACACTCTCCTGGAAGTTATTGTCAGATTATTCTCTAGATTAGGTAAATCCATGATTTTATTATGTGTTTTCTCTTTGCTTTGTGTAATATAAATTTACCCATTGTACCCTGTATTTTAAGGCTGCCAGGAATTTGCTCCACATTTGTTTGCTCCTTTTTGTATCCTTCCCAAAGACCCAATAACAACAGGTAATACTGTTGTCTTGAGATGCCATATTCTACTGATTTCTCTCTCAAGCTCCTAGCCTTTTATATAGGTTTTACAAACGTTTTCAAAGATGTATTTTTCTCAGATGGAACAGCAACCTCTCTTGAAGAATATGTCTTCAGTTAAGATTATTATTAAGCAACAAAGTGACATTGGGGTACAAAGTTACAAACCCCCAATATAACCATGTTTACACGGTCTTTTTCTTTGTATTCTTCTAGGGATTGGAGCATTGTAGCAATAAAATACACTTTTATGCTGTTTTTCATTACCTATTCATTACCTATTGCTTTTTGTCAAGTCTGTATAATAGTCTAAGGTTAAGGTACTCTAATGTCCATTAAATTTATAAGCAATAACTATTTTTTTTCTTTCTGGTACTACTTTTCTGTTGCATAATCTATTTTAATCTTCTGAGCAAAGAAAAAGGTCCTTTTTTTTTTTCTTTTCTTTTTTTTTTTTTTTTTTTTTAAATATATGATCATACTATCTGAATTAATTTTTATCTCCATATTTTTAATTATTACTCAGCCAAAGCCATTGTTTTTCTCAGTCATAATTCCTAATTTCTGTATTGTCCATATGACCATACAATAAATCTCTTGAAGATTGTTTATCTTTTTTTTTTCATATCAGTTTATTCACTTACACTCGGTTATAATAAACTGTTTTTGAAATATATGCTTTTGTGTTATTAACAACTTTTATAAATGATTTTTGCATAAAAAAATCAAATTATATGCTCTTCATTACCTTAGTTATCAATATAAAAATATTGAAGTTCTCTATTTTTACTACTCCTTGTAATCTTAAATGTTCTTCTCAAATACCTGCAAATACATTTTCTACCTTTTCAAATTACAGCCACCCACCTTTTTTTTTTTTTTTCTCTAAGATTTGACTCCAACATGTGGCCCTCATTTCACTTCCTAAAAAAATAAAACCTTACATGCTGATTGGCAAGCTTCCCTTATTTTTACTTTAAAAACGTGATAGTTCAATAATCTTTACTAATTTACCAATTGCTAACTTAATTTATTGCTAATATTAGAGTTTAACTGACAATGCTACAAAGCATTGTTTTCTTGTTGTTGAGCAGTTTTCAGAGTGCTCTCACACTTAGGTTTTCCTTTACCCTGATTTGTCCTGGACTTTCAGGAACATATATTTTACAGGCAAGTAGCTGTCTGGAAGGTGGTTCTCTAGAATCATCAGATTCTTCAATAAAACTCCTACACTCATCTGTCAGATTAACCTTCTAACAAAGTAGGTATTTGCCAATTTTTTTTTTTTACCTTACTGTAATTCCTCTACTATTCTATGATGATGGCTATAATTGTGAGCCAATGGTTTTAGATCCCTTCCCCTCTATAGACACCTGTACCCACCACCTGACTTTCCTGTTGGATGTAAAAACTATATATATATATATATATATATATAATAATTTTATCATATAGACAAAACCATTTTACTCACTACAATGATGCAACTTGGTTTCAGTACATTTCAGTTGAAATACACTGAAACCAAGTTGCATCTTTGTAGTGAGTAAAATGGTTTTGTCAGTATGATAAAATTATAAATAATTATCGCTCTACTATCGGTATCAAGTCCTCTTTTGGATTAATGCTGTGAACGTTGGAATTTATATATTACTTTTCGTTCTCATGATTGAATTATATATATATATATATATATATATATATATATATACACACCACTCCTAAAGCAAAAGATTGTATATTTTTGATTTTTCTCTTTTTTGCCCACTTTACCTCCAAATTATTCAGCTACAACCAAATGACAATGTAGAACAAATCTTCATTAATACAAAGGAAATTATGATGCATTTAAGTGTTATGAATTCATTCAGGTTTGTAGCTTTTCAGATTTTCATTAAATGTTTTTTTTTTTTGTTTTTTTTTTTTTGTTTTTTTTTTTTTTTTTTAGAGTTTTCTCTAAATCTAGACATGTATCGTTGCAGTCACTGTAAATTATGTAGAGTGAGTGGCCCTGGTTAAACGTAAATAAATGGCAGAACTGCCCAACAAAATTGACAAAGTTTGTACTAATCCATAACAAGAAAACAGATCAAAAAAATATTATAAAGCAAGCAAACAATATATGCAAGACAAATTAACAGTAATATGACAAAAAGTTCACAAACTAAGAATTGGGGTTGACACACAAGAGCAAATTTTGATAGTAAAATGTAGTGTTCTGACTTCAAGTCAAGGCAGATCAAGACTTAGTCAGATGAAACCAAGAACTGGCTCAGAAGAAATGCCAGCATGCATTTGTGTCCTTCTGCATATAAATTGGGAGAAGGGGAAATGTTTTTTAAATCAGATTGAAACGAACAAATTAAAAACTAAATGAGAATTTACACAATTAAAAGAAAAGCCATTCTATTTTAAACTTCACTTAGATTTTAATTTACACAAAAAAGTCATTTCTAGATTTTAATATACATAAAATACAGATTCACCTTTTATTAGTGAGTGTACTTGGAAATTTCACTGACTTTTTTCCTCATAGCCAAATTATTCCCCACCCACTTCAAATAACTGTAGGTTGTTTTAGCCAATAAGAAATAAATCACCTCTTCCAAATTGAATTGTCATTGATTTAAATCATTTTTTCTAAATGCCAAAACCAATTCTCAATAATTGCTGAACTTTGATTATTGAAGAAATAGGTTGAAATTCTTATTTTTAGGTAACTTATTAAAGGAGCTATTCTGTTTGTGTTACAAAAACTAAAATAGATTCTAATATTTTTATTAAATTTTTCAGTGAATACATTACAATATAATTTTGAAGATTTTAAAGAAGATATTGGTGAAATCAATGTATCAAATAACCTCAGTGGTAGAATTTTTGCAAAGAGTTTGGCAGGTTTCCAGATTTTACATTATCATTAATATTTTTTTCATATAAAGATTACATATAAACTTAAAATATATGAACACTTGAATGTAAATTGTGGCTGGCTCATTCTTTCTTGAAATTGACTAATAATATCTAACAAGATGATACCAGGGAATAATGCTCATCAGAACAGATCTAGGGCCTTCTTGGAGGAACCCCTTACTGATTGACTATGCCTTCAGAGTTGTAACCATGCTCATCTCACTTGACCAATTGTGGGTTGGTGAGGCTATTTATCCCATAGTTGGAGGTTTGAATTTGGAGTCAACCTTCTCCTAGAGCGGTTGATGCCCAAGGCTATAGGACCCATCTGTCCTGCTATTTACTCATAGCTGGAGGGAGAAGAAATGCATTCATATCCTTCCCAAGAGTATTTGCTCATAAGTGAACGTAATGAACTCTGCTCTCCAATTTCTCAATCCGAACTACTATCCATTACTCCACCATGCTTCAACACTATAACGCTTTTCAAAATAGGAGGATTCATTATCTGTCTATATCTCTGAGATGGGATATTATGATTATTTACATTATTTGGACTGTTGTTCTCATCTTCATTGACATATTCACAACGTTTTGGCCTTCTTCAGGTGATTAGAATTTCAAACCGAACCCTTTAATCCACTGGGGTAGATTGTTCTAGTTCCACATGCTATGCCTCTTCTGGATTTCTCAGTTATTTTCCATTAACTCACCTCTTCAAGATTTTGATTTTGAAGAAGGCCAGAGTATACAACGGCCAAAATGTTGTGAATATGACAATGAAGATGGGGATAACAGTCTGAATAATGTAAATAGGAGAATTTATATTTACCTGGAAGCAAGGTGAAGTTATTGTGTTATTTTTATTATATTTAATAGTAAAATGAGTAATTATCATGCTCTTAATATTGAATCTGAAATAAAATGTTTTGCTTGTTATTTTACTTAGCTATAAGTGAGATTTTTTTTGTTACACTTGAATTTTTTGCAACACGGTATTTAGTATTGTTAAAGTTATTGCTGACATTTTTTTGTCATGATTTACAAACTCTACTATCTTTACTGTGTTTATATTTACAGTGCTATTACTGTGCATTATATTTTACCAGAATGAAATGTATATAAAAAATTAAAGAAAAGATATGTAACAAACAATATTGCATTTTTGTTAAAAAAGTATTTATTTTAATCATGAAATTGTTTTTAAAATAGTGGGAATATTTTCTATGTTAAATAATAAAAATTAATTTTTCCCAAAAAAATGAATGAAAATTTATTGTACTAATCCATGCATCCTAGTAAAACCAACTGTATTTTGTACCCCTCCCCCCCTTACATCTTTTCGCTTATCCCCAAAATTTTGTTTTGATTGGTCAATGGTATGGTTATTTTAGAGAGTGTGACAGACTAACAGAAGTTTCCAGAATTTTATATATAGATTTATTTTTTTTTTTTTTTTTTTTACAAACTAGTTTTATCATCTAGTACAGAAATTTTTTCATGTATTTCCTAAAGATATCTTGGAATATACATATGGTTAAATTTCAACTGAAATGTATATAGAAGATATGATATACAACTCTAGATGTCAGAATAATAGTGGGTCATTGAATGATAAAATGGAAAATAACTCCTACATTAGACATTTCATCTTTCAAAAGGTTTTTTTTCAAACTGATAAGAATTACTGATGGAATCTGATATATATATATATATATATATATATATATATATATATATATAGTGGGGAGGGGACAAAATAGAACAAACCCTAATTAGAAATGCTGAAGATACAGGGATGCTAAGCTTTAAATTTAATCTTTTTTTTTTCTTTTTTTTTTTTTTTTTTAAATATATATCTTGAGTTAAATCTCATTCACTTGAGTAAGCAAATAATTCAGTTGATCTACACAAGGTATTAGATTTTTATTTCCTGAAATATCAAATTAGAATATGCAATTCATTTTGGCATTTATACATCATCTTGCCTTTTTTAATTTCTCTTCAACATCATTCATTCTTTACTTTAAGCTATCTCTAAAAAAAAAAAAAAAAAAACTTTTGGTGGAGATGAAACTGTATCACTATAATATCTATTACCTTTATCACACAGTTTTATCTCCATCAGCATACATTGCAAAGAATTTGGGGTTTTTTCAGTCTGCTTCTTAGAAAAAAACTATTTCTCAGAGTGGGGAGTTCATCATCCACTGAACAGAAGATTAAATGTAAATTTTATTAATCACCCAGTAGAGGTCTCTGGCATGGAAAGCACTAATACAAAAAAAAAAAAATGAAAAAGAAAAACAATAATTAGATACCCACTTAAAATATTCTGCTATCTTCTATAACGGCTTGAAGCAGGAAAAATTACAAGACAATACATGTTTGCAAAAGTTGAACTAAAAAAAAAAAATAACTTTTTTTTTTTTTTTTTTTTTTTTTTCAGGAAAATGTAACTTTCATTTTAACCTCCAAAATATATTGCTCTACAAGAAGGTGCAATTTTCATTCTTTTAAGTGTTGAATTTTTTGTTATTTTCTCCACTGAAGTTTTCAACTTAGAAATTTTTTATAAATGCCAAACTTCAACCTTGTTGTAATGGAATGTTCCAAACTCTATCACGTATGTGGAGTGATTATGTTGGTAGATATATATATATAGTAAGCACAGGATGTACCTGGCGGACTTACTTAGGGAATTACTAGCTTGCTAACTGATTCCCTGTCTTTCAGTAGTGTATTCTTTTACAATAAACCTCTTTCTTTCATCTACGCCTGTGTTGCTGTTCCTTTTACTCAAGTACCACCTTTGTCTGTTTGTAACTTTCTTTAAGGATACAACAAACCTTTATCTTGATTCCACTGAATTTATGAGCATCCTTTTTACTTTAAGATAGACTTATTCTGATATGTGTAGGGAGACACAACTTCAAGCACATGTTTTAAAAACACTACTATAAAATTGTCAGCTTCTAAAATGCAGTAAAACAATTGACCATCATTGAAATAGTAAAATAAAACTAATCATCACACATGAGAAAGAATTATATCTTCAAAAAGTTAGAAGATTAAATTTTTTTTACATAATAATTATATCAAAATAGCCTTAAAATAAACAAGCTATCAGCAATTGGAATTGAAAAAGATTTCACTATTTTGACACATGTTCATACTGTAAACTTGGGTAGTTTGGGATACCTATTTATACTAGAAATGATAGTTAAATTACACATCAAAGAAATGAGGTTCAATCTGCACCAATTTTCAAAGTACTTGGTTGAAAGGTTACAGATCCTTCATTCCCATGTGATAAATAAACAGATGGCAAATGATAAAATTGACCAGAAATTAGAGCAATATTTTCTTAGTATGAAATACCATAATTACAAGATATCAAGCCATTTATACAATTGGTAAAATACTATCAATTATCCTTGATAATCGACAGATATTGTTTGTCGTGACTTCCACTATTCATGTTCACTCATGGTTGTAGATTTTAAAATAATGGATTACAAATAAGTTTCCTACATTTCAGTTTTCTTCTTTTCTTATAGTGAACCACGAAGATGATGATTTCGGCTGCAATGGTAATTTTAATTTAAATTATCACCATTCCCAAGACCACATGTGGTTGTATAGTCACTGTACAGCTGAGTACCTGATAAGTTCCCTCTGCATATGTGGGTTGCAAGTAAATCTGGTGGAACTCATTGTTCTCAAGGTCAAACCATGTCTCATATCCTCAAGGCTCACTTTGGTCATGGGCATGTTGCCATTGATTCCATTGGGGAAACCCTCCTCCAAGTCATGACATGTCATCACTGCACTGGCTGCATATGGAGCCCAGGCTACCCTATTGTGCTCTTGTTTTTAATCCTACTGGATTAAAAGCCACCCTCCTCACCAGAAAAACCTGGTGGAGGAACCATTTTAGTTGCCAATAACCTGACCATGTGACAGATAGTACTGGGTTATATGGTACTGGTAGTACTAGTAGAGTGACTTGATAGAAAATATTAACATTTAGCACTCTGCATCATTTATAAATATATATTACTTCCCCTTTTACTGTATATGGAATCCCCTCAAAATATAATGTTTTATATATTAGTTCTATATATTTGAAATTACAGTAGCCTGTCTCTGAATTTCTGTCAAGATTTTTTAGGTGTTGCCATAGAAGGATATGATTACACAACCAAGAAATTTAAATTCAACTTGCATTGACAGGATTAACATTTTACTTGGCAAAAATAATCACCTACTGAGTGCTAAAGTTTTTAAAATCTGAAACCCCAAAATTTGCATTTCCCTTTAAGATAAATTAGCTGATAGATATTTTTCAACTGCTGACTTGTTTCTTTAAATTTCTATTTTAAATGTAATCAGTGATCAATACCAAAACTAGAATTAGCACATGTATTTTTTCCATATAAAGAAATTTTATTATTCACTAATTACTTTGCTGTTCTTGATTTATTATAAAAAGTAAATGAAAAGATAATCTCCTTTTTCCATAGACATCCTTTTACATTGAATCTTGCAATTAAAAAAACTAAAACGAGTAGAACATTATCTTCAAATGCTTGATCAGTTTTTCTTTTCATCAATGTCATAGCCATTGCTGTCATATCAGAGATACTCAGTAACATTTATGTTTTGTAGCATAATTACCATTAATAGATTGATACCATTTGTAACAATACAATGTTGGAATTTTCTTTTTTGCAGAAAACTGAATAACTCCTTAATTTGCAACACTCAATTTACAAGAAAATTCTTCTAAAAACAATTATCATTCAATCTGACTAAATTTCTTTCTTTCATTTTTTTTTTTTTTATACAGATGCAATGGGAGATTTGGGAAAAGCACAAACCAGTCCAAGAAAAAAGTCTCAAGTTAGAAAAACTTCCCTTCCTGATGGATTATTGAGCAGTCCTAAGGCTATCAGTCGGCACCACCATCGGCACACAGAACCTGTGATAACTTTGGATGGCTTATTGTCCCCAGAACATCTTGAGTCAGCTGAATCAGGCACTGAACTTCCAGCAGTTAGCAATGGAGTCATACCAAACATGCATATACCTAATAAGATTGGAATAACTAAAGAGAAACCACTTGTTGTTGGAGATTCTCCAAACCTGACTACGGTGCCCAGTATAGTGTGCGGTTCTGACGAAGAGGAGGAAGTTGAAGACGAAGAACAGGAATTGTCGGGTGAAAATGAATCTCATGAGAGCAAAGATGATAGTCCAATAATGGGTGCTGAAAGCAATTGTAGTCTTGTAAGTAACCCTAGTATATCAGGTGATGCTAACCCAGACTTCTCTGAAGATCATAAAGAAGTTGACAACATTGTCGGTATTGATGAAGATTCTGGGGATGTAGTTAACGAAAACTGTGACACACCCACTAGCAATGATGCAAACACACTAGTTCCACCTTCTGTTGATTCTCTTGACACTGATAATGAAAATGACAACAACACTGAAGCTGCCCCGAATGGCACAGCTTTTCTCCTACTTGATGGGCTTGATGTGAGATTAGAAGATGGGGACAAACAGACAACAAAAGTCCCTGTTAATCTCAGTGAGGATTATGATGGAGATACAGAAATGAATGAGTCTTTGGGTTCTCAAATTGAGGACAGGGCTGAGGGAAGTGATCAACCTCCAAAAGAAGAGTCAATCAGCACCACCATCACTAATAACAACACTGCCACGGCAGAGTCTGAAGATACAACTCACTCTGAAAATAGTTCTGCTGGATCAGAACTTTTACTTCTTGGCTCTGGAGAACCTCCTGTCCTGCCCCCAAGAACTTACCCCTCAAAATCCAAAGCTCCTCCACTCCCTCCTCGTCAGCGGCCAAAAGAAGCACCACCGCTTCCTCCTAGACTGCCTGAAAAGGTACCACCACCACCACATCCTGCTTCACCTGTCAGTCCACTTGTAAGTCCAACCATTTGTACACCACATGCTCCTACTGCAAATACAAACGAATGTACCTTGTCACCACCTGGTGGCTTAAAGTCCCCAGAAAATAGCACTGCTCCACATTCTTTGCAGCCACCACCCCCAATTCCGCCCAGAACTTACAGTCCCGTACACATGGCTGAAGAAAACGAACAGTATATTTTGGTCAGTTTGGATTCTTTTGTCAGCCCCAGAGAGAATCTTATCTCTGACCAATCATTGGGGGCAGTTGGGGGTCAGCTTGATGACAGTGATAAAGTAATATTCCCCTGGAGTGTGCCCCATACTTCTGGCAAATCACAAAACCACCATGGAGAGGAAGGGAAATATTCTGCATCTGCCTCTGGTGCCAATGGTGACAGTAGAAACATGTCCCAATCTGGACAAATGGATTCTGCCATATCGTCGGAGAAATCTAAATCGCATTCACATGTCAAACGGCACAGAAGTCACATGAACAAGAGTTCTTCACAAGACAAACATTCTGCATCTGATTCTGTGCACAGTAATGGCAGACAGCACCACATTAACTCACCTCCTAGATTTCCTGATGTTTTTGCTAACAGTGGACCAACTGGCAGTGCTAGCCCACGATCTGTCACCCCAATCCAAAATGGTGCTTCTCCATCCCCACCCCTTTCTCGTGTGCGGACCTTCAGTGAGGAGGAGCGGAAACAGAACCGTCAGCAGATTGCTCACCACCTGCAATTATGGCATCAAAAGAGGGTGGGAGGTTCAAACCAAAGATCCGATTCCAGCTCGACATCATCTGACTCGAACTCGTCTGCCAACATTGCTGCAATTGATGGTTGTGACAGACTAGACGGTTCGGCCGCCGCCGCTGGAGGGGGAGGAGGAGGATCTGGGGGTGGGGGAGGGGGAACACATGCCACACAAACACCGCCCCCTCCACCGCCACCACCCCCTTCTAGCCAGTCCTCACATCAATCAAAGAACGCATCTCGCCATGAAAATTCTTCGCGATGGTCCAGTCATGCCCACTCTCTTTCTAGTTCCTCCTCCTCTTCTGCTACTCCTCGTCCATCCACAACTGGTCACTCTACACAAGCTCCTGACAACTCTGTGGTTTGGCACCGGCGATCTCATAGCAGTCATTCTTCAAACCAACAAAACAATAGTAAGTTTGTTTTTTGTTATGCTTATTTAGTTGATGCCTATTGATTCAACTTCTTTATTTGATAAACTGGTTTTGAGATTTTAAAACTCACGGTGGGCTCACAAACAAATATTTGACATCTTTGGAACGTTTCCGATGTCATGTGTTCTATATCTAATCTGAAAGTAAGCAGTCTCATGATTTCAGAACTGGTTTAACTCTGATCTAACTCTAAGTATTAAAGTTATGATAGTTTGAAAACTCAAAATTGTTTAATCATTTTTCTTTCCAGATTATCAGTTCTGGATAATTACTGTTTCATTTTGCAAGGAAAGTCATTAGAATCATGTTGCAATTAATGTTAGAAGTGATACAGGTTTAAGGACAAAATTAAGTCAAATTAACATAACTTTTTGCCATATTTTGTCTGCCTCTGTTTCTGACCCCACCACCTTCGAATAATTCTAACAAAGATGTCACAGGCAAAAAAAACTTTTCTCCTTTTTAGTATAAATTCCCAATTATTAAAACAAATCTGCAAAATGTAAGAAAATTATTCTTTGGAAGATAAACATACTCCATTCTTTTCAGGCATTATATTGATCATTATCCATTTTTAACACCATGGCAGGTACCAAATATTAGTTTTTGACATAACTTTCTTTGTATTTATCAGAAAATCATGATTTAGACCTTTATTCTTGTGTTTTAGTGAAGGTACTGTATCCATTTTTGGTATTGAAAATTCCCACAAATATATCTAAATGGATTAAAAGCAAAAATTAAGTGGGGGGTGTGATTTTCACTGCAGACCTAAACTCTAATTTTTTAATTAGAAATATGAAAGTTGTTTTATTCTTCCTCTTAAGTACAGATCACATTGATAGAATTCCTGAATAACTGAGCTGAAAATCATTCAGGTTACTTAAAAACTACTTGGCTCTATTGTGCAAGCCCACTGTGAATTCTCTATCAACCTATTTATGTAAAATATTTTTTTCAAAATGATTAATTTTGTTATAAAGATTTTAAAGTATTTAGTTGGAACAAGTAAAAATATATTTTCAGACAAATATCACTTAATCCAACAAAAAGCCCTTTTTAATTACACAGGAATTATACTAAACTTACTTGGTAATATTAGAAACCAATAATTTTAAATATTAACTGAAAATGTTAAAACCTGAAGTCAGATGGAACAAATTATAGCAATACAAGTTAAAACATAGAAATATGCAAAAACTGTTGAAATATTTATCTCTTCTATTTTTAGTTTTCACTCTAATGGTATGTGTGAGGGATGAGCCTTAATTTATTTTCTAAGAATGAAATAACTAGTCCATATTTAAAAAGTAACCTTGGTTCTTTTGCAATATATACATATAAATAAAATTTTTATTACAGTAACCTTTCATTATTATAAATGTTATTTTTGATGGGTGCACATGTTTGAGTTGACCTCTGTTTTTATTTTCATAAAGAGTGAAATTAATGTGTGCCAGCCTATTTTCACTGTTTAAGAAAATTTAAAAAAAAACATTGTCGAAAAAATATACCAACTAAAAAGTAGTGCTTATGGTAATAAGAAATAATGTTGGGTTAAAACAAAAATCCATTTAAAAAAAATATATACTAGTGCACACTGAATGCTGATGGTAAATAAAACTATAAAATAATATAATAGTATAATAACAACTAAAATTTCTAGTAATAATAAATATACATTTTGTTCCTTGTAAATGTATATCAATGACCTGTTTTTTGTGGGGGGTTTTATGAATAGATATTTATGGATGCATATTGTGCAAATTTGAATACATAGATATCAATTGTAATAACATATTTGTATGTATCTATGTAAGTGTGAATGTATATACTTATATATTTGTGTGTATCTGTCTATATTTCCGAGATGAGGTATTACGTACACTATTTACATTATTTGGACTCTTGTCCTCATCTTTGTTGTCATATTTATCACAGCATTTCAGCCGTTGTACACTTCGGCCTTCTTAAGGTGGTTGGAATGTCGAACTGAACCCTTTATTTCGCTTGCTGAGGTAGACTGTTCTAGTTCCACGTGCCATGTCAAAAAAAATAGTCCAAATAATGTAAATAGTTTTTGTGTGTGTGTATATATATATATATATATATATAATTGTTTTTTTAAAAATAAAAATCCATTTCTTCTTTACATACACTCATACACTTTTGCAAATTTTAATATAATTCACATAGAACACAATACATTCTCAAATAACATTAAACATCAATCTTCTATATCATAATCAAATGCATTCTAAATATAAACAAGATGGAAAAAATCCTTTTAAAAAAATTAAAAACTATTAATAAATCCCTCACAGATCACAATAAAAAAAAAAATAAAATGAATTATATACTATACCAAACTTAATATAACCAACTTTATCATCAGTAATAATTGCTCCCCACCAATTAGTATTGCAGAAAACCAACACTATATATCAATTTAAATGTCCCTTGAGAGATTGCATCTCCAACAAGAAGCTAATGTCTGTTTGCCATTCTACAATAATACTATCTACACATGAACGATTCCTCCTCCATTGCACTACATCTGCAAAAGCATTCCTGTCTACATTCACAATTTAGAAGTATATTACTTGACAATAACTATACTTCATCAGGTACATAATAAGCAGAAACTACAAATTCTTGAAGCCATCTTTATGAAAAAATTAAAACCAACACTTAACAAAATTAATTATGAATATAGTACAAATGTTCTGAAATGCTTATAGTATATAGTTCTTTAGAAATATCTGTTAAAAATTTTTTTTTTTTTCTCAAGAAAAAAGAACACGCAAACTATAAACCTACCACAAGAACTCATTTTTTAACTAAGTTACCTCCCCTACATTATAAACTTTAACAATAAGGAAAATTTCAAAAATTACTGTTTGGGACTTTTCATATTACTGAAAATGTTAGCCGTTTAACTGCAAAAACAAAAATCTGCTTCAGACACACAACTAATTCTTCTAGCCATCATAACCCTGAAGATGATATTGTGAATAATCGAAAGTACTCAGAAAAATAAAATGAATGAATATAACCAGAGTACCTTTCTTGCATTCTTTAATCATGAAACTACAAAGTTTATACATGATTGCAAAAGAAAATAAATAAATATATATATATATATATATATATATACATACATATACACTGTTTTTATGTAATCTCCAACAGAGAGCAATCCTCTAACTCTTATGGAGAACTGTCATTTGAGCTGATATGCTGCTAACCATTCAGCCACAAAGAAGTGTCTGTTTCATGAGCAAAAATGATTGATTGAGAAAAATTGTCAAATATGTGTGTTTATAAACAGTAATTCAGACTTTGAAAACCAGATGCTTCTTTGTGGCTAAATGGTTAATAGCACATCAGATCAAATGACAGTTCTCCATAAGGGTTAGAGGTTTAATTCTTGTTAGAGAGTGCATATTTTCTACAAAATTTCTCAAACTTTTAGGCCAGTAAATCTAATTAATAATTTTTAATTAAAAAAAACAGATCATTTACATAAATAAATTAGATCTATAAAAATAACGTATAAAAAGAAAATACATTAAATAATTGTCGGACTTAATCCATTTCATTATTTATATAATATATATTTGATATACATTTATAGGTGCCTCCAAAAACTTTGTTAAAAAAAAAAAACATAGTATGATGAAAAAAGCCCTACCTTTTGATTTTTTTTTTTTTTTTTTAAGTTTTATCATCAAATATTTGTTATTATTAAAAGCAAAGACCAAAGTATTTTTTATGATTTTAAATTGTTTAATCCTTTCCAGATCGTTTGAAATTTTGGTTAAAAAATTTTTTTTGCATCAGTGGGTGGGTCAAAGATTGGGATGGGAATTTTAGTATTTTTTTTGTAGTAAAAAAACACATGCATTTGAAAATTCTTGGAAAAATAAAATAATTATAATATTTTTATGAAATTTCCAGGACTCATATACAAATGAATTATTTTTTAAATATTTTTATTTTTTAGAAAATCTTCTTCTTTTATTATATACACGCACACACACACATACACATCTGTTAACATCTGCTTAATATGAAATTTCAAGAAATTAAAAATCCAGGATCTTCATATTTGTTAATTAAAAGCAGGACCCCTTGGTGAATTTAAATCATCATTTATTTTATTTTTTTCTCTCTCTCTCTCTCATAAGCAAGTCTGGAATGCCACTACTGGGGGGGGGATACAGAAAGTGAAGGAGAGAGAAAAGACTAGGTATTGAGGGGACTGAGGAATTGTTTTTGTCAACCAGAAACACCATTTATCAAACTATAAAATAAAAAATGATGACATTAGCTTTTATAAATAAGATATATTAAGGACACTATTGCCTTAAGAAAAAAATTTTTTGATAAATAATGAATTTTTAGAAAAATTGTTTTTCAAATTTTAATTAGAAAAATTTATTCATTTTAAATTTTTTAAAATTCTGTATTAATTTTGGTCATTTTGATGATATTGTTATTAAATAAAAACTATTTACTAATTGTAAATGGAAAAGCTTAATGCAAATCAAATACTAATATTTTTTAAATAATTTGAATTTTTTTTTTTATTGGTATATAGATGTGCCATTTTTTGTAAGTATGGGTAATCATACATCTAATTATTAAAAAATTAGAGCAGTGACTATAATAAATTTAATGCCGAAATTTTAAAAATTCAATAAAACATTAGATTACAGAGAATAAAAAATTAAATAAAAAAAAAGCATCCACATCATTTTGTTCAATTATGTTTTACAAATAAAGTCTCTGTAGAACAACATTAGATTTGTCGTCATATTTACCAAGCATGTAAACATAGTTAATGTCGGTTAAAAACACAGCTAAAAAATACACTTCTACAATATTTTAAACTTAAAGTAAATAATATTAGTTTCAAATTATATTAATTATGCTTTAAATTAGCTAATATTCCTTAAATAAAATGTTCAAAAATGTGTATTTTATTTTTGGAGGATTTTTCAATGAAGAAAATTACATTGTGGTGAAAGATGACTAAAAAGGATGATAATCAGCTATTTTAGAAAAAAAATTCTTTCCAGTCAGTTTAAATAAATTCTTGAAATACAGCAAAGTATTTTGCTTACTGGAAATATTAAATTTAATCTACTAGCTTAAAATTAAAACTAAAATAAAAGCTTCAAGAAAGATTTTCATTTGTGTAAAAAAAAAAAAAATAAAAAAATTCATTTTAAAACCTAGGTTTTTTTTTTTTGGCGGAGAGATATATATATATATATATATATATATATATATATATCTTCCGTTTAAATACATGCAATGCTCCGCTATTATAAGAGTAGGTTATAAATATCAATATTTAAATGTTACAATGGTCAGTTTTCAATCTGCACATAATAATTACATCTTGCATGAAACTGTTATGTTACCATTGTGGATCAAAATGTATATTTATTATTTGTGTGTGTGTATATATATATATATATGAGTCTGGTGAGGTATGTATTTGTTCATATTTAATATATTGCCATTATGCTTTTTTTGTAATCTTCAATACAAGTGAGACTGTAACTTAAATCTGTTGAATTTTTGACTAATAATTTAAAGAACAATCTTAGCTTTATTTCAGGTTATTAGAAAATCATTGCTCTATCAGACTTTGTAGTGGCTCTGTCTCTGGGACACCGTTTAAAAAAAAAATGACATTAAGTTGTAGACATTATCATGATTTGAATATGTTATATGTATATATAATAAATTATAGTGGGTCCTTCCTTAGTTGTTAACTGATACCAGTTCTTGGAAGGAATTAATGAAACATCAAGTGTGTAAGAAAAGTTTGCATCTTCAATCAATAATGTGCCTGATATATGACTATTTTTGTAATGTCAACATTTTAAGCACAATACTTTTTAATAGCTATTTGACATGGAAGTTTTGTTGAAGATTTATATTAACAGATGTCTGTTGTATATTTGTCTTGAAAATATATGCTACATGACTAATACTGATTTTTATTGCCCTTGAAAGCTACATTTGTTCTCAAAGTGAACAACTAACCAATCAAATTTAAATGAATATTAATTTTGAAAATTAAATTTTGTACATTGTTAGAAAAATTAAAACAGTTAATGTACAGTTTCTTTTCTTTGAAATATATGAATTTAAACGTTATTTTTTGACGGATACTCATATTCAAGGAGGATGCATATTTTTCTGATAAGATTTCTCAAATATTCAGGCCAGAAAATGTAATTGGATAAAAAAATTGTTTAATTAAAAAACAGAGTTTCTATTCAGATATGAGTGTCCATCAAAAATAATGTAAATTAAAAATATATCTGATTCAATCCATTTCCTAAAATATTCATTCATCTGCAAATATTTTTGTGTTTGATTTTTATGCTCACCATGTCAACTGATTTAATTCTTCTAATGTTACTGACATTGTCGGTATTCAGACTTTCATTTATTCTGTTGCTCAGTCTCTCTGTCAAATAGTGGATTTCCTTGCTAGTTTTCCTCATTAATCTAATCAACATTCTTCTTTACTTGATTTATTCCTTACTTCCTCTCCTAGCTCTTGTCAAGAATCATAACTCTGTCCTTTTCGCAATCTGGATGATGATGATATATCTTTTGATATTTCTTTTGAGTTGTCTATTAGACAGGAACCTCCTCTTTACAAAACTTCTTTCTGTACCAGCGTACTTTCCTCAAGACACTCCTTGGATTTATATTCTTAACTTTCCTATTGTGAATTATGCCACAGAGATTTCTTCTTGGATTAAAGCTGGCATCAATGCTTTTATACCTTCTTGAAATTACCAGGTGCAATCACAATCTTCTCCACGGTTTACATTGGCCTGTTTTGCCACTATTGCCCACAGAAATCACTTTTTCTGGCTGTACCAGCATGATAGTTCTGAAGACAACAAACACCTCTCTTCACTCAATTTGAGGTGTTAACATCTGCTGATAAAGAATGTTTTGCTCTTAAATTCTATCCAACTTCTACTCTTGACTTATCTGTAGTATTTTTTTCCTGACTTTTCACTTAGAACTGAGTCTCTACTGAGTGATAAGGCATATAACTCTGTCCATGGTTTCTTCCAATAACTATAAATTAGATCCTCACAAAGCATGAGAATTAGATGATATCTTTGCAATAGTCCTTTTAGAAACATGCTCCTGAACTGGCTCTTGTTCTCTGAACTCTACAATAAATGCTTTACTCCTTGTTGCTTTCCTGTTTATTGGAAATCCTCTTCTGCATTTCCAGTCCTGAAGAACTCTAATGAACCATCTGATCCTTCTGTTAGACTTCTACCTCGTTTTGGCAAAGTACTAGCAGCTCTAATCAACTCTAGATTGGTTAAGCATCTCACCATACGGGATCTTCTGTCAGAGAAGCAATATAGCTTTCACTTCTCTATATCAACTGTTGATGTTCAAGCTTGGGCTGTTTTGTATGTCTCAAAGGTATTTGACAGGATTTGACATGCTGGTCTTCACAAGTTGAAAGGTTATGGTATTTCTTATCAAATCCCCAAATGAAAGTTGTCTTGCATGGCCACTCATCTAGAACTTTTTGCATTAATGCAGGTGTCCCTAGGGCTTTATCCTTTGACCTACTTTGTTCTTAATTTTCATAAATGACCTTCTTGATGTCATCAGTTCTCAATTTTGTATCTATGCTAATGACACAATTATTTACTCCTATCTTAATAGTAAGTCTGATCAGTTCAATATGGTCAAATTGGCAGCTGATCTCAAAAATGGCCTACAATCTATTGTTAACTGGGGCAAGAAATAGCATGTTAATTTTTATGCTTCCAAAACAAAACTGCTCTCTTTTAATCATATAAGTGAAACCCTTTTTGCCTTCCATCAGCAAGGCTGCTGCTAACCTCCAGAAGAATGACTCATTGTGCCTTCTGGACATGAAGTGGAATATTTTATTGAATCGATTGCTAAATCTGCTGCTAGGTTAGACAATTTTTCACATGAGAATTTCTTACGTATTTATAAGTCTACCATTCATCTATGCTTTGAAAATTGCTGCTACATCTGGTCTGGGGTTTCTGCTAAGTATTTAGGTATTTTTGATAAAATACCAAGAAGAATGTGCAATGTTATTGGTCCTGATTTGACATCTTGACTTCAATTACTTTCCTCACTGCCATAACATAACTTTTCTGCACCATTCCTATAAATACTTTCATGGTAATTGTTCTCAACTTTCGTCTGTGGTATATAGGCCTTACGAATTTAAGTGTAGTACTAGATTGGTGGCAAGGTCTCATCATTTTACACTTGAAATGGCTAGATGTAACTGTATGTTCTTAGATTAGTTTCTTCTCTCACACTTCTCGCTTGTGGAACTCTTTCAGCTTCTTGCTTTCCAAAGTTTGATGTTCAAAAATTTAAATGCAACATTAATTGTTATCTTTTGTTTTCTTAATTCCTCCTCCCTAATGTAACCTCTCTTTAAGTGTTTTTTATTATTATTATTTCCCTGTTATCCTCTCACACTCTGTAACTAACCCTTTGCATCCTATTGGTTTCATTGTCTTATTAGGGTGAAATGATTTTAACATGGAACTGGTATTAGAAGTAAATTTCTATTCAAAATAATGAGGGTTGATTTACAAGTAGGGTCTCATCCTATAAATTAATTTTTAGATCATACAGGATAATGAAATAGTATCAAAAAATTACAAGCTTTTTATTTTTTCATATCGTTACCATCTACAATGTCAGATTTTATTATGAAAGTCAATGTTTGCAGATGAAAAGTTGGGTAATTGAATGATAAAATGGTGAAAAAAAAATTTGTAATGTTTTGTCACTAAAGTAGCCAACATTGTTCTGATATATAGAAATTTTATTTATCATATTCTCGCATAACAAAAGTTGCATTAACCAACATTTATTAGTACAATATATTATGTATTTATGTTAAATGTAACATCAGGATTTTTCATTTTTTCTAAATATGATGAAAAAAAACTTGTATATTTATTGGTATTTGTTTTTAATTTTGCATTTATCATGTTTGCCATGTCATTACTGTTACTAAATCTCATGCCATGGAGGCATTATGTCCATGGGAACCACATTGTCCCTCCTCATGGTATTGGCAGAGCATTGGAACATCCTCCAGTGCCCGATTAATTTGCTGGAGGTCCTTGCAGACAATGTCCTTCCAACGGCTGTGTGGTTTGCCATGAGGTCATTGCCAGTTTGCAAATGGTGGATCGGACTGGTTGATGGTTTTGGTAAGGGTGGTCATCAAGTCAACACAGGATGTGACCAAACCACCAAACACAGCACTGAGCAATAGGGCATGTTAATTTTTCACTTTTTATAGAAAATCAACATTGCACTGTGTGTGAAAGCTGGGGTTTGATATACTAAGTATTGATACCAAAGATAAGATTCATAGCTTTTACCAATTTTTGAGCATTTACTGTTTTAAGAATAAACCCAAATAAAGTTGATATCTTTTTTATTACACGGAAAATATGTCCAAACCAGATTTCTAATTATGAATCACCACAAATGAAATATGCAATTTTATTACTGTATTCAATAAGTAAAAACTGTAAAAAAAAGAAATTGTAAAAGATTAAAAAAAAAAAGGCTGCTCAATGAATAAGATGTTAGATCATTTGTTAGAACGTAATTAATGAAAACAAAAAATAGATAAAAGTGTATATAACACCATAATACTAATGGGTACAAATTATAAGACAAAATGTTTTAAATTTGCATTGTCTTTTGAAAAATCACACTAAAACTACTGCACTGAATGATATATTACATCATAATATAGCTAAATTGTTCAGTATAATTTCCCTTTGAAGTAAATGAAGAACTTATTTGATGGCACAATGACTTAGTAATATTGTGCTTATGCCATACATCTTGTTCATATACAATTATAAATTTTATAAGGCTGTGCTATAAGGCTTTCACTGATCACCAGAATGAAATTCCAATACTACAATTTTAATCCTTAAACTAATTTCCTCAAAAAACAATAACAATTTGGAAAAAATATTGTCATTATTTATCATGTCAAACCCCAATTCTCAACTTGAGTACAATATGATGGTTCCCAAATCAGCTCTCCCTACTGAGCCATGGTGTAGAGGGTGCTTGACCAGCCAGTCCTCTGGAAGAGCTCCTTATTGGACACATGATTGGACCAGTGCACTTCTTCAATGGTCCTGAATGTGTGGAACTTGAAGCCATGAACACAGGAGGTAAGGGTCTTGTTGAGAGGCCATGTTTCAGTATGGATAGTAGCACAAAGAGGACATGAGTGTTGTAAACTTGTGGCTTGGTGCATCAAGAAATGTTGCATTGCCGCCATCATGGTCATGATCCAGATGTCTTTCATGGCACCTGCAACCAGTTCATATCTTCTTTTAATCTTCATGACGAGGTTGTCGGTGTTGGAAACTTCTGAACCTAAGTATATCAAAGACATGGCCAACTCACCAGTTACTGTTAATGATGATGGGAGGTGAATCGGGGCCTTGCTGAACATGCGGAATGCCCACTCTAACCTGACCAGTAAGCAACAGAACAGTGATGTGCCATCAATGTGCTCCAGAATGATGTGTTATTAGAAAGATATAATCTTAAGAGAAATATAATATTGGAAAGTGTAGAAAAGAACCATGCAAAAAAAATATATAGGATTCATTGTCAACTTAAGAGCAATAAAAATGGCTCTAAAATTATCACAAAGTTAGTTTAGCAGCATATCAACCTCAATGGGTTATTTACTGCTGTAATCAAAATATTTTGTAATCAGTTTTATTTTAGTTTTGGAGATGATAATGGTTTACAGATACAAGTCTTACTAATTAACCCATAACTGGGGAGAGAAGAGGTAAATTCATACCTTTCCCAAAGGTATTTGCACGTAAGTGAATATAACAAATCCAACTGGAATTGGAACTTGGCTCTCTAATTAAAAATTTCGATTGATTATCTATTACACCATCCATACATACAAGCTTACAGTACCTGGTATTCCCAAGCAGTCACCCATCTAGGTACTGACCAGGCTCAACATTGCTTAACTTCGGTGATTGTACAATCACCAATGTTTGAACATGTGGCCATACACCACTATCACAAACAAATTAGAAAATTAATAGAAATAAACAATAAAAGTGGTTTGACTAGCAAGAAAATATTTGAAGAATCTGGTGTTGAGAATTTAAACAGAGATAAAAGATGTAGAATATTAATAAAATTACCTAAAGGCATGAAAGCAACCAAACTATCACTTTTAAGTGAACATATCAAGAAGAAATATATAAATTGGGCAAAGAAGTACATGAAAATTGATTTTTCAACAATATTTTTTTAGTGATGAATTTTGGGTTACATTGAGTGGACCTGATGACTTGGGAACATTCAATAAACAGTTTCAAAGACAACAGTGGGAATATGCAGTAATGTTTTTGATGTGTACGCTAGGTAAAATTAATGAATATTATTATTTTAAGTTCTTGGACAAGATTGGTACTGATCACGAAGAAGCTTTAAACTAAAGCAACCAAACTATTGCCTTTTTAAGTAAATATCACAGAGAGAAATGTTTCAACTGAGCAAAAAATTAGAAAATAATTTAATAGTAAGTTTTAATAATTAATGCCTTGTGGGTTGTTGTTTTGTAGCAAATTTCCCTTTGAACAAATTTTAGCAAGATTAATTACCCAGTGTGTATATATATATATTTATATATATATATTTTTTTTTCTAATATACAAACTTAAAACTAAAAATAACAAATATTTAAAACTTTTTTTTTTCGCCCCAATAGATGACACCAATCCAGCTTCCTTACCTCGATTACCTTCACGGAGGCCCAGGTATCATAGAGTAGAACCTCAGCCAGGAGAAGAGCCCCTTCCTGCAGGTACATTACCCATCTCTTTTCCTATAAAATTTAGCATTATTATGATTTGTTCTTTTAATTATCTTAAATATGAACAAAAGTAATTGCAAAATTCGTATTTTCATCTAGTGTTGCTACTTATGGATGCTTCAATTATTTAACAATCAGTCAGTTTCTGTTTAACATTGAGCATTTTGTTGCCATGTATATAACATACTAAACTCCTTGGTAGCCTAAAGAGGCCATAACTTTAATTTAAAAAAATGCCAGCCTAATAAAAAAAAAATGGACATATCCTATTACAAAGAAAATATCAGGAGGGAATATTAATTAATATCATTCCATTGATAAACACTTTATTCATATCACCAACATTTGTAATGCCCATACTTAAAGAACGCAAGATCCAAACACTTGCTGAGGATGTAACCTAAGTTTTTCACTTCTATGATTCTGTCATGCTTACAAACATGACAGAAAAATATTCCAAGACACCTTTCTCTTAATATTTCCAAATACATCAAATATTTCCCAATGCATTCAAAAGTTGTATATAATAATAATAATAATAATAGAATTAAACTAAAAACATGCACCCATATACCCAAAAAATCTCCTGATATAAACTACTTTTCCTCAATAGAATTTACTTCAAAATGAATAACATACAAATGTATGTTATTAATTTAGGAGTAAATTTTATTGTTCATCCACAGTCGACAGATGCAGTATCAACACCCACAAGACCAATTAGAAATTTGATGCATGCATATAAATGCATATCTTTCTCATTTCTCCCCATTACCATCTTCAGGAATTAAACATATACACAGACACTACCAAAACACAAAAATATCTACTAGAATTCAGATGCACAAATACACACACTAACTCCATAAGACAAACACGTGAGATTGACCTGACCAATGCAAAAAAAACAAAACAAGACACAGTTAAAGGTGATGAAACATTTTCTTCTGTAAGCTAAAATGAAAACATAAAATGTTAAATTTATAAATGTTTCCTATTTGTTCCTTATTTTATTGTGTGTGTGTAATATATATATATATATATATATATATATATATATATATATATATATATATATAAAGCACTCCACAATAACAGAGAAGCTTGTGCTGTGGCTCTAGATATCTCTAAAGCATTTGATAGGGTCTGGCATGCCGGCCTCCTTTATAGGATTAAGGGATACAGAATTTCAGGTTGATTATTTGACTTAATATAATCATTCCTGTCAAACCATGTAATGAAGGTTATCCTTAATGGATTCTCCTCCAGTTCCTTTCCCACGAACGCAGGTGTTTCCCCAAGGCTCTATCCTAGGCCTTGCTCTGTTCCTTATCTTCATTAATGATCTCCTCAATGTCATCAGTTCCCAAGTAGGCATCTATGCTGATGACACTACTATTTACTCCTGCCTCAATAGCAAGTCTTGTATCGCTAACAAAACTAACCCGGCTGTTAGTCTCAAAAAGGACCTCCAGTCAGTTGTAGACTTGGGCAGGAATTGGCTGGTTAACTCTAATGCCTCTAAAACAAAACTGCTCTCTATTTATTACTCGCCACAGGGTACCATCCCTGCTACCTATTAGAATGTCTGATGCCCAACTCCACGATAGCACCTCTTTGCAACTGCTTTGTCTCATACTGTCCGCTG
>CAHIKZ030000248.1:1002500-1260000 GCA_903632075.3 Acanthosepion pharaonis | reverse complement strand
AAAATTAAAAATGAGAATATTTCAAATCGTAGTTAAATAAAAAGTATTATGATCTTAACACCCCCAAAAATCTTTAAATTTATAAATGGAAAAAAAAAAAAAATGCCGTAAGAATTTTTTTACCATTAGCAATAATTTAAAATTAAAAATCCAGACGACATGCATTCAATGGATGTCAATTTTCATTGAAAAATACATCCCTACCCCTTACCAAATTGTAGCTAATAACTGATACAATGATACTGTCATAAGGAAAACCTAGACATCCCTTGTCCAATTAAAGTAGAATATTTTGTAACCATGGAAACGTGATTTTAGCTGTGTCTTTAAAACCCAGTAATTTTTTAAAAGTTACTCCAAAATTCGCTTGAGGATGAAATGGAACTAATGCTTTTAATTTAATTGCAAAATTAAATTCGGGGCTTTTAGCTTCTATTTTTAAAACATGGTTAGAACTGTGTAGCGAAAAAAAACATATTTTAAATCAATTAATTTATAATATTAATGCTCTGTAAATTTACATTGAGCACTATTTTGTAAAAATAAAAATATCTATAAGAACACCGGATTATATATTTTACTGTTCTTTCTTTTTATTTATATATATATATATATATATATATATGTGTGTGTGTTAATTCAGTGATTTACCAATACAAGTGTAGTTGTGGACACGACTACATAGGGAGGACGTCCCAGCATTTTGATTCGAGAATAAAACAGCATTTACAAATAGAAGGAAATGTGTGGAAAATTTTAGTGGTGACCGATTTATGATTTTATCTAGGTCCCACTCCACATTTCACCTCAAGGTCCTAGAGTCCTTGTATATCAGATCCCGTGAGCCTTCCCTTTGTAAACAGAGGGAATGCTTGCTGCGTCTGAATATTATTGGACTCTAGTTTCTTGAAATTCATAATCCCCCCATTCAATTACATTCGTTAATTAAAAATTAATTTACACGCTTTTAAATTCCCAGAATAAATAAACTTCATAAGTCCTGGGACGAAACCGGTTGTTTTTATTTTAGCTTTTGCTTTTAAAAATGCCTCATAAATATTGTCTTTTCCTCTCTATTATATATATAATTCAGGAATCTTCAAAATTATTTACATTTGAACTAATATTAGTTTAAATGAAAATAACTCCTCATCTCAAATTCTGGCAGGAACCTTTTAAAATGAATATTTTACTTTTAATTAAAGATTTGTATGATTTGAGACTGACAAACGATTTTTTTAGGGCTTCTTGGTCAGGCTGAAACTTTATTCACATTTTTGCTGAACTAATAGCAATTTTGAGATAAAAACTGAAAAAGAAGTATTAGGTAATCATTCAAATAATTTTATCTTGGAAGAATTTGTCACTACATCAATAAAAATGTCAGTGTCTGGATTTGTACAAACATGTTATTGCAACCAGTTTCGTTACAATTCGGTGTTCATTTTCATTAAAGTCAAAACTTTAATTTGTATTTTAACTGAAATTACTAATAGCATCTGTTAAAACTTCTCTTATTTATACTGTATCTCATTTTAACCACTTTTAATTGAAAACTAATGAAGGCGTTTACTGAAATATTTGTAATATTAATGTACAGAATATGTTAACTTTTATCATTCTGTTTGTAACTTCATTTGCTGTACAAAATGTTTATCCTGCCATTGGAGTTGACTCTGATCCCCGAACAATACTGTGTTTGAATTTCCTACTTGTGTTGTCATATCCTGCTATAGCAACAAGAAACAAGTTTGAGTGAAATTAACAATAAAAATACTGCAAATGAGAGGCCTTGAAAAAGAATGCAATTGAAAGGGAAATAAGATTAATAATACTAAGGTTAACTTAATATACCACATATACTTGTGTAACATGCAATTTCACATATCGTGCAACCTCCAAATTTTCACTTACACAAGATACATAAAATAACTTTTATATCATGCAAGTTCCTTTTTTGAGAGACCAAATTACAATAGACTAACCTCTTTTTCTCTATCTCTTTATCCCATCTTCTAGTTACATATGTTAAAAATGTATGATAAACGTATCATCAGTAACACTATACTCGTGTAAACATGTGCAGCCATAAACAATGGAAAAGATGCATATTCACTATATTTGTATTCTACAATACAATACTAATATGTAAATATTACATGAGTTATTATTGGATACAGTTAAGTAAAACATAAGTTTTATCTAAATCATGTTTATTTTAAATAAGCTGTATTTTTTTACTACAGTAAATGGGTATATAGTTTGGTCAACAGCGTAACTAGGGCCAGCAGTACATACACTAATTTTATATCTTGCATATGATGCGAACCCCTTAAAATGAGCTTCAAAATTAGGTCTCCAAAAGTAGTATGATGTGTGTGTGTGTGTATATATATATATATATATATATATATATATATATATATACACACACACACACACATTATAAATTATAGTAGATTGAATTTTATTCTTATAATCTGGCATCAATTTCATAAATTTTATCAGGTTTTTGAAGCTGCACATTATTCAATAAGTTATTGACACTCCCCTCTAAATTGTGGGAATAAAAAATTATCATTATCAAACATGTGCAAAATTTACATAGATACATTTCTCTTTTTAAATTTTGTTCATGTTCTGTAATTTTATTTTTTAACGAAAAATTGGACACCATGTCATTGTAATAATTATGCCATTCATAAAGACATTAACAACCCTTTCACTGCTACATTGTTATAGTATTGTTGCCTGGCTGTGCTGGTCTATTTGGGAAAGAACTCGAAATAAATGACTATAAAGACACCGATGACAATTTCTCATAAGTGTTGTCATTTTTGTTTTGATTGGATACTCTGCAGTTCAAACTAAGCTGAACTACAACCCCTGGCACACAAGAAAAATATATCACAAAACCAGTCATATTGCATACTAAGATCTGTTTCTGAAATAGCAATAAGTACTAACACAAATGCTCAACAGACATTTCATGGTACCTTGAAAGTGTGTGTGTGTGTGTGTGTATAAAGTTGACAGCAAGAAATGCAAGTTCATGAAGAAGTATAAGTACATCTACAGCAACGAAAGTGTTAATGTTAAATGTATGCTCCATATTCTGAAACTAATTTTAAAAATTGTTCATCTATTGATTTGGTGAATTATTGTAGTTCATCATATAATGAACTGGCTTTCATTTGATCTGTATACAGATGTTGCCATCATTCAGTAATTAAACCTTTAGATTTTATTTTATATATCAATAAAGCATAGTGTTTAATGTCAAATATAATGTATTTATGTCGGTTTCAAAAGGATCATGTATACTAACTCTCTTAGAAATAGGTAATTGTTATTGATCCTGAAACCTGATTACAAATTAGTTGATAATCCATTTTCAGCTGTTCATTGTGATTACTTGAATATTGAGGAATAACTTATCCTGTTTCTCAAATTTTGTTTACAACTATTTCAAAACCTTTTTTGTTATTTAAAACTTTCTCAAATTCCATTTCTCTTAATATTGCCACTGTTGTGAACATTGACATTTTTATAAAAATTAACATTGCCTGCTGTTGATATACATTTTCAAGATACCATGTGATATCAGTCCCTAGGATTTATATTAAAAACTAACTAGCACTTAGTACTATTTCCAAACCAACATGGACATGCAATAGCATACAAGGCCACCTATTTTGTAGCATATTTTTATTATAGTGTGTGCAAAGGATGTCATCTATCTTTGTCTCTACTGCTGACTATCTAATCAAAACCAAAATGGCAGTGCCTATAAGAAATTGCAGTCAGTGTCTTTATAATAATTTATTTACAGTAGATGGTAACTTCCTATTTTGGGCAAAATAGGCCAGAACAGCGAGGTAATGAAATGTTAGCCATGAAAATGTTAATTTCTGCCCATGTTTGAGTTAAGAACATGGAAATAAATTTAGCTTCCCAAATTCAAATTCTGGCTGAGACAAAATGCATTCATTTTTTTCTTTTTACTCCCGGAAATATATAATATATTGTTTGTTATTAGTTCAAATACTTTTTGTAATTTTTCTATCTAAAACTTTCTAACACTTCCACTGCTATGGACTTATACATTTTTACAAAACTTTGACTACTGTCAATATATATACAAGATACCAAGTAATATCAATCCCTAGCTTTGTGTTAGAAACTAACTAGTACTTTTTCCAAACCAGCCTAGACATATAGTAGCGTACCATACATCCTGTTTTATGATGTTGGGGGTATTGTTTAGCTTGGTCTGTACTACAGAGTATCCAATCAAAACAAATATGAGATATTGTCACCAGTATCATTACACGTGTACACAATCCCATATCCCAAATCCTTGGGGCCAATTATGTTCCGGGTTTTTGGGGGTTTTTTTTTTCCTAAAATTCAAACAATATTGCAGCAAAAAACTTATGAATACTCACACCATGAGGAAGTGGGAGGGAATACTTATATTATTACAGTTTATTTATAGGTTAATATACTGATAAAGAAAATAGAGGGATAATTAAGACCATAAGTAATGAATAAATTTATTTTACAAAAAAAATGCCTTATATAAATTAAAAATTAACAGCATCAAATGATAAACTAAAAATATGTTAGCACTTTCATACCTCTCTGTTGCTCATGGGAAAATTCATACCGCACATGACACTCTGTTACTCAATACTTTCCCTTACCCAACAGTGGCATAAGATAGATTCCAAAGAGTAAAGGAAAACTATAGACAGTAGGTATTTTAGTTTATTTATAAACTACAATGATCTAGTAAAGATTCTAGGATACTCAGGTTAAGGTTCATCACATCTAGCTTGAAGATCTTGGAGAAGAGGATACATCGATGTCACCATTGTCTTCATCAGATTGCAGTCATATATCTGGCAATGGGCCAGGAAAAGGATTCTCAAGTGATGAAGTATCACTATGACAGACGATCATTTTAAAGACTTAAAGAAGTGTCATCTGTCTCATAAAAATAGATTTCTCTCTAAGAAGTCTCTCTTTGAATAAACTTCCATAATTTCTTACTCAATGATAAATGCACATTGTTCAAGAGCACCAATTAACTGATCATATAATTTCACCACATCATCTATAGGGATTTTTTCACCTGTGTTCATTGTCATCATCATCATCACTACTGTCTTTATTGTTACCTGTATTTAACATTTCAGTAATTTCCCCATCACTCAAAGAAAACACAACATGTGCATCATTGTCAATGTTCAGCAGCTCTTCGGTATCATCTCCATCTAGTTTATTTACGCTTTTGTCCGATAAACTTTTAGTGTAAGTTACGATGAGGTTTGATATCTTCTCATGAGTGACACAAAATCCTTTGAAGTCCTGATCTTCATTTTTTATTAGTATGTAGTGTTTTCCTATTGTTCATTAGTTTATAGTCATCACATTGACTATGAAATTTAAGTAACTGGTTTTTCTGTTTCTTTAAATCATACAGTGATTTTTGTGTTATGGATAATGAGAGATGCTTTTTCTTTTTCTCGCCTTTAAGGATATCTCTAGTTCTTTTTGACATTTTCACTGTATAAAGTTACAAGAAGAAAAAAATCGGTAAACAGCACACCGATGTTTGGCAGGCTCAGGTCACTCAGCGAGGCTCGGGAGTGGTGGGCAAAGTTAGGCCAATCATGACACATGTTTCCACATCATACCTAAGTGGCATTGGCCAAGTAGGTAAGATTTTGCACACCAAACTTCACACTAAAAAATATTCAGTTTCAGATATTTGGATATGGGAGTGTCAACCTATAGCCATTTATTTCCAATAAATAGCAATTTTCCATTTTTCACAGAATGGGTCAACACAGCCAGGTAACAATGCTATAACAATTCAGCAGTGAAAATGTTAAATCTAGTTTATATATTAAAATGTATGTATTTCATTAAAGTATAGATCCATATTTTCCAATGTGGCTGGTAGTGCCAACCTCACTGGGAACACTAAATGTTCAGGGTTGCTATAATTTTAACAAAGCTGTAGGATTCAACCCTTTCTTACACTTGTAACAAATCTATATTTAAATGGTTACTGAGAGTGAAAGAGAATGAGAAAACTTAGTGAGGAGAAAAGACAATAAAATGAACAGGTTTCAGGAAGACAGGTTATTATAATTGGTATTGCATTTAAATTTTTGAAGAATGTAGGTGGCAGGGAAGCAAGGAACCAAAAGAGTTCCACAAGTGAGAAGTGTGAGAAAATAAACTGTTCCACTAGAACATATGGTTACATCTAGCTAGTTTAACAGTAAAATGATGAAACTTAGTTGCCAAGCTAGTAACATGCTTAAATTCGTGCAGTCAAGACATGAAGGAAGAAAGCTCATCAGAACAATTGATACAAAAGCCATGTCACATAGGTGAGAAAGTGACTGAAGTCAAGATGCCAGATCAGGATTGATTACATTACATTACAGACCCTTCTTTAAATTTTATCAAGAATCTCAAGATATATATTAGGAGTACCTGACCAGATATGGCAGCATTATTTAATACATGGATGAATGGTAGGTTTATAAATAAGAAAAGATTTCTGGCACAATACACAAACCAACTAAGCAATTGATTCAATATAATCATTCCACTTTTTGTCAGTGGAAAATGTAAGCCCAAAAGATGAAAAGAGCAATTCTCCTGGATGTTAGCATCAGCGATTCTGCTGGCAGGCAGAAAAGGCTCTCTGTACTAATTAAATGAAAGCAGTTTTGTTTTAGAGGTGTTACAAGTTACAACTTGCCATTCCTTGCCCCAGTTAGTCACTGATTGAAGGTCCTTTTTGAGAGCAGTTACTAATTTTACTTTGTTGGTCTTGCTACTAAGTAAATAGTTATCATCAGCCTAAATACTGAGTGGGAACTAATAACATCAAGGATGTCCATGATGAAGATAAGAAATATAGGTCCAAGGACAGAGCCCTGAAGGACACCCTGTATTAATGAACTAGAAGCATATCTGTTCAACATGACATACCTTACATAATTTGTTAGAAATGATTGGATTGAACTAATTATTTGTGCAGATGCACCATAGTTCTTGAGATCTTAAAAGAAGACAGCATGCCGAATCCTGTCAAATGCCTTCAGGATATCTAATTCCAAGGCTTGAGCTGTGTCCTGGGTAAGACGTCAAGCTACATCCGTGTCCTGGGTAAGACGTCAAGCTACATCCGTGTCCTGGGTAAGACGTCAAGCTACATCCGTGTCCTGGGTAAGACGTTAAGCTATGTCCAGCAGCAAGGCCTCTGATCAGGAGGTTTTGAGGAGAATGGAACCAACTCTTAATTGCTGGTGTTCCCAGGGTGGTAGTACCTGTTAGGGTCCCAGGTATGGGCAAATAGTTAACTATTACCAGCAATACTTTTTTCTTTTTCTTTTTTTTTCTTTTTTTTTTTAAATTATTACTAGCAATACAATTTTGAAGGAAAAATATTACCAGAAACAGATTTTTGACAAAACAAAATATTACCAGCAATAAAAAATGTTGTCGGCATTAAATAACCCATTGAGGTTGATATGCCGTAAAACAAAATAAACCAAACCAATCTAGACCAAAGAATACATATTCTATTCATACGAATCTAATCTAAAAATGTTGTCAGCATTAAATGACCCATTGAGGTTGATATGCCATAAAACAAAATAAACCAAACCAAGGCTTGAGCTTTATCATTCTTATCTAAAGCCTGATTGACAAATTCAGTAATAGCTGTTAACATGTTGGCTGTATGAAGAAATGGAAACAATATTATTTATCTGAAAGAAGGCCATGTGGCTAGATGCCTAACCAATTCAACATTGATTAGAGTCAGATTACTTTGCGAAGAAGAGGTAAAAGACTAATGGGACAATAATTTGAGGGGTCAGAAGTTTCCACAGAGTTCTTAAAGACAGGAACTACAGAGAAGGATTTCCAAGAAGCCGGAAAGCAAGAATCTGCAAGGCATAGTTTGGAAAGAACAGGAGCCAGTTTAGGAACATATTTCCTTAGGACAATTGCAGGAATACCATTGAATCCACAAGCCTAATGGGGATCTAGTTTAGAAGTTAGAGCAGAAGTCATGGACAATTATGTGCATATCACTCGGTAAAGACTGTGTTCGAAGGGGGGGGCAGTCAAAGGTACTCCTGATGAGTAGTGTTGGAAAAGAATTTCTGAGCAAAGCACTCTAAACTTCAACATTGAAAGAATGACATCTTTACTGTAAAATGTGTATGCACAGTTTTGTTTTTATATAAAACCATATTTTGTTATTGTATATTGATTGTATCCAGATTAACTTTTTAAAATCTCTTAAAAATGTATAGCTGAACTAATGTAAATTTGTTGTTTAAAAAGTATCTTGAAGAGAATGAATTATACAATGGACCCATTTGTCTAATCAAAACAGAAATTTACCATCTTAGATGTTCAATTACCAAAAAGAAATTTATGTTAAACATTCTGTAATATGACTTAAAAAGCAAATCAGCTTGAAGTTAGGAAATAAATGGTTTAGATTTTTATAAATTTAAATTTATATCAGTTAGATTATCAAATAAGTGGTTTGTAACTGGATAAATGTTAATTCTGATTAGAAAAGTATAAAGTTTGTATCGATTAGAGAACACAATAAGATCTCGATTTTTTAATAATTTTAATAGTTACTTCTGGTTAAAATCATTGATTGTTATTTGCTTGTTAATGAAGGGAATAAAAACACTTGACATGTTTTTTAAATTATTCTTCAACAATATTATAAAGTTCTTGACAACTAACAAAAAACTTAGTATAATTTTACAAGATATTTTGTCATTGCTGAAAAATTATGACTTTTCTATTTGACAATTAATCATTTCACTGTGGATGGCATCTTACCATTTATATTACATTATTGTTGGCAGTTTTCTCTCTCTCTCTCTCTCTCTCTCTCTCTCTCTCTCACACACACACAGAGATGAGTAAATTGTCGCCATCTTATATTTTTAATTTTGTACGCATGTTGTTTATTTTTCATTTTGTCAACTGCACAATATAGCAAGGTCAGTTGGACACCATCTGTGAGAAAAAGAGCACCATGATGCAATTCACTCCACCAGAAATTTGTCATACTGCTTGGCATTTGTGCCAGAAGCTCTAATACAAGTGTTTGAGGACAGTGCAGAGGATTCATAAAGAGTTAAAGTCTAATGGTGATTACGAAGGTGTTTGGAGTGATCACTAGTGATGATGACATGCCTTCATTCATCTTTCCACAGGGCCTCAAGCTCAACAAGGAGGCCTACATCAAGTACCTTGAGAAGGCAAGTGCTGCCCTGGGTCAAGAGGATGGATACTGGAAGACCTTATGTCTGGCAACAGGACTCTGCACCATGCCATATAAGCAGAAGAACCCAGTCAGACAATTTCTGCAATCACATCACCTAACCCCCAGACTGCAATCCCCTTGATTATTATGTGTGAGGTGCAGTTGAGCAAGAGACCTGCAAAACTCCTTGTAAGACCAAAGATGGACTGAAGGCAAGAATTATGGCAACATTCACCAACGTAAACAAGGAAACCATCCAGAAGAGTTGCAGGAGATTCTGAAGTTGTCTAACAGTTGTGGTTGAAACCAATGATGATTTTATTGAATAAATTGTTGTCATTGATATTTTCATTTTTGCATAATTTGGCAATTTATCCATCACACCCTCTCTGTGTGTTTGTAAATACTGATATGAAATATCTGTGCAAAGCATGTGAAAAACAGTTGGTTTTCTTAAATTTTTTTATTGTTCTCCAGATTTGTTTTATATTTGTGTATATATGTATTTTTTTTTTTTTTTTTTTTCAAACATGGAAGACTGGGAAGCTGGTGTTGACACTCATGGCCGGGTATTTTACATTGACCATGTGAATAGGACAACAACATGGCAGAAACCGCAAATAGGTCAGAGTACTGTGCATCGGAGACCCACCATAAGTTCAGAACAAAGACAACAGTTGGACCGCAGGTAGAGTTGATGGAACCGATATGGTATTTTGACTTTTAAATTATGGAGGTTTTTGTGATAATAAAATTAATATAAAAAGGGAAAGGGATTACTATCAGTTATCTTTCTCTTAAAGGGTTGCTATCTTATTTTGAATAAAAAAAAAAAAAAACCTCGATTATGATCTTTGTGTGAAAAGGTAAATTAGTAGCAAAATAAAAAATTCATTTTGTATAATTTTTAAAGGAGTTTTTTTTAAAGTCAAATTTAATCTGCTTTTCTTTCAATTTTGTGTACTTTTTCTTCTCTTTTTTTTTTTTTTTTTTTAACTATTATAATTAATCAGTTATTATTAAAAACTTACTTTTATAGGTATCAGAGCATTAGAAGAACGATCACTCAAAGCCGGCCAGAAGAACCACCTCCTCCTCCGCCTCCTCCACTTCCTTTACCAGCTTCTGAGGTGTCAGCAAGTGGTAAATATGATTTTTAAAAAAAAACCCAGTTACATCACAATATTGTGATAATTACCACCCTCCTCTAAAGTTCCCCCAAATTATATAAATGTCTAACTTTTAGTAACAATATAATTCAGCTATTTTGCTGGTATATCATCATTATTATGAAACAGAAATTTTATTTTATAAATCCTAGTTTTTTGAGATCATTCATAACATTAATTTTTTATCCCAAAGGAAACTGAAAATGATTATCTTTGGTGCTTTCAGGTGACTCCAGTACTCCCAGTGGTAGTAGCAGTAGCAATAATTCTGCTGCAACGTCAGCACCCGGTAATTCAGCATCACACTCGCGTCCAACTCCTGAAAGCCGATCTGTCTACAACACTCCTGCTGTCAAGTTTTTGACTCGAACTGATTTTTTCCCTATTCTTCAGGGACATGAGGTAAAATTAGTTTTGTTTTTGCTTTTTGAACAAATTATATTTTTCCATTTTTAAATTCAAGACCTTGTATTTTATGATATTTTCTCTTCATAACTGAACCTTGTTCAAAAGCAAATGGATTCAGATCGTTACTTTCTCTAGCTTTGATATAAATGTGCATTTACTTTTAAATAGGTAATTCAAACCTTGCTCCTCTATCAATGTGACGTCTCTCACCGAATTGGTAAAAGCATGTTTCAGCTATAGAAGTTATTTCCCTGATGAAAAAGGAGACACAAATTAAGTTTTCCAGGCACAATCTTTCTTTAGTATGACCTTTTCAATTTAGATTGGTTGTTATTAATTTCACTGTTTAAGAAAACAAAAAAAAAAAAACTTGATAGTAAATCAAATATGTATACCCAGTAAATATAGCATTTATAGTAATAGTGAAATATGTATATAAATAGATAAATTTTGTCATTAAATGAAGAAAAACTTCTTGAACTTACATTCAGCTATGCTAAATATAATTTTTTTATAATAAAATGGTTATATAATTCATTATGATAAATTTTTGGAGTGCTGGCTTAATCTTCATAAAATGTTTACAAACAAGAAAATATTCTGGAATTAAACCAACCTTTCCTTTTTTTTTTTTTTTTTTTTTTTTTTTTTTTTTTAAGGGTGTTCTGCAAGAGTACAACCGAAACAGCACTTTAAAACATATGGTTACTCGGATACGTAGGGACCCTCAAACTTTTGATCGGTAAGTTAACTTTTTTTCTTTTAACTATATGTAAAGTGTCAGATTTAGTAACTCAACAAACCCAAGTGCAGACTATTTTCCAATAAGCAAAACTAAATTTTTACTGGAAACATTTGATTTCCATTGTTTTACTGTGCAATACTGTTTTTTCCACTTTTATTCACATTTTATTGTCTTTACAATTTTTGTCATCCCAAAAATTATTTACTCCCAATTATGTTCTACTCTGCTCTCTTTGGTCTTTTCACCTTGCATCTAAACACCTTAAATATGTCATAAGACACTGCCAATTATATATATATATATATATATATATATATATATATATATACACACAGAGCATAGTATGTCCTTAAATGAATGAATGCAAAATGATTGGTTATATGCTTGTAACAAGTTTGAAGTTTTGTTTGTACATAGAAGTTGTAAATGGTGACTCCAGGAAATGAAAGAGTTAAGCTAACAGATTAAGAAAAATTTGATCAAAAGTATGGGGGTCAATGGGAGGTTAAAATAAAGAAAGAACAGTTCAAAAACATGAATTAAAATCCTGAAGATTAGAGAGGGCATCAAAATGGCTTGAAACTGAGTTTATATCACTAGAAGTACACTTTAAGGTAACCCCAAGGGTCAAGCATTTATCACATTGGAATATGTCAGCCAAAACTTGGATGAGAAACTAAAAACATATTTGTTACCACAGAAAATATTAGTTTCTTATTACACCCCTCTTATCATGCTAAAATAAATATTCAACATTGTGTCAATAATGTAATGGACAACACATCAGAATGAGAAATTGGGGGGCAGATTTCAAATTCCAGTCGAGTTTATTATATTCACTTACATGCAAATTCCCTTGCGAAAAGGTTTGAATCCATTTCTTACTTCCCCACCAGCTATGGGTTAGATAACAGTAGAACAGGCTAACTGGTTGGCAACCAGTCTAGGAGAATAACAATACTGAATTCAAAACCGATAGATATTTTAAGGAAGATCATTATTGTGTTTCTACCAAAGTGCTTAACTAAAAACCTATTCATTGAATAAGTTTTACAAGGATATTGGAATGGATTATGCAACAATTACATTCAACATTTATAAACTCTAGACATGTTAACCCAACTTTGGTTGGGAAAAATTAAAAGCAGTTTGTTATCTTTACTACCCTCCAATATATATTGTGTTCTTGATTTTTACCTTTGCCAACATGTGGCAATTAAGATGGATGAATCTGACATATATCTCTGTCCACCAGGCCATGATTTACAGGTTCAAACTGAATCACCTCCATTCAAAAAACAGGAGATACAAGGCTTATATGCGTGAGATTGCTCTTCCACATGACCCAAGCTGCACTTGCAGGGACCTACAAACCATGCAACATGGATATGAATATGCAATACAGCATGAAAACCTTTTTACAGGACTTTAACATTGACATATGATTGTCTAAATTGCTTTTTCTCTCCATTCTTTATAGGTGTATATACATGTCTGAATCTGCCAGTGTACTATCTTTGTTCATACACAAACAAAAAACCCTCTTTTGAATTTCTTTTTTTTTTAATCCTGAAAACTCCATGAGTGTTGATAGTCAGGTTTGGAAAGAAAACAAGTTCATACTCCGAAATTTCTCACCTCAATAACACCTGCAAGGTTAAAGGTGGTGCTTGATTCTTTATATAAAGGAGCACTTTCAGGCAGTAGCAGAGCAAATAAAAAGAGGTTTCCAATTGTTCTTTAGTGGTGATATAGCAGATCAAGTGAAGGGTTCCATCTTTCCATATAGCTAACTGAGCACAAAAAAGAATCAAGTAAAAAGCTCCAGTCATTCATATCATTTGCTGAGAAAGTTAATATCAGAACCACCAGAGATAGCCAAGAGTTGCATTCAAAGTTGGTTGTGCAAGAGATTGGAAGCCAGCCATCAGAGTAGAAGTTGATGTGTGTCATCCATTGGTCTCAAGAGGCCCTGGGTCTGTAATCAAAAAGATAAAAAAAACCTACACAGGAGTGACAGTCTGGATTGCAACCAATGCATGTGAAGATGCTCTCCCCTGATGTCACTGTGTTGTTTTCTTTTGCTTTCAGCATGCTTACAGCACACCTCCATTTCTTCAGTCCAGTCCTCAGTGTAATTTGTGTCTCCAGCATGAGCGATTGTTGTCAATGTCTTCCCACCTCATAATGTCCATGTCCATTGCCCTCATGTCCCATTTTGCAGATGTGCTTTAAGCAAAGTGTCCTAGTGCCCTCTTGCCGGTGGACAGTTCCTCGTACAAATACAGCTTGGCACCAGTATTGTTGCAGGAGTTGCTAGAACAAAGTTGAACATAACATCAGACTGTCTTAGGGACTCTGGTTCTGGATTTATCCTCAGGGTTTCCTCCCGAAACCTTTCCTATGGCAGCAGAGGTTTAAATTCAGTTTTCCTTTAGAAGTTGATAGAAGACGGCTTTTTGGAATTGGAAAGTTATAGAATGCCTGAAGTAATATTAAGTTTGAATTCCCTTAAATTGTTTATTATCATATGCAAATATAACTGAAGAACACTTACACTCACATAGGAAAAGGCTTCCAAGGTCACCTAAAATTTTGTCATCCTTTAATAAAAAATAAATTCTTCTGTCTGTTCACCAAGAAGTAAAATTTCTTTCATCATACTCTGGCATTGTTCATTATTTCTAATAAGTGAATTCACACCATTTGATTTCCAGTGAAACAGAAAATCATATTTTAAGATTCTTTGCATCTTGTTAGGTACACAATGACTCTACTAGATATTACAACCTAAATGAGTGTAGCAATGATTGAATGACTGTCAAAACTAGAGAAATAAGTCCTACACTAATATCAAAAATCTTCTCATAGCCACACACCTGTTTATATGCTGAGTGCATCCAATAAGCAAAAGGTTTTTACAATTGAAATGGATAAAAATGTGAATTTGGAATTCCTGGCAGATTTTTCTTCAATTCTTTTATTAAATAAAATAATTTCATTGTTCTTTTATTAAATAAAATAACTTCACTGTTCTATCCATCAATGAAATTTGAACAAAAATTAACTATTGAGTGATATGTAAAATTAAGGCAATCAACTATAAGTACATATTGTTACAGGTGCATCCATGTTTTTATTTATTTTTTTTTTTTTAAGAATGTCTTTCAAATACTTTCAAAATTTGAAATTAGCAGCTGATCTCACAAATGACCTACAATCTGTTGTTAACTAGGGCAAGAAATAACTTATTAATTTTAATGCCTACCAAATGAAACTGTGCATTGAATATTGCTACTACATTTAGTCTGATGCTTCTGGTATGTATATATAGATTCTTGAAAAAAAATCCAAAGAATCTGCTATGTTATTGGTCCTGACCTGGCATCTCAGCTTTGATCACTTTTCCACAGCCACACCTTAGCTTCCCTATGTCTTTTCTATAAATATTTTCATGGTTATTGTTTCAGAGAGCTTTCATACATTGGGAGTTGTAAAACAAAAAAAGTATCACTACATTTCAGTTAGAATAATAATTTGTAGAATGTTTTCTTGGATATTTAACAATGTTAGACATATTTCCTCACAACAAACTGCCTTGAATATTGTTAGTATAGAAATACAAGTATTTAATAGCCAATATAACATCTGAAAGGCATTGTTAATATAGCTTTTTATCTGTTAACATTTCATTTCAAAATCTTAGATAAGTGTAGTAATTGTAATAATCTTTCACATTCCTCACTACCATGACTTTGACCTTGAAACTCACAGCTGGCCAGTTGTATTCCTTACCGCTACCATAATCCCTCTCTCCCCAAAGGCAAAATTTGCAGGCTTTTATGTGTGCCTTAGTCAGTTATGCTGATTTTCTTCATACCCACCTTTAGTCATTTAGTCCCAAGGCACTAGGTAAATTACATGACTGTGTATAGTACAGTGGTCATGTCCACTACAATAAGAAAACAAGCTTAATCTAATGGTTCTTCCTGTATATTTCTATGTAAAGTTTTTTTGCTTTAATACAGTTTTTGCATATTCATTATTTTTTTTTTTTTTTTTTTTAAATGTTAACCCCTTCCACATTGGAGTTCTGTGCAGATGTTTTGCTGTCGGAAATTTAACAAAAATAGTTGTATACAATTAGGTGCTTAATACGAGAGAGTGTCTTTATAATTTGCAGTGAGGGTCAAAATTTTCTCCAATATGCTATTAACAAAGATGTGGGGGGGCTTTAGAATTTGGTAAAGAAACTTAAGTTTATTGAAGAATGGAATGTGTAAATTTTGGAAAGAATAAAAAAGAATAATAAAACTCTATTCGTCAATCATAGAAGCATGCAAGTAAAAACTTAAACCAATTACAATAATTAGTTTCCTGCTTGATCTCTGCAGAAATGTGTACATTTTGGAAAGAATAATAAGACTATTTGTTTTAAATGATGCAATCATAAAAGCATACAAATAAATCTTGAACCAACTATAATAATTACTGTTTTCTGCTTGAGATCAAGGTGTAAAATTAATGAATGGGGTGGTCTTAAGATCAGCTGGATAAGAAAATTTTATCAAAAAAAATTAAATAAACATTCACTCTCTCACCTTTTGTTAAACCTGTATTGTATTACTGAGATGTAAATGTTTTACCAATGTAGTAAAAGTTAAAATGTGCCTGGCATATTTCAACTTGTTTGTCTGGCTGGAATTAAACAATTAAATTTTTCTTTGTTTAATACACATTTGTCTCTGCATTTTCTAATTGTGTTGGCTATTTTATAAACCTACTGCTATTGTTTTTTTTAGGTATCAGCACAACAGAGATTTAGTATCATTCTTAAACATATTTGCTGACACAAGAAGAGAACTACCTCATGGCTGGGAGATGAAGATTGACAGGTCAATGAAAGTAAGGAGCACATTGTTTATACTTCTACCCCACCTTTTATTTCTTTTAGAAATAACACCTGAAGATATTGTACATCTCTTCTAAAATGCCATCAGTTACATCCTTATTTTTAATTTGTCAGTACAAAATATATATATATATATATATATATATATATATATATATATATATATATATATATATATAGCAAAGAAAACGACTTACCTCAGAAAAACCAAGCAACAGCACGTCACGTGTATTCTACAACGGAAAATGTGGCGAAAAAGAAAATTACTTACCAAACAAAAGGGCACGTATTCCACATGACATGCTGAAGATGGAATATTTGAATTAAAAAACAAGTCCGTCGCAGGAATCTCTATAAAAGTATTTTGTTATGCAAATTACTGAACATCCTCTCCCAGCTGTCGATTAATGGAAAAAAGAAAAAGTCCGCTATTTTGGCTGCCACGGCTGTTGGAGAGTGAGTTCTTTTTTTGACTGGTGGTGTGCATTGGGATTTGTGAAATAGTGCTTGCGAATCAAGTTTTCGGCATTTTCTTTCTGTCCCCGATGTTCAAGTCTGAACTTATTGATTTATTCTTTGTGACGTGGAAATAATATTCCAACATTGGGGCCCAGATCTTCATGAATGGAGAACAACTAGAAGCAGACATCTCTAAATACTTTTTCATTACCCTCACCAAATATGGACGCTCTACAACAAAGATCAAGACCAGACTGCCTATGGCAACATTGGCAACGGGAAAGCTCAGTAAGATTTTGGAAGAGCAAAGACATCAGCTTTCCAACCAAGATGAAACTCTACAAGTCACTGGTGCCGATCATACTGCTCTATGGATGTGAAAGCTGGACTCTGATAGCAGAAACCACCAAGAGAGTCTAAACATTTGATACAAAATTCTTCAGATACATTCTCAGGATCTTTTGGAGAAAACACAAGATAAATGACTTTGTACAGGGCCAAGTAACACAACTTATACTACAATACTCTACCCAAGACGATCCTTTAAGCTGCCTTGGAAGGGAGTAGACATAGAGGGAAGACAGTCCAAAAGCTGAATGGACAACATCAAAGAATGAACCGGGATGAACACTCTAATGCTGTTTTGTGGGATGGAAAACAGGTCTCATTGGTGGCAGCTGACCTCTGCAGTCGGCCCTGTCATGAGAAAAGAATATGTGAATTAATGGATTTTTACTTATTAATCAGATATATTTTTAGTACTTCACATGTTAATTTTTCATTCATACCTATATTTGATTACATGCTTGGTTTATTTTTAACAGTATTCTATTTTGTCTACTGGCCTTGGACACTTATTTCAACACCAAGTGGCAACACTGTTTTATGCTTGAACACAATCTTCATGGCCTGAAAAATTGTTTATTCATGAAGCAGATATAGCCACTCAGTGTTGACCTTAGTGTCCAATTATATATGCTCTATCTCTAATACCAAGCACTATATATATATATATATATATATGCACACCCTGATAGTGATAGAAAAGTGACATTGTATATATGGTTGGATTGGAGTAGAACAAAACAGTAAGTTTGAGTAAGTACTACTCGCATTGATCAGTAAAGTTAATGATGAAAAAGAAACTATTTTATAGTGATTTTCCAAGCGTAGCTTGTATGGGACACCCAGTTAGGATCAAACTCACTAATCAGTTGTAATTGTTCTAGCGAGACAAACTTGCTAACCATTACACCGCTCAAGGTGCCCAAGAAACTATTTTATATTTACACAATAAACTGGGTGAACATTTTATGCTGTCCAATTATATTCTTCATTTGTTTGAATTATTTTATTCCTGTATACGATATACAATGTAAAATTTTGAGAAATCTGAATATGGGCAAATTCCCTGGGCTTTTTTCACTACAATCACATCAAAAAAATGTTTGGTTTCTCTTTTCTTTCTTTTTTTTTTTTTCTCCTTTCTTTTTTTCTTTTTTTTTTTTCTTTTTTTTTTTTTTTCCACCTTCTTTTTTCCCTCCACCTTCTCTTTTTTCCTCCACCTTCTCTTTTCCCTCCACCTTCTCTCTTTTCCCTCCACCTTCTCTCTTTTCCCTCCACCTTCTCTCTTTTCCCTCCACCTTCTCTCTTTTCCCTCCACCTTCTCTCTTTTCCCTCCACCTTCTCTCTTTTCCCTCCACCTTCTCTCTTTTCCCTCCACCTTCTCTCTTTTCCCTCCACCTTCTCTCTTTTTTTTGTTTTTCCATCCCTGATTCTGTCTGCAAACCTGGAAAGAAATTTATCTGTAAAATCACACAATATGCATTAGACTCAGTGGCCCAAGAAACTAAGTTGATATTCTTTAAATTTTAATAAAGGTGATGAAAGATTTATATCAATGCATTTGTTTCTTTTTTCTTTTTCTTTTTTTTTTTTTTTTAGGCATTCTTCATTGATCATGTAAATAGAACAACCACCTTCATAGATCCACGCTTGCCAACTGATACTCCTCCGGTGAACCCAGATTTTCTGCACATGTCCTTCTTGCGTTCTGAGGGCTCTCATTCTGGGAGTTCACACTCAAATGTCACTCATTCAGGAGGTACACATGGTAGCTGCCATTCAAGTCCCCATTCTGGAGGAACACATTCTCACTCAAGTCCACATTTGGGAGGCTCACACTCAAGCTCACACTCAAGCACACACTCAAGCTCACATGCACTGTCACATTCTGGAGCTGTAAGTATCGTGCAGTTTATAATCTCTTAGTTTGCTCTACAATCAAAAGTACAATCAACAAAAGTAAAAAGAAAAATGACTTAATCTTTCGATTCTACCAAGACATCCACTGTATTTAAGATTTCATTTGTACAGTTTTTTTTATCTCCCATAAAATCATATTTGAACTTTCATTTAAAAAAAAAAAAATGACTAGGAATGAAATCAAGTTCTTCATGCATAATGTTCATTTAATTTAATATGTACAACACAAGTGTTGTTTAATTCTATGAATTAAAAAAAAAAACTGATTTTCTAAAAAATATCAAACATAATGTTGATTATATTTATTGTATTATTTGTTGGAACATGACAACATTATATACTATTAGCAACATTTTAAGTGATAAATATAGATGGTTGAATGTTTGGGAATACAAGGTGTTGTAAGCTTGGATGTGTGGGTGGTGTAATGGATAACAGCACTGAGTTGGAAATCTGAGTGCTGGATTCCAATTTCATTTACTTGCATTAAAATACCCTTGGGAAATGTATGACTCCACCTGATCTTGCCTCTAGCTATAGGTTAATTAGTAGGACGTGTACCAGTAAAATCATTATCTCCCCAAAATTCTTTCAATCTAAAAATAGTTTCTGGCTGTAAATAACCTGCAAAGATAAGCCATGAAAAATGAATCAATCTTTGTTTTGGAACCCACAATTTTATTGAAAATATGTGAAAGTAAACAGACAGCATCTTATAAAATAAATTTGCCTTATTAGGGTGTTCTTTCTCTCTCACATATATATATATATATATATATATATATATATATCTCACTGTCCCTATCTCATTCCCTTCATCTCTCTCTCGATATATATATATATATATATATATATATATGATTTTTGCTGTTAAACAAAATCCCAAGAAGTCTGAATTTACTTTGAAGTAAAACTAGAGCTGCCAGTTGTGGAGAAACAAGAGAAAATGTATTACTGTCTGGAAACTTCTAAAAAGTAATAAAAGGATAGTCTTGTTTGCTCTGGGGCTTACAGCCATATCATGTTGAAACACTGGTCCTTGTACAATTACCAAATTCAAGCAACATCAAGTCTGGTTAGTACTTAAATGTGTGACCACTTGGAAATGCCGGGTAGTGCAAGGGATAATGCCCCAGAATTGTTAGTCAAAGAGCTGAGTTCCAATTTGGTTCATTATATTCACTTATGTGCAAATACTCTTGGGAATAGTATGAATCCAATTCTATGCCCAGCTATGGGTTAATTAGTAAAACTTGTTTCACTAAAACCATTATTATCTCCCCCACCACCACCACCAAAAAAAATTCTTACAATCTAAAACTATTTTCTGGTTTTAAGTAATTGCAAAGGTTTGATAAGTCAATGAAAATGAATCAGTCAAATACTGATTAGCTACACAGGCATGTTTTTCAGATTTACTTTCATTCTATGAAATATAAATATATAGAAACTATCGTGGCCACAAAGTGAGGGATCAATTTATATAATGGTTGTCAGATAGAATTGATCCCCCACTTTATATTCACATTATAATTAGTAAGACTTGTATCACTAAAACCATCATGTCCCTCCCAAAATTATTACAATCTAAAAATATTTTCTGGCGTTAAATAACTCGCGAAGAGTTGATAAGCTTTAAAAAAAAAAACGAAACATTTGTTTTGTGGTTTCTGTTAGAATGAGAATAAGTCTGCCTAATTCTTTTAATGAATTTTATTAATTTCTAGGAAATTTTGATTTGTATCCTTTTGATGGCTCTAAAACAAAGAGAGTGCTAGCTATTCAAAATTAGGAAAAGGTTATTATTACTTGTCTAAGGTACTGAGAGTTATTAGTCTGTGTCTAAATTCCTATAGTATCGGTCTGTAATCTTGGCAAGTGTATGGTTGCAAGAAAGAAATACGACAACAGCAGAAATAGATTTATGTGATTTATTTCAATAGGAACGTGTGGTTTTGGGACAGCTACCTTGTGGTATAGTTCATAGGCTGGCTGAAGATCTGGGTTGATCTCTCATAGTAGTTCTCGCTGGTTGGCGTGGCGCTACTGCTGTTGGCTACTGCTGACCACTCAACCTGACCGTGACAGGTCTCTTCCCTGGCCTCCTGTTGACTGCTGTTGTACTTCCGTGTGAACCCTTTTATGGCGTTTTTTTATGGCTTGACAGGCTCGTAAAACGACGCTGAGTATAATTAGGAGGGAAGCATTTTTATTGGTCGAAAAATAGAAACACTTTAAAATGTTATTTTATTTTTCGACCGGAACTCATGCCTCGGGAATATGCGTAAACGCGTAAATATCGTCATTTTGTGAGGGGGCCTTGTCCCGTTCACATCAGGCTCTTGCTCTTGAGTATGTTAGTTTATTTGCCTGCAAATCAGCTGAGATATGTCTTATTTTATTTTATAACACAAGTATTTAGGATTTTGAATAGTCTGTTATATACTTTATATCATAAAATATTTAGACCAAAGTCAGCTAAAAAATTACCTAATTTATCCTTGCTTCATGAGAAATTAAACATCTTCATTAAACAATATGATTTACTTATATATATATATATATATATCCAAGTATATAATTGGTATATACGGAATGAATTCCAATAACCAACAATTACTATTCTTAAAAGAGTGCTCAATACAAAAGTAGAGAGACATAATTATTATTTATAAAAAATTATAACATAAGTATATTTATAAAATCACTACAAAAATAGCCATTTTGTTTCAACACACTCTGTGTCTTATCAAGTCTAAGATAAGACACAGTGTGTTGAAACAAAATGGATATTTTTGTAGTGATTTTATAACATACTTATGTTATAATTTTTTATAAATAATAATTATATATGATTCTAAACCTTCATAATGTAAAATTCAAGTTTGTGCTGCTGCTTATTGATCACTTTGAGATTTGGGAAGCATATTTTCTGATTTATTTGTATGTTCCCATCCTGGTTGATATAGATGTTATTATAGACACGCTGTTTCGTCTAAGTACCTTCTGGTCATCATCAGGTGTTCATTGATTGGCTGATATGAGATATCTGTTGATTATTGATCTTTTGTCCTTGTGGTGTCAGTTATTGTCCCTTCTCGCTAAATTGTTGCTTCACTACCTGATGCGAAGGATTGAACTCATGACCAGTGACACATGTATAATGATATATAATAATGTATATAATGTATATCTACTATGCCAACATTCCAAATATTGTTAATTGCTCATCTCGGACATGAAATACTGAATTAATTGTATGTTGTTTGTGATGTTTCAGCCAGCTCCTCCTCCTCGAAGTACAGGAAATGATGGAATTCCAACAGGTATTGTAAGATTGAAACCCTCTTGCTTGCAAATTGTTTGATAAGTTTCAAGTTTGAAACTTTTAAATAACTACATACTGAAATAGTTTCATTAAATTATAGGGACAGTCATGCATGCACTTAATTATTTTTTTTTAAGTATTACAATTTAAGTTCCTTCAAAGATTTAATTTTTGTTTTAATTACAAGAGCGATGCCAAAATTGTAAAAAAAACAAAAAATGCCATAAAACTATTTTTTAAGATGGCTTTTAGCATTTATAAAATATTTTCTTTCCTTTTATCAACATATCTTGTCATAATTAATTGATAGCCATTAACAAAATTAAACGTAAATTTAAAAATTGTTAAAAGAATATTTTTTAAATAATCACACCCATAGCAACAAGAAGAAAAATTATTAATTTGATGATTAACCTTGATTTTAAGGTTACTTTTTACTTCAAATACAGTGAAAAATACATATGTCTATCAGTGCTGGTCAAAAGCCAAATAGTTGTCTTACATTCCCCTGTCCCCAATTGATAAATGACTGCCAAAATTTAGCTACTGGCTTATATTTGTTCAGTGATGTGAGACAAATGACAAATAAAAATAGTAACAGAAACCAGTTGCCTTTGTACTTGCAAACTAGATATCATTACTTTTATTTATAGTAAGCAAGTGATATGTGAACTAAAAGTTGAAAAATTGCCAAAAATTAAGTAATTTTTATAATTCAACAAAATTAATTTATAAATGAATTTATTTATGAAAAGTTAATTAATTGAAATCTGACAATTAGCCAAGATTTGGTAAATTTTTAAACTTGACATAGTATGCCTCTAAATAAAACTTCCATTGTTATTTTTGCAATTAAATTGTGTTTTACAGCGAAAATCAGTTTCTAAAAATAAAATTCCTTGTTTCTCAATATTGGACACAATATTTATATCAGTTTGTTTCCAGTCATTCTTTAAAATGACATGAAAATTATTTTAATATAATTAACATGTTAAAAGTTTTGGCCATTTTCATTTGGCTGTATTACCCTGTTTTCTAAAGTCTTTGATGGTACTGAAATTTGGAAATGAATCAGTTGTTGATTTTCAAAAGATGTCTTCAAATTTTGGTTAGTTTGAACGTTGAACAAAATTATTTCTGAAATTCTTTTGTTGCTTATAAAATCATACAATTTCATTTAACTACTCTTAGGTCAGCTACACAAAATAGTTTACTAAAGCAAATATTGTGTCGAGCTTTGAGTTGATACATTTTAATTTTATACACTTTCAATTCATGAGACTTTTACTAAAATTCTTTTAGAAAATTCCAAGAATAAGTAACTTCCTTCTAGCTTTAAACTAAGTAAATGCCAAATGCATTACATTAAAATTGATTTTTTTTTTTCTTTCTTTTTTAAGCAGTCATATCTCATTTCTGTTGTCTGAAGTATATCAAAGATTATATATCACAAAATGACTTGTTTCAGCACTGTACTTTTTTACCTTTATATGTTTAGCAAAGTAATTTACATTTTTAATTGATGTTTCTACATATTCTTTTTATAAGCTACTACCCAAATTAGTCAAAATCCTTAGTAACTCCACTGTGATTTAAGCAACTAAAAACAATGTCAAATTAACAAAAAGTGTTACTAAATTTGTTATTCTTAACTGTATTCAAGAATTCTACTCATTCAACTATTTACATTGAAATGTCTTTCTTTGCTATTTACTAAAATTTTCTTGTGCGAAAATTAAACAACCAGATTACTGGTCAAAACCATAATTTGCTTATAAAAAAAAAATTATTAGATATGCCAGTTACCAAAATCTTTAACCTCTTTAAGAATCAATTTTAAGACATTTTCCCTCATTCCCAAAAGATTTTCTATAGATTCTCTTGCTGAATTCAAATTCATTCATTTTCATTATTTCCTACATTTATATCCACAGTTAGTTTTTTTTTCTGATAAATTATTAAATTTGATGATTTATATTCAGATTATTGTCTTCATCTTTCTTATCACGTTTCAGTTGTTGTGCCCTCTGGCCTTCTTCAGGTATCTGTCAACCTGGATAACCTGAAGGGAAATTCAGACATAAATTATTAAAATTGAAACAAGAAAATTAGCTATCAATCTTAAAATTGTTATAGATAATTTTTTGTCAAATAACTGAGATTATTGAAAATTGCACTCAATAGAAATCATCTTTTATGTAAAGATTTGGTCATTTTGTATAATAAATTGAAATAACTTTGTTTTGGTTATAAATGTTCCTTTTTATTTATTTCTTTCAGCTTATAATGACAAAGTTGTTGCCTTCCTTCGCCAGTCTAATATCAGTGAAATCTTGAAGGAGAAACAATGTAGTTATTCATCCAACAGTTCTCTTCGTGAAAAAGTGAACAAAATCCGCTCTGAGGGCACTGATGCTCTTGATCGCCTTTCCAATGATATTGAACTAACAATATTATTAAGGTAAATCTATACTGATTGACCTTTTAACACTCTACCTTGTAAGACAATATAGTTACTTAGGTGGGATAATACAGTAATGCTTGCGGAAAAAAAAAGGTTTTTATATATATATATATATATATATATAGTTTTATGATATGCTATATTTATGGGTAAGGGTGCTCAATATCAAAGATAGACTGTGTAAATATAAAAGTATACACTGGGGTCAAGGCAAGTGTTGACAGTCTGTTTCGTGGACATTATCTTCAGGGCTGAAGATTGTTTCCAAGCCCAAAATACTATTGCCACTCTATGTTGATCCAGTGTCCATTTTGAGATATATATTAAATGAGAACAAATCAAATATAAATGCCAATGTCTAACACCTCATGAGATGTGTTGGCACACATCGAAGCATGATTGCATTTATGTAGCGTTGATTTTCATGTTGATGTAATTATCCTAAAATAAAGTGTGTGTGTGTATGTATATATATATATATATATATATATATATATATATATATATATATACACACACACACACACACCATGATTGGCGCCCTCTCCTCCTGGTGGTCATTATTATATTGATTTGGTCAAAAAGGTTGTTCACTTATTAAGCAAAAACAATAAAAGAGTAGGCAAATTATTAAATTAGTCTCTCCTCCAATTTTAGTACATATATTAAAGTGAATTATTGTTGATTTCAATGTATGAGTGACAAACAGTTCAATTTTATAACTGCCCACACAGTTATCTTGATGATAATGCTGAAGGCTTGTGCAGCACCAGCCTCAGATTTCAGAACTAATAACAGAAATGGTGAACAGTGTGCCATAAAGTCTCCAGATAGCCTTCTCAAATGTAAATACAGTTTTCCTTTGAGACAAGCTGCTGATCAAGGCAAGAGAGTATGCTCCGGTATTTAATCAATGAAGAAACAGATTTATAGCCTTTTTCCCAAAGAGATTTGTGCAAAAGTGTACACGACAGGTTCAACCAAAATATGAACCTTGTATGATAATCCCACTTTCTACCCTGAAACAATAACTAATATACTACAAATACATGAAAATAATTTTAAAAAAATTAAATTCATAATCAATTGAACAAGTTTAAATTATTTAAATTTAATTTTTGCTTTTATATTTTGTTAAATGTTGATTTCTGTTAAGATATTTTTTCATCTTTAATTAAAATTATTTTTCCCTCTATGATTTTCTAATCATATCCTAGCCGATCCTCATATCCAAGCCAATCTTGGAGAACAGTTCCAAATTCAAAATCATGAAGAATGCAATAGGGAAACCATTGTATTTTTTTTATTTTTTTCCACAATTTTATAACATTTAAAAGGAAGGAATTTGTGGAGAGCCACAACTTTATATCCTGATGGAATATGACATTTAAAAAATACATAATTTATCCATAAGTTGGAAATAATAAAAGTTTAAGAATTATTATTTACTCAAATTTCTATATCCCTAAAATATTACACACACACTATATGACAGTTTTTCTTAACTATACAATTTATTTTCAGTTTATGTGAGAATGAAATAATGTCCTACGTCCCTCCTCATCTCCAGCAGTCTACGCTAAGCTCAGGGCTACACTCCCCATCAGGATCACCACAGGCTTCTCCAGGTTAGTAGAATCTCATTATCACTAATGATGTTAACTTATCTGAAAATCTTTCTTCAATTGTCATCACAGTTAAATGTTGTTATACATTTTGAATTAAGATCAAATCAACAGAATGATAGAATAAAGAACAAATAGGAAACATTTATAAATCTAATATGTTTGGTTTTTATTAATGTGTTTATCAGAGAATGAGATATGGAGAGAAAAAAAGAAATTCTGGTATTTTTATTTTTGTATTTGATTTTCATTGTTTAAGTAGATTTCACATGCATTTGACTTGTCAAACAGTGTTTGTATATATAATTTGTGTGCAAGTGTATCATAATTCTAGTTTCAGGATATCTACAGTTGATAATGTTTTCCTTTAATGCAAACAGGTGTTCAACGACCCACTAGAGTTCCAGCCCCATACAAAAGGGACTTCCAAGCTAAACTCAGGAATTTTTACAAAAGATTAGAAACTAAAGGTTATGGCCAGGGACCAGGGAAATTAAAGTAAGTTGTTGTAAATTACTTTTTATCACTGGATAAATGTTGGTTCACCTTCAAATTAAGCTGTTTTGTTAATGTTATATCTTAAAATAAGTTACTCTGTTTCTTTGATCACAAATGTCAATATTTTTTCTCTTAATACTTTCCAATCAAAAAATTTTATTTTTACTTTAAGTAATTGTTTGTTTCAATCCCCATAAGAATGATAGCAAAACACTTTCCCAGTTTATAGGCAGAAACATGCAAAAGCATGCTGGGATTTTTTCCTAACCAAATAAAATAGCCCAGTTCTCGGTTTTATCTTTCTCATTTCTGGTCTGTCTTGTAGTCAGAATGCTTGTCCAAACTTGCTTTTGTGTGTCAAACCCCAATTCTCATTTTGTGAACTTTTTACTCATTACTGTTGCTTTGCCTTATTACCATTAATTTGGTTTGCATATATTGTTTGCTTGCATTATATTATTTTTTGCCTTGTTCTTTTTTCTTTTCTTGTTATTGCTTATTGTTCTTTTATCTGAACTTGTTCTTGTGTGTCAACCTCAATTCTTAGTTTGTGAACTTTTTTCCTTATTATTGTTGCTTTGCCTTATTGATTTTCCTTGCATATATTGTTTGCTTGCTTTATATTATTTTTTGCCCTGTTCTATTCTTTTCCTTTCCTTGTTATTGCTTATGGTAAACTCTGTCAATTCTGTTTGTCAGACAATTTTGTTACTTATTTTTTGCATTTAACCACAGCTACTCACTCCACAGTAATATATAATTATGAATTTCAATTTTTTTTCTCCCTATTAAAATTCACCCAATGCTAGGTTCAAGAGCCAGTAAAAGTAGACAATTATTGTTGAAATGTTTATGTTGAATGAGGTGATTGAAAGTGAAGATTATGATTGACCCATGACCTTCTGTTTAGGGAAGAATCCATGCAGAACTCTGTTTTACTGTTTAAAGCTGTCTCAATAAAACTTCCTTCTTACAATTGGAATATGCAGGAAATGAGGATGATCAGATTCCATGGAACTAGCATGACATGTTGAACTGGTGGAACTAAAGAATGGCATGCTCATTTGAACATTGCCATGAAAATAGCAATAGTCATATGTTTACAAAGAGTCTGCAGAGTGGAGAATGTCTTGAATAATTTTGAATTTTGTCAAGGCTGGAAAGTGAAAATTGAGCAGCCCCAACTTAGATATGCCAGCAATACTGTACTTTTGATCTAAGTAAATTATTTAAACTACAAGCAGACTATTGTCCTCATCTCTGTTGTTACCACAATGTGTCAGATATTGTACCCTCCAGCCTTCATCAGGTGTATGCTGATCTGAATAACCTACATAGAATTTGGAACTGACCCCTTCATTTAATCTATGGGTGTAGATTGTTTTCATTCGATTGCCCATGTCTGGGGATATTTTGTCTAGTTATTGGTCGCCCTGTTTTCACGGAGTTCAAGTACACCCTGCCCGACCCAGGGATTGAACTTACAAATACTATATCACTAAATTCACAAACTGATGCTTTAATCCACTAGGCTATTGTTGTAACAACAGAGATGAGGTATTCTTCTAAACTCTTGTTATCTATCAAATATGTGTAAAAGACAATTGTCTTTAAATTGCATATATTAAAACAAACTAGATTTATGCATAAAACATGACTACAACAGGTTGATGACAAATTCTGTATGGTTTTGTTTGTTTTTCAGATTAACAGTGAAGAGAGACAATGTTCTAGAAGATGCCTTTAATAAAATTATGTCCACTTCTAAAAAAGAGCTTCAGAAGAGCCGTTTGTATATTTCTTTCGCTGGAGAGGAAGGGTAAGTATCTCAACCAACTTGCTCTTTAATATTTTGAATTGATAAATATGGAAGATATTTTAAGCTTGGGTTTTCGTTTCTCAAGTATAAACTTTTAATTTTTTTTAATAAGGTGCCTAGCAGGTCTATAAGAGGTAGGGATAAAGAAGAGTTTGACTTGGAAAAAATCCCATTCAAAATTCGATCTTATGCCATAATGTAAAAAATATGACTTGATATATTTATCAGTCATTCAACCTGATCTCCCCTTCTTGGCAATGAGATGCTCTGTTATGATGGTAGCACAAGTCATTACTGCATGTCAGTAAATACCACAACAATGGAATATCTCATTAGTGTGGAGAATAAAGGTGGGCTACTAATTTTCTAGCACACTGGGTTCCAGAACCATGCCAGATTATCATGCAAGTCTTGTGGATGAGTTAAACGAATATTAATAGTTTTAGATTAGAAAGTGTTGTAGATTATACATTAAGTGGCAGAAAATTTAGAACTTGCTATTCATATTTTGTTTCTGTTATTTCAGATGGAATAACAACTGTACTTTCTGTCATAAGTAAAATGAAAGGCTTTGATTTTATTCATTTGAGAGAAAAAAAAAGAAACTTGAATTCAATCAGTACTTAGAGGGTTGTTTATAATAATATACAATAATGCCAAGATTTAGATGTCTTATCTATGCGCTATCAAAGAAATGATGAAAGTAAATACTAGTCAATAATTAATAATACAATATTAATGTCTGACAATGTTTCATCTAATTAGAAAATGAAAGTAAATACTAGTCAAAAATTACAAATGGCTAACAATGATTATTCTTTTTTTTTTTTAAAAATGAAGATTTTACATAATTGCTATTCAAACATAATAATGATGGTTGATTTTGCTTCGTCTAATGAAAAAGAAATACAGATAATATTGTTGTTTCTCTTGTTTTTCAGGTTAGATTATGGGGGACCATCCAGAGAATTTTTCTTCTTGCTATCACGTCAACTGTTCAACCCTTATTATGCTTTATTTGAATACTCTGCCAATGACACCTATACAGTTCAGATTAGCCCAAGATCAAGATTTGTGGATAACTATCAGGAATGGTAAGTAATATTTACCCTGTCTCCCCACTGAGATGTGTTGTGACACAAGGTCAGGTTTAATGTGGGGGAACCTGAACATATATGCCCAGGCCAGCATCAAAAATTGCCCAGCCCCAACAACCGTTGGTTGCACTGGCATCAGTATGACTCCAAATGCCCCTCTCTAATGCAATGAGGAGAGTACAGCCTTAGGAAGCTGTTCTCCAGTGCCAGGCACCTCTTAGTATTTAGGTTTTCTCATTTGCAGACAAACACTACTAAGCTGTACTCTGTTCGAAGACAGACACAACTATCAGGAATGGTAAGTGGCAGAAGAGAATTTGCTATCAATATAATGGTGTGACTTTTTCTTTTTTTTTTTTTTTTTTTTTTTTTTTTTAGCTGACCATGACCCATGACTTGTTAAGTTAAAAGCAAACATACATGAAATTAACAAAGATGATTCTCTCCTTATTGGTTCAGTCCTTGACTTTGTCCATCCTATCTGACACCATCATGTTTGTGTCAATCTTTTATTCTGTCTTTTGTTCAAAGATTGCTTACTTGCTAAAACAACCAACATGTTAGTGTCATGCTAAATACTTTCGATTGTCATGATTGGCTTTACTGTGTGAATCAATAGGAAAAAAAATGGAAGGAAAGACTTTTAAAATGCAGAAAATGGGAGGCAATCTTTAAATGAAGAAAACATTTCTCTACATATTTTGTATTTCAAAACAGCCATAACTTCCAATTACCCTGAGAGAGAGAGAGAGAGAGATCAGTGCAATTATGCTAGTCTTGGCTGTGATCGGAAAACTCTTCCTTTTAGAAATTGTCAAAACCTATTCACAAAATGTTAATGATTGGTATAGATTAAGCTCTTTAATAAAAATAAAGGTGTTCAAAATGAGGATGATGAATGTGAACTACTTTATTTTTATTACTTAAAGATCTTTCTAATAGATATCTGAATTTGATATCATTAATTTGGAGTGCAGGTTGGAATTAGTTTATGATTTGAGGAGATCACTTGGCTTGAGTCATGAAAGATTTGGAATTATTCATGATGATTGGTTGCCATGAAAACAAATCTTTTGAGGTGAAGGCTATCAAGAATGAACATTTTATAAAAAATATTTCAAATTTATGTATTTTTTTTAGTTATGGTCTATATGGAAATGAAATTACTTATTTAATATATTTTAGAAATATTTTTCTATGAAAATTTTTTTTTTATTATCCAAAAATATCTGATAATAAATTGCAAAACAAAAAATAATCTACTTATAACAATCAGGTTGTTATATCTTATGACATAAAGTGTAAAATTGTTCAGTTGTTTTGTGTTGTGTCCCTTCATGGTTCTCCACAATTTCCTGTCCTTTGTAGCTCTTAATAAATTGCCTTTTTGTTATCTTTCTTAAATTTTATTCTACCATCCATTGGCTCTAGCTTGATAGGTACATTATGCATTGTTTTTCTCTGTCCCTCTTGCCTTTTTGTTCCTAATTTCTTTGTGCAGTCCTATATTCTGTGCCATACTTTGGTATTTTTTTTTTTTTGTCTCTTTTTTATCATGTCCAGAATTTCTTGTCATCCAAAATTTGTCTTAATAAATTGCCTTTTTGTTATCTTTCTTAAATTTTATTCTACCATCCATTGACTTTAGCTTGATAGGTACATTATGCATTGTTTTTCTCTGTCCCTCTTGCCTTTTGTTCCTAATTTCTTTGTGCAGTCCTATATTCTGTGCCATACTTTGGTATTTTTTTTTTTTTCTCTCTTTTTATCATGTCCAGAATTTCTTGTCATCCAAAATTTGTCTTAATAAATTGCCTTTTTTATCTTTCTTAAATTTTATTCTACCATCCATTGGCTCTAGCTTGATAGGTACATTATGCATTGTTTTTCTCTGTCCCTCTTGCCTTTTTGTTCCTAATTTCTTTGTGCAGTCCTATATTCTGTGCCATACTTTGGTATTTTTTTTTTCTCTTTTTTATCATGTCCAGAATTTCTTGTCATCCAAAATTTGTCTTAATAAATTGCCTTTTTGTTATCTTTCTTAAATTTTATTCTACCATCCATTGGCTCTAGCTTCATAGGTACATTATGCATTGTTTTTCTCCGTCCCTCTTGCCTTTTGTTCCTAATTTCTTTGTGCAGTCCTATATTCTGTGCCATACTTTGGTATTTTTTTTTGTCTTTTTATCATGTCCAGAATTTCTTGTCATCCAAAATTTGTCTTAATAAATTGCCTTTTTTGTTATCTTTTCTTAAATTTTATTCTACCATCCATTGGCTCTAGCTTGATAGGTACATTATGCATTGTTTTTCTCTGTCCCTCTTGCCTTTTGTTCCTAATTTCTTTGTGCAGTCCTATATTCTGTGCCATAGTTTGGTATTTTTTTTTGTCTCTTTTTATCATGTCCAGAATTTCTTGTCATCCAAAATTTGTCTTAATAAATTGCCTTTTTGTTATCTTTCTTAAATTTTATTCTACCATCCATTGGCTCTAGCTTCATAGGTACATTATGCATTGTTTTTCTCTGTCCCTCTTGCCTTTTGTTCCTAATTTCTTTGTGCAGTCCTATATTCTGTGCCATACTTTGGTATTTTTTTTTTTTTGTCTCTTTTTATCATGTCCAGAATTTCTTGTCATCCAAAATTTGTCTTAATAAATTGCCTTTTTGTTATCTTTCTTAAATTTTATTCTACCATCCATTGGCTCTAGCTTCATAGGTACATTATGCATTGTTTTTCTCTGTCCCTCTTGCCTTTTTGTTCCTAATTTCTTTGTGCAGTCCTATATTCTGTGCCATACTTTGGTATTTTTTTTTTTTCTCTTTTATCATGTCCAGAATTTCTTGTCATCCAAAATTTGTCTTAATAAATTGCCTTTTTGTTATCTTTCTTAAATTTTATTCTACCATCCATTGGCTCTAGCTTCATAGGTACATTATGCATTGTTTTTCTCTGTCCCTCTTGCCTTTTGTTCCTAATTTCTTTGTGCAGTCCTATATTCTGTGCCATACTTTGGTATTTTTTTTTTGTCTCTTTTTATCATGTCCAGAATTTCTTGTCATCCAAAATTTGTCTTAATAAATTGCCTTTTTTTATCTTTCTTAAATTTTATTCTACCATCCATTGGCTCTAGCTTGATAGGTACATTATGCATTGTTTTTCTCTGTCCCTCTTGCCTTTTGTTCCTAATTTCTTTGTGCAGTCCTATATTCTGTGCCATACTTTGGTATTTTTTTTTTCTCTTTTATCATGTCCAGAATTTCTTGTCATCCAAAATTTGTCTTAATAAATTGCCTTTTTTATCTTTTCTTAAATTTTATTCTACCATCCATTGGCTCTAGCTTGATAGGTACATTATGCATTGTTTTTCTCTGTCCCTCTTGCCTTTTGTTCCTAATTTCTTTGTGCAGTCCTATATTCTGTGCCATACTTTGGTATTTTTTTTTTTTGTCTCTTTTTATCATGTCCAGAATTTCTTGTCATCCAAAATTTGTCTTAAAAAAAAAAAACTTTAAAAGTTGCATCAATTCTAAAATGGTCTTTGTTTTTCAGGTTCCGATTTGCAGGGCGTGTTTTAGGATTGGCTCTTGTTCACCAATACCTACTAGACGCATTCTTCACTAGGCCATTCTATAAAGCTTTGTTGAGAGAGTAAGTTAATTTCCTTTTAATTAGTTTTATCTATTTACTTAAAAAATACTTTTAAAGTTTTTTTTTTTTTTTTCTTCTAATTAAAATTAATTTTTTTAAAGATTGTTTACAAGATTATATATTTCTCTATATTGTTCAACAGTAATTATGAACTTGGTTTTCATAGCAAAACAAAAAAGCTTTCTCATTGCTTTTTGATATTTTGAAAGAAAGAAAATCTTATTTTTAATTTTCTGTCATACAAGCAAAAAGGTTAAGCAATATGTACAGTATATATAAAAGTCAATTGACGTTGAAATGCCCGTTCTTGTACGATCACTGAAGTTAAGCAATATTGAGCCTGGTTAGTACCTAGATGGGTGACTGCTTGAGAATACCATGTGCTGTAGGTTTGGTATGCTTGTTATGTAATGATAATGGCTCGGAATAGTTAATTGGATAGCAGAGTTCAAATTCCAGTTGGGTTTGCTACATTCACTTATACACAAATACACTTGGGAAAGGTAACTCTTCCTCCAGCTATGGATTAATTAGTAAGACTTGTATCACCAAATCGTTCTCTCTCAAACAGGTTTTGAAATGTAAAAATGTTTTTTGGCTTTAAATAACCTGCAAGGGGGTTGATAAGGTGTAGAAAATGAATGAATCAATCAGTTTAGCTCAAATGTTTTCATTAGTTCTGTTACAGAACAACATTTCAACTTAAAATTTTACTTCTTTACTATTCTTCATAATGATTGTTTTAACAAATCTCTGTAATATAAATTTTCTGCAAGTTTTGGTGCTGTATATAATTAATATTCTTAGTGAGAATTTTAAACAAAACTTCTTTTTCTGCTTAATTTTTTTAGAGTGGTAAGATATTATGTTATTTCATTTTTCCCCATTTATACTATCGTTATTTTTTTATGATTATCAGGTCGTGGTCTATAGCAGATGTTGAGGCTTTAGATACAGAGTTTCATCAAAGTTTGCTGTGGATCCAAGATACAGATATCACTAAACATGATTTGGTGATGACTTTTTCAGTGAACGAAGAAGTATTTGGTCAGGTAAAAGCCACTGAAATCAGAATTTGATTTTATAATTGCATAAATTTTGACTTCTTACATACAAGGTGAGATGGGTAAATTGTCGCAATTTTATACTTTTAATTTTCTATAAGCGCATTGTTCGAATGTGATTTTGTCGACTGCACAGTATAATGAGAAAGAGGAGTACCATAACGCAATTCACTCTGCCAGAGATTTTGGAAACAGCATGCTGTACTGCTTGGCATTAATGTCAGAAGCTCCAATACAAACATTTCAGAGTGTTTGGGTGTCAATCTGAGGACAGTGCAGAGGATTCTGAAAGAGTTGGATAAGTAATGGTGATTAAAATATAAATTTTCATTTAAAAATAGAATACCTGCTAAAACAAATCTTAACTGAGAAAAGTGAAGCACTGATTCCCATATGATCACCAAAGTTAAACAACATTAAACTTGGTCAGTATATAGAGGGATGACCACTTGAGAATACCAATACTTGGATCTGTGAGTGGTGTTATGGATAATGGCTCGGAATTGTTAATCAGAGAGCCAAGATCCAATTTCAGTTGGGTTCATTATATTCACTTGCAAATATGCTTGGGAAAGATATGAATCTAACTCTTCTCTCCATAGCTATGGGTTAATTAGTATCACTAAACCATTATCTTGAAAAATAAAATAAATTCTGTACAAAATATTTAGGTGATGGTGAGATTAGAATATAGTTAAATAACTCATAGAAATTGATATGCAGCAAAGCAAAAACAACCCACAATTAACCAAGAAAATCCATTATGCATGAATGCTGTAAAATTATCAGCCAAACCAAAAATCCTTTAAAAAAAATATCATTTGTTCATATTTTGGGAAGTTGATGTCAGGAACTTTTTAGCAGCCCATCCTGTGATGTTCATGCGAATATAAATAGAACCCGCTTGGTTGAGGTGGGAACTCTTCAGTATACAGCAAACCTGGTGATGAAGATGTAACAATTTAACAAGCTTCAAATTAATGAAACACTACCTCCTCAACAGCAAGGGAAAAATATTCGAATTCAACAACAACACGGGTAAAACTTCGAATTAACAGCAAAGAGAAAAAAGTAGTCAAATTCAACAACAACACAAGTAAAACCTCAAATTAACGAAACATTACCCCCTCAACAGCAAAGAAAAAAAAAGTACTCGAATTCAACAACAACAACAATGCGAGTAACAAACTTCGAAAATAACAAATTATTTCAAAAGAAATGGCTCTCTCGATGCCAACAATAGAGCCCCTAGACTGGGAAGACTCCAACCAGGAGCAGGCATAGAGAGAATGGAGTGAACATATCGAAGATGCATTTACAGTGTTTGATATAACAGATGATAAGCTACAACTATCACTCTTTCGATTTTACAGGGAAAAGAAACTGAAAGATATCCTGAAAACCTTAACACCGGAGATACCACCAGGCCAAGTAGAGCCTACATACGAAACAACAAAAATAGCACTGGACGAATATTTCATCCAGAAAACAAATAGTCTTTGAAAGACATAAATTCAGGATGCTTAGTCAAGAAAACAGGGAGTCAACACATGACTATGTCACCCGTCTATGCATACAAGGAGCAAAATGCAACTTTGGCGAATACAACCTGGACAAGTTTGTAGTGGACCAATTAATTAAAAAAAAAAAATGCTCGTCAAGCAAATTATGCCGTGCGTATTTGAAAGAAACTGATTTAACAGTAGAGGAAGCACTTCAAAAAGCATTCATATTTGAATCGACTGAAACACAAGCTAAACAAGTAGAAGAGAATGAAAGAGAGCACTCGGATATCCACAAAATTACAAACAACAATGACGAGATAACAGTGGGTATAGGAAACTATCCAGGGACAACAACCCATTAAAAACAATTACAAAATGCTACGGGTGTAATGGCTCTGACCACACACGGTTGAACAAAATGCCCAGCATTTGGGGAAAAAATGTAAATACTGTGGAGTAATAAATCACTTCGAAAAAACGTGCTTTAAAAAAAGGTGAAACAGTGGTAAAGGGAAAATGAAGATGCCAGACGGCCACAATTATGTCCAACCAGTATCGACGAATCCAAATAATTCAGACAGCCAGGCATTCGTTTTTCAGGTGAAACCTATTCATTCAGCAGATAGCAAAATTGTCCATATTGACAACGTACCAGTCGGAATATTAAGATTCTGGAGCAGACATCAACCTTATCGACGGCAAAACGTTTAAAGAAATCCTTAAAGTACGGCCAAACTTAACATTAAAAGAAACAAATTGTAAACCAAATGCCTATGGGAATATTCCAATACCACTAAGAGGAGAATTTTCGTAACGCTAATGAATGGTCCCAGAAGAAAAGCCCACAAAGTATTCGTTACAAAGGCATATCAAGGTGGTAATATATTAAGTAAGTGGGCCAGCATCAAACTCTGGTTTATCACCACCCCACAGGTGAAATCAATTACAACAAAAAGTATCCCGAAATCAACAAAAGAAATTCTAGATCAACACCTATCCTTGTTGGAAGGATTAGGAAGAATGAAAAATTTCCAACTCAAAATTAGACTAGATGACAACGTTATACCTGTTGCACAACCGCCAAGACAGACACCATTTCATATCCAACAAGCAATAGAGGGAAAAATCAATGAAATGCTAGAAAATATCATCGAAAGATTAGAAGGACCCACTCCATGTGTCTTGCTGTTAGTAGCAGTACCGAAACCAAATGGAGAAATTAGAATATGTGCCGACTTATGCGTGGCAAATAAAGCAGTGAAACGCACTCGCTATCAAATACCAACAGTTGAACAGTTACTGAGTGAAATTGGCAATGCAAACGTTTTCTCAAAAATTGACCTAAACTCTTACTACCATCAAATAGAACTGGATCCTGAATCTAGGGACATCACTATTTTTTCATGCAACTCCGGAATCTACCGATATAAGGTACTGGTTATGGGCATTACATCCGCAGCCGAAGAAGGCAACAATTGCTTCAACAAATCCTTCAGAAAATCCCTAACTGCTGCAATGGGGCAGACGACATTCTAATCTGGGGCAAAGACACAAGAGAACATAACAGAACCCTAGATATGGTATTAGGCACATTGAAAGAAAACAACCTCACAATTGCAGAACATAAAAGCATATTCCATAGTGAAGAAATCGAATTCCATAGTTTTATAGTGTCTAATACAGAGATCAGACCGACTGACTTGAAAATAAAAGCAATCAGAAATTTCAAAAACCCTGAAAACATCCAGGATATACGTAGTTTCTTAGGTCTAATCAATTACCTCGCAAAGTTTATTCCATGACTGGCAACACTCAGCGAACCATTAAAAAAGTTAACGCGAGCAAACATGGAATGGCGGTGGACGGAGGAAGAAGAATCTTGTTTTCTCATGTTGAAGAATGCAGTCATTCAGAGCAAATCGCACATGCACTTTGATCCAAAACTGCAAAGATCTGTTATAGTAGATACCAGTCCCGTGGGACTAGGAACAATACTTTGCCAAAACAAGGGATACTCATCCCCATCAGCTACGCATCCAGGACTCTAACCGAAGGCGAACGCCGGTACTGTCAATTAGAAAAAGAAGCCCTAGCAATTGTATGGGCTTGCAAAAAATTCCACTTTTACCTTTATGGAAAGAACTTTCTTATAATGACCAACCATCAATCATTAACAACTATCTTCAATCCTAAAGGTAACCCCTCCGCACGAATTTTGCGATGGATTTTGCATCTACAACAATATGATTATACAATAAAAAACACATTAACGGTAAAGATAACCCGGCAGACATACTCTCTCGGCAACCTGTGGAGTATCAAAAAGTAGTCTCACCCGAAGAAGAGATTGCCGAAGGATTTATCAACATGGTTGTAGCTAACAGCATTCCAAAATGAATCACCTTATCGGAAATAATGGAGGAATCTCAGCGGGATCCAACTGTCACAGCAGTGAAAAAGGCAATACAACAAAACGACTGGACCAATAAGTTAATGGAACCCTTTAAACACGTGAGGAATGAACTGACAACAAAACGAGGCATTGTCATACGCGGAGCAAGAATCATCATACCCCAAATCCTACAGAAACGAATCCTGAAATTGGCGCATGAGACACATATGGGGATAATGAAAACAAAAGCCCTGCTCAGAACTAAGGTATGGTGGCCCAATATAGACAAAGACATAGAGGCTGCCGATGCATCCCGTGCACAACATTAGACCCAAAGGGAAACCACCGTCCAGTGTATATGGCCAAAATGAAAGGCCCCTGGGAAATACTCCACGTAGACATCTGTGGGCCTTTCCCTAGCAGGGATTATGTAATCGGAATAATCGATGCGGGATCAAGATGGCCTGAGGCATTTGTTACCAAATCCACCAGGGCTGATAAAATCATATCGACAATCCAAAGGTGTTTCTATACACATGGCATTCCAGCGATTATCATTTCAGATAATGGACCCCAGTTCATATCCTCAGAGCTTAAGCACCTCTGCAAAGAATGGGATATCCAACACCGAAAGGTAACGCCTTATCATCCCCAAGCTAATGGAGAGATCGAGCGGTTTTTCGCAACCATGTTGAAAGCCATTCGGGCGATGAACACAGAAGGAAAGGACTGGAGAAAACATCTTGGAAAATTCCTAATGTATTACCGAAATAGTCCACATGCCATGACAGGAGAAGCTCCAGCTAAGCTACTCATGGGTAGGGAAGTAAACATCAACAAAACCAGGATTACAAAAAGAGGCCTGAAAACCAAGCTTGGAGAACAGCAAAGACAAAAAAAGAAAAAGACAGATTGAAAAATCGCACAGATCAAAAAAATAAAGCTAAACAAACTAACATAGAACCTGGAGATGTCATACTACTTAAACAAACTAAAAAAAACAAACTAACGCCAGTTTACCACCCAACACCCTGGAGAGTAAAAGAATGCAGAGGCAAATCTGCAATAATAATACGAGGAGACACTGATTTTAGGACACACATCGCAAATGAAAAGAATCCCCAAAGACAGGACTCGCCAACAACCAAGGGATGACAACTTCCCTTTCAACGACGACCTTGGGGAGCAGAAAGATATAGAACATGAGAGAGAAAGCGAGGAGGAAGAGAAGGAAGAAGCAGATATCCCTATAGGCCTAAGACAAACAAAACGCCATATAAGAAAACCCCGAAGGTATGCAGGCAGCAGTTCGGAAGAAGAGGGGAGCAGATGTGATGTCCGCATGAGTATAAATAGAACCCGCTCGGTTGAGGGGGGGAAACTCTTCAGTATACAGTGAAACATCCTATGAATGAAACATTTCTTGAAATAATTTTGGGGCTTTTGGATTCTTTACTATACCATCCACATAAATGAGTTTGTCATTTATTTAATTTTTTTGAAACTTATGTCATGGTTATCTCTTATTTATTCTTTAATGGATGTTTTATAGGTTACAGAACGTGAGCTGAAACCTAACGGAAAGAATATCCCAGTCACGGAGAAAACAAAAAAAGAGTATATTGAAAAGATGGTAAATTGGCGTTTAGAAAGAGGGGTCACAGAGCAAACAGAATGTCTTATCAAAGGTTTTTATGAGGTATGTATGTTGTAGTTAGATTTATTTGTCTATTTTTTTGCCAATGAAAACCTCTTAACAGAATTGCTCATGAGAAGTTTTTTTTTTTTTTTTAATATTTTGTTTTCATTATTTTGTTTTTAAAGATTCTGAGCAATCTGTTGATTGATTTTTAGTAAGTTAAAAAGATAATATTGTTAATGTTCATTGCACTGAATGATATACATGCGTCACTTTATCAAAATTCCTCTCCTTTATGTGATATATATATATATATATACATTACATTTTGATTGTCATTTATAAGGAAAGCCTCGTCTTTGCTTGAAGCTGCAAGAACTTGGTTAAATATATTAAGAATTAAATGAATATCAGAAAAAGACTTCTTTTGTCTTTTTTTTTTTTTTTTTCTGTCTTCTTTCATTTTCCTTTTCATCTTCTTTTTACAGTAAGATTCACCCTTTTACAAAGCCTTGGGGCCACACAAGGTAGAGGGTTACGTTAAGTAGTAGTTTATATGGATAGGAGGAGATGACAGTTAACTCTAGACTTGATCGTAGTGATCGGGGTAACATCTTCTTGGGCATCTGTTATGGAGTAATTTCACAGTGGAGGCTTGTATTTGTACTAAGTCGGTCCTAAAATAGATTCGACGTACAAAACGTTAGGAACTTGATATAATAGGTAATAACGCAGAGAAATCTAGTTGTAGCTGATACTTTAATATCCGACTAATGGTCATCCGACATCAACCGACTGACCAGCTCCCTGAGCGACTCCTACTACTCCTACTTATTATAGGTGGGAGAGTCTATTAACTAAGCATGTCCACTGTTTTCGCGGAAAAACAGCATAGCATAAATGAAAAATGCCACAAACTTAAAGAAAATAAAGTATTATCGTCAAAATGCTTATGTTATTATTTAGATGAAAGAAAAAAGTATTTTTTAATTATTTTTTGAAATTTTTTAATATTTTCTAACACGTTCGAAATTTTGGTTAAAGTCGTCTTTGTTTACGTCATTGCGGCGACGTTTAAAATAACATTGTTTTTTTTGCGTTTTTTTTACCGTTAAAAACATTGATTTGGAAATTCTTGTAAAAATAAAATAATTGTCCGATCTTAATGAAATTTTCAGGACTTATTCACAAATCAATGAAATTATTTTTGAAATATTTTTTTAGAAAATTTTGGTAAAAATTATATTTTTTTAAAATATGTTACCCCACATTTACTTAATTTAATGAAATTTACCCAAAACCTTTTTGGTTCCTGAAATTTTTTTTTTTGTTGTTAAAAGTAGGAGTCTTCAAGATGGTAAATAACCTACTTTTTTTTCAAATTTGAGCTATTTAACTGAAAATCTGCTCTGAATTGAAAAATAACGAATCCAATAAAACTATGATATTACTTAATTAGAAAAGCTTTTAATTGCTTTTGTAAATAAGTAATATTAAGGACATTATTGTCTGAAGAAATAATTTTTTTCTGATGAATAATTAATTTTTACAAGAATTTTTTCGTTTTTTAAGAAATTTTAATTATAATAATTTTTAATAGTTTTAAATCGTGTAAAGCTCTGTATTAGGAGGGTTCCTCGATATTATGTAGTAATTAAGTAGAAAAAAAATTTACGAATCCAAAATGGCTAAGTTTAATAAATTTAGTTGTGCTACTTTTTTTAAAAATAATTTTTTATGTTGTATTTTTTTACTTAATACATTCCTTATTTCCATGTATGATATACAGAAATTGCCATTATTATAACAAGGTCACGTGATCTAAGGGTTTTGTCCCTTTACGTGGCCTTTTCAAAACATTTCGTTTCTTATAAGTTATATTTTCCGTTCAAAAGTGTAAACTTTAAATTTTAAATTATTTTTTCTTTTTTTCATTTACTATTTCACTAAATAATTTTATTTTATGTATTGTATTGTGTGTGTCATACTCAAATAGAATAATTTTTTTAAAAACTCAGACTTAAAAATTATGTCATTTATGGTCATCAGTAGTAGCTGTCATCGGCTCGTCAATCAATCATTATCAATAAGATCGAACAACTGAACGGGACCGCTCGTTAATAATTGGTTGTATATTATTTTTTTATGCTATAAGTAACAAAGATTTCTTTGAAATCAGATTACTTTAACTTTAAATTTTTTAATTTTACTAAAAAAAAATTGTCAGAATTTTTTTAAATATTTTAAAATCGATAAATTTGTGTTTGTTTACAAATTTCTTAAAATTAAGAAAATGGCCGTTTTAAGAAAATTTAAAATTTTGAAATTAAATTTGGCAATCAAATGTATATAGTTTCTATCTGAAATACACCTGAATTGTTTAATTAATAGAAATCGTAAATTTAATTATTAAACTTTCAATTAAAGCTAAAATGAAATCTTCAAGAATGTTTTTTCGTTGTAAAAAATTCATTTTAAACTTCAATATAGAAAATTTATGCCAAAATAGTGGACATACTTACTATTAACTATAGAATAGGTATGTTCCACTATAACAGCGTCTCTTCCACAGAGCAGTGGTTTACAGGAAGAAGTGTTAGAATGAAACTTACTCCACACCAATGGGATATAGAAGTAATGTGGGTGGTTTGTTACAATGTAAGTGGCATGGTGGGTCCTACCTGTGATAGTTAAACATGACAGAACCCAGTTGAATGTAGTTCTTCTGAGCACTTTCTATGGAGGTAGTGATAGAACAGTGAGGTTCACCACATCCCACCTGTGAGAGAGAGGTTGAAGGGTGGAAAATAATTTGTCACCCACAAGCACTTGGAGATGCTTTTGAACTCTATCAAGACTGGAAAGTGAGGACTGGGTAGCTTCCACCCAAATATGACAGTAGTACTCCATTTTCAGCCTGACCTGGCTCTTATAAAGGTAGAGATCATGAGGATCCAGGTACTTACTGGTGTATTACAGGGAGCTGACCATTTTACCCATTGTTGGTTCTATTACCTGTAATTTGAGTCCAATGTTAATCAACCTGTGGTGAAATATGACCAAAGAATTCCAATCTACCTGTGGCTAAGAGGCCATAATGTTTCACCTGCCTGGTTGGAGCCACTATTTGTAATTTAGATAATGCACATGTGTGATTTTAGTGCTTTTAAAATTATCACAAATTTACATGCATAGTCAAAAATCTGAATTAAAGGTGAATTGTCAGACAAGCAGAGAGAAGGATCTACAGAACTTGACCTGTTCTAGGTACAGCTATCTACTACACAACCTATTTCAGTTTGTATGGTTTCAGATTTACAAAGCCATTATCAGTTTTATTGTTAATGTCTGATATTTCAACTTTTTTAAAGATGTTTATACAGACCACTCCCTAATACTAAATGTAACAATTTCTATATAATAATAAAAATAAGTCTGTGTCTAAGGGTCTAGAAATTAAATTAATTCTTTGTTAATGATTTGAAAATATTTAGAGGAAAGTTGTGAATGAGTGTTTATGAGTGTTTATGAACCAATAATTAATTTACCTCCTAAAAATGTTTAAAGAAAAATGCTTAATTATAAACCTGATACTACTCTTTATCTTGAGTATACAGCAAGGTTGTTAATTCAAAACTACATTTCTCATAAACAGCTTGATGATAAACAAAACGGATCACAATGCATTAACCTAGATTCCAGTCGAATGTAAACTAATAGTTTTGTTTCTAGTAAAAAAAAAAAAAAAATCATTGCTTATATAAGTAAAATAAGTTTTGTCCTTGAGGCATTATCAAACTAGAAAAATACTTAACACAAAACTTTTTAAAGCCGAGTGGATTAAAGTGTTGGTTCAGAAATTTGGTGATTTATACTTTATTTTGTCCACTGGGATAAATTGTTCTCATTCCACATGCCATGCCTTTTCTGGATATCTCAGCTTAAGTTATTTCCCTTTAGTAACTCAACTCTCCAAGTTTTTGTTCACCTCTACTGTGGCCAGTTATTGAACTCTCAACTCTTTGGGTTAATTACTGGATTACTTCAGCTAACACTTTTATCCATTGAACCATGTATCCTTGATAAAAAAGCATAGCATATGGAAATAGAACAATCTACTTCAGTGGACTAAATAATGGGTTTGGTTTGAAATTCCAATATATATCACCTGAAAAAGGCCAAAGCATACAATGGCCAAAATGTTGTGAATATGACAAAAGATGAAGACAACAGTCTGCATAATATAAATATTGTAAATAGCAATTGTGAGTTCAATCACTGTGCCAGACTTATTCACTAAATAACAAGACAGGATATTCCTTGACATGGTCAGCAGAATAAGAACAATCTACCCACATAGATTAAATAAAAATATTCAGTTTGAAATTCTCAAAATGTTACCCCGATCAAGAAGCACCTAATGAAGACTGAATGATACAATGGCGAAAACATGATCTCAACAAAGATGAGGACATTAGTTTGAATGTAAATAATGATAACTCCTCATCCCAGAAATTTAGGCAAACTTCTTAAAGTTCAGAATTCTTATCACATGTCATGATTACACAATAATAACTGTTATTATTTTTGTTACTATATTCATAGTCTATCATAGATAATAAATTTTAAATATTTGCTGGAAAAATAAAATCAATTATTAATAACAACAACAACTGACAAGTTAGAAGGCATTATCAAAATGCAAGATAAATAACACAAACAGAATTAATAAAGTTTGCAATGAAAGCAAAAGAGTCAAAAAAATATGAAACCACAACAATTATGCAAGCAAGCAATATAGTTAAAGCAAATCAAACAGGTAAGAATGCAAAAGAATTCACAAATTATGAGTTGGTGTTTGTACACAAAAGCAACGTTGGACAAGTGACTGCTGTAGGTCTTTCTAGTAGTTAAGACAGATCTGGACTGAGTCATGTCAAAATGCAAACCATTCCATTTTATTGGCTAAGAAAAATATCCCAGCATGCATTTTTGTGTATTTCTGACTATAAGATGGGTGAGTGGGGTTTACTTTTGCAGTTATTCCTTTATGTTGGGAAATCAACAACAACTCTTTGGTGGGAAGGATATAAGTATTCAGGGTATTCAGTACATTCCACAAAAAAACAATTTATTGCATTATTTACCTACTTATATAGTATTATTTACATGTAGACTATTGTCCTCATCTTTGTTGTTATCATTTTAGCTAATGTGCCCTTTGGTCTTTGTCACATGCTTGTTGATCCAGGTAATCTTCAGGGAATTTCAAACAAAACCATTTATTTAATCTAGAGGGATAGATTGTTCTCATTCCACTGACCAAGTTGAGGGAAATCTCATCTAGTTTTTATTGGAAAGGGTTAGAGATTTATCCCTTGTTTCCTGTTCCTACTAAAGTTTTGTGTTTTTTTTCTTTTGTTTTTTTTGTTTTCTTCTCACTCACTTCCAGTGACCCCTTGTGTCTTAGCAGCATAAGCACCTTGCTTGGATTTGTGCCTCTTACTCAATAACCCTCTACCCTAAGGGTCTTGTACAGGGTAAACATCATTGTGAAAAACACCTAGAAATTTACAATCTTCAGTAGTATTAGTTTACTCCTTTTATAATTTGGTAATGAATATATTTTTGTTTCATCTTTTAAATATATCTTTTTTATAATTTCATGTAAATGCATTTGTTGAAAGTTTTGGTCACTTTTACAGTTGTCAAGATAAAACCTATATGTGGTATAATTTTGAAGTAATTATTTAAACATAGAGGCAAACAGTTTAAAAACATTTTGTTTTTTGCTCTGCAGTGAAATCTTATTTCCCCCAACTAAATAAGACGAATACAGGAGATTCCTATCTTCAGCACTTACATAATATTAAGTTTGCTGTCAATTCAGTTCATTGTAAGAATTCATGAAGAAAAATACAATTGTATCCAAACAGCTGTGATATTTTTCAAATATACATACACTGAGATTGATACTAAATTCCATCAAATTGTACAACTGAATAAATTTACAATTAGAAAATGTTATTAAAATTGATTAAAGCTTTTACAAATTCAACAACTCTGTTTCAGTTGTACCAAATTTTGTTGGCACTGATTGCTTAATAATGCTGCTTAAAGTATTCTCTGAAATCTCAGGAATAATCTCTGAAATGATTGTTTCTATTTTTGTTTTTTTGTTTTGTTTTTTTTTTTCTTAGGTTATTGATCATCGTTTGGTGTCTGCATTTGATGCTCGAGAACTGGAGCTTGTGATTGCAGGTACTGTGGAAATTGACATCAATGACTGGAGGAAAAATACTGAATATCGTTCAGGTTAGGTTCTCAATCTATTTACACTTGTTTCTTTTCATTAATATACACACACACACACACACACATATATGCCCATGGCTAAGATACAAAGACAAGCTGAAGAGCAACCTGTCAGCTGTCATCATGCCTCATAACACCCTTGAGTGCTTAGCCTTGGAGCGGGTAGAATGGAAATCAACGTGTTTTAGTGGACTTGGCAATTTTCAATCTGCTTCTCTTCAAGAAGTGTGAGCAAGATCTAAAAGGTCAGCCAATCTAACAGTGATATCATCTTGCTCTATATGCAGCCTCCTTTGTAATTCACTAGCAGATTTTAAAACACCTTAATTAAAGTCTTAAAATACCTATGTATATCCACACCCTGTTGGCTAAACTACTAATTGTTGTACTGTAAGGATGGGTTGAGTTTGAGGGGAGTGTTAATGTGTGTTTGTGTTTGTGTGTGTGACTTTAATTTGGATGAGAATCCAACAGAATGGTAAATATATAAGACAATTTGGAAAACTCTTATTTTCTATTCATTGTTGTTTGTATAAATTGATGACATCCTGGGTATGACGATAAACTACATCCAGCAGCAAGGCATCTGATCAGGTGATTGTAGGTTTTGAGGAACATAGAACCACCTCTTAATTGCTGCTGTTTCCAGTTCCGCTCTGACCTGGAGTGGTAGCACTTGTTAGGGTCCCAGCTATGGACAAAAATTGACCCCCCCCTTACAAAAATCGACAGTACATTCTTATAATAAAATGACCAATAATACGTTTTTATAACAAAATGACAATAAATGCAACACTTAAAAATATATTTTTATAGTACAATTACCAACAATACATTTTATGATTTACAAAATATATATCTTAAAAAAAAAAAAAAAAAACCTTTACCCTGAAAGTATAAAATTATATACTAAATCTCTGTAATTGAAAGCATAAAATTATGTACAAAATATTTAGATTTCAGCATTAAATAACCTCTAGAGGTTGATATGTTGCTAAACAAAATCAAACAAGCAACATGAAAGATCTCTTTCATGACATTAATCTTTACAATATCCTACAATTTCTTAAAGAAATCAAACTGTATTTCAAAATATAACTTCATCAAACACTACAATATATGTACACACAAACTTGTATATGCACAAAAGCTTAGTATCACCTTCCATGTATTCAATTGTGAAAGCAGAATAATGTATATCATATTTTATTACTTCAAAGCTCTCAAGAAAATAATATTTTGGCATTAAATGACTCATAATCAGTTGATAATCTGTTAAAGAAGCAAAGCATAAATTGATGCACTGGTAAATTTATATAAATTTTCCTGATATAGTTGTGTTTAAAATATCTAAATCTACATTCATTGTTTTTGAAGTTGTAATAATGATGACATTTTGTCTCATGGGTAAAATTTTAAGGCAACTGTTTGAAATCATGTATTTTTATAAGGTAGGTGGGAATAGACATTTTTAAAACGAATTTTTTTTTTTTTTTTTTTAAATTTTAATGAAGTTTTAGTTATTCAATATTTCATTCTCTCTCTCTCTCTCTCTCTCTCTATATATATATATATATATATATATATTCTATGAACACTTGGATATCTAAGCTCAAATTCCATTAGAAAAAAACATATTTTTGGTTTAATAGGATCATTATTTCCCTGCTCTCCAAAAGAAAAAAGTCTCCAAAGTAAAATGTCTCTTTATTTTTTTAATCATTACTTAACACAAAGTGCAATGCCAAATTATATTCTTCCACTTTTTTAGATATTTGAAAAAGTCAACTGCGCTTTTGTTCTTATCTCAAGAATTCAGTTCACTTTCTAACATTGATGTTTGTTTGTTTTTTTTCTTCAGGCTATTACAACCAGCATCTTGTTATTCAGTGGTTTTGGGCAGCAATTGAAAAATTTGACAATGAAAGAAGATTACGCTTGCTGCAGGTAAGAAGTTATTGCCATTTCTATGTAGAAAGTTAATCTTTATCTTAACAAACACCATAAACTGTAAGAGCTACAAGTTTAAGCTGAGGAGCCAACATTAATGAAGCAAGTAGTTGATATGGAACAGAAAAAGCTGCTTTTATCATAAATATAAAAAGGTGAGTCAAAATAAAATATGATTTTATTATATAAGGAACACAATAAAATTTAGATATAGCTATACACAACATGTTGACATCCCCACTTCTCAACATAGTCACCAGGCTGACATCCCCCACTTCTCAACAGTCACCACCTCTTTCAATGGCAGTATTCCACTGATGAATGAGGCTTTTTTTCTCCCAGTTTTGTAAAACTTGGTTGGCTGCTGATGTAGGCAATTCGTTAGAGCAGTTTTCAATTCTTCATCATCACCATAACATTTTCCTCTCAGTGCCACTTTCCTTGGACCAAAGAGATGAAAGTCTGAGGGTGCTAAGTTAGGTGGTGATGAAGAAGTGAAAACTGCTGTAAGAAATTGCCTACATCAGCAGCCAACTGAGTATTACAAAGCTGGTATACATGCCCGCATTCGTGGGTGGGACACTGCCATTAAAGGGGGTGATGACTTGAGAAGTGAACCTGTGATGTATAGCTATATCTCAATGTGTAATATGTTTGTGTTCTTTTTCTTATATAAATAAATCATATTGCATTACTTTTTGACACAACCTCATAGACATTTTTCAGCAGTTATTGTAGCAAAAATCAGGTAATTGATCAAGGTCCTGCTATTATAGTTGATATTAAGATCATTACATTTTTTTTATCCTTGGTTGTTATTACATTTCTCATTTAACCCTCAGTATTCATCCTTCGGTTATACAGTAATAATATTACTTACTCAATATACTTAGTCAATTACTTAGTCAAAATACTGCTGCTTTGCCTATGCTGGAGCTATACAATCATTACTCTGCAGTTTTGATAGTTCAAAAATAGTTTAATACAGTCTTGTAAAGCAGTGATTCTCAACTGCAATACATAAGTGAAATATTGCCACGATATATATATATATATATATATATATATATATATATATATATATATATATATTAAAAATGGACAAAGTCCGACAATTTATTTATTAAAGACATTTTTATGTTTAACGTTCTTTTTTTAGATACAAGTATTTAAGTAAATGCTCTGTTTATAATAAACAGTATTAAATAACATTTACCGGCCTGAATGTCAAGAAATTTTCATTTAAATATTCGTCCTTTGAAACAGAGATTCAACCTGCATCCTATATGGATATCAAAAGACGAATATTTTCTAAAAAATCACATTTAATATATATATATTGTATATATATATATATATATATATATATATATATATATATATATATATATATATTGTGTGTATTTTGCAGCAGTAGTTTTGAATAAATATTAAACTTTATTTCTTTTTTTCAAATAATTCTTTTCACTATTCTTCGATTATGATATTTTAAATACTTTAATATTCATTTCTTAAAAAATTTTTTTTTTTTTTTAGCCTAAAATTTTCCTTTATTTGAATAAATGAATATTAACTTTTTTCATATAATTGTATTCAACATTCTTTGTTTAATTCAAAATTTTTACAAAGCTATATTGAATTATGAATTAATATTCTCAAAGTTTCTGATATGCAACTTTGAATATTTGATCTAATAATTTTAATAAAATATTTTCATATTTGTGTGTGTATTTTTTAAAATCTATGGTTTTATTTCATAACATCTAAAAGTATACCCTTTAAAAATTTTGTGAAGTGTGCCGTAATATCTTCATTTGCTCCTAGGTATGCTGTTGCTTAAAAAGTTTGAAAAACACTGTTGTAGAGGATAATTTATTTTCCACTCAACAGCCTCTTTTCTCCCAGGTGCAATATTGCCAACTTATTGCTACTCTATCATTATTTCCATGGTAAATGTTGAGATGATTTCCACGTTTTAGTTCCACCAGTTTTGACCTTTATAGGACTCATCATGCTACATCCACAGAGTTGAATCACCCACATTTGCTCTGTATTCCATTTGTAAAAAGAAAATTTAATTCAGACAGCTTTTTCTATAGAACTCCTAATTAGTGGAACAAACTCTGGTATCTATGCTTTCCTGAACACTACAATCTTATTCTCTTCAAGTCAAGGATTAATTTCTATCTATCATCCTTACCTTCATAATCTTTATTTTCTTCTACTTATATCACACACCTCATTCAGTAATACTTTACAATGAATAGCTCTTGAGCGTTACATTGTTTAACTTTAGTATAAAAATGGTGCTTGAAGTTTTTCTGTTACTAAGAAACTAAATGACTTAAGTATCTTTATGGTATTTAATAGTTGCTACATATTTGTAATTTGACTTCTTGATGATCAAAAAAAAATGTAAATTATTTCTCTTTTCAGTTTGTTACTGGAACCTCCAGCATTCCCTATGAAGGATTTGCTGCCCTCAGAGGCAGCAATGGTCCACGAAAATTTTGTATTGAGAAGTGGGGTCGGGTTAGCAGCCTTCCAAGGTATATTCTATTAAAAACAGCTTTACCTGTATTCAGACTAACTTGTTTTTTAAGTCAGTAGGAAATGAAGAACATTACCAACCATTTATAAATGAATAACAACATCCGATTATTCATCCTCCCTCTTCCAACTATTCTCTCTCTAGACAGTTCATTCATCTTCCCCCCCCTCTTCTCTCTCACACTCTGGACAGTTCATCTTCTCTCTCACTCACTCTGGACAGTTCATCTTCTCTCTCACTCACTCACTCTGGACAGTTCATCTTTTCTCTCTCTCACTCTGGACAGTTCATCTTTTCTCTCTCTCACTCTGGACAGTTCATCTTTTCTCTCTCTCACTCTGGACAGTTCATCTTTTCTCTCTCTCACTCTGGACAGTTCATCTTTTCTTTCTCTCTCTCACTCTGGACAGTTCATCTTTTCTTTCTCTCTCCTCTGGACAGTTCATCTTTTTTCTCTCTCTCCTCTGGACAGTTCATCTTTTCTTTCTCTCTCACCTGGACAGTTCATCTTTTCTTTCTCTCTCTCAGGACAGTTCATCTTTTCTTTCTCTCTCTCTCTCTGGACAGTTCATCTCTTTCTCTCTCTCTCTCTCTAGACAGTTCATTTTCTTTCTCTCTCTCTCTCTCTCTCTCTAGACAGTTCATCTTTTTTTCTCTCTCTCTCTCTAGACAGTTCATCTTTTCTTTCTCTCTCTCTAGACAGTTCATCTTTTCTTTCTCTCTCTCTCTAGACAGTTCATCTCTTTCTCTCTCTCTCTAGACAGTTCATCTTTTCTTTCTCTCTCTCTCTCTCTCTCTAGACAGTTCATCTTTTCTTTCTCTCTCTCTCTCTCTCTAGACAGTTCATCTTTTCTTTCTCTCTCTCTCTAGACAGTTCATCTTTTCTTTCTCTCTCTCTCTCTCTCTCTAGACAGTTCATCTTTTCTTTCTCTCTCTCTCTCTCTCTAGACAGTTCATCTTTTCTTTCTCTCTCTCTCTCTAGACAGTTCATCTTTTCTTTTTTTCTCTCTCTCTCTCTCTAGACAGTTCATCTTTTCTTTTTCTCTCTCTCTCTCTCTAGACAGTTCATCTTTTCTTTTTCTCTCTCTCTCTCTCTCTAGACAGTTCATCTTTTCTTTTTCTCTCTCTCTCTCTCTCTAGACAGTTCATCTTTTCTTTTTCTCTCTCTCTCTCTCACTCTGGACAGTTCATCTTTTCTTTTTCTCTCTCTCTCTCTCTCTCTGGACAGTTCATCTTTTCTCTCTCTGACTATCTCTCCTGCTTTAACAGTTGTTATTGTTAACGGAAAATTTACTGACATTATTTTAGCTAGTTATTTTTTCTTTGTTAGCGAATGTGTTAGAAAGATGCCATTTCAACTTGTTGAAGCTAATTCTTATATTTTATAAATGTTACTTGTACTTTCATATTTAAATTCTTCTTAAATAGGAAAAAATTTGTTATAGACATTTTATTATAAAACATTGAAAAAAATAATGAAAATGTTCTTGATAATAATTGATTTTTGTCCTATAAAACTTAGTTCTAAATTTTATAAAAAAATGTTTTTAAATAACAAACTTTAGCATGTCATAGAATTAACCAATTTTTTTAATGTGTATAAAATCTTCAAATGAGATTCTTTACTTGTTATCTTTGTTCAAATACCTTTTCAGAATCCAATAAAAGTAATTGTATCACAAGGTGTTTCTTTCTGTGTTAAAAGAATTTGGTTGGTTAAAAATGTTTGAGTTTAATGTTAGCAAATTTTTCATAGGCTGTAAAATGATATCTTGGCAAAAGGATTGTGATGTTTCATGGTGTGTATAAATCAAGGCAAAACCAAGTCATGAACTTGATTAGATTCATTTATGTGCCAATACTCTTGGGACATGCATGAATCCATTGCCCCCAGCTATGAGTTAAAGAGTAGGACTTGTATCTTGAAAAATGAAAATTCTCAAAAAAAAAAAAGAAAAAAAAAAAGGATTATTCTTGCAATCCAAACTGTTTTGGCTTTAAATAACCCACAAAAGGTTGGTAATTCATAAAAAAAAAACAATCTATTAAACCAGCTGGACATTTTACTCTTTTCTTTTTAATTGCTCTACTAAGAACATTTTCTATCAATCTGCACTTTTAAATTCTTCAAATTTTGTGACACTATATATGTTGTTGAAGTGCCATTAAATATAAAAAGGTCCAAATTTTGAAGTATTGTCTTGTATATGTCCTCAGTGTGCTTCCATACATACAGCCTTTGCATATATGAATAGACACTCTGCTATATTTATTTCTATTCACAGAGCCCATACATGTTTCAACCGATTGGATTTGCCTCCATATACATCACAAGAAATGCTTTTCGAGAAATTAGTCACTGCTGTGGAAGAAACAAGTACTTATGGCATGGAGTGAACGACAGTTACTCTGATGTTCTAACATTGATGATGGCATGGATGAAGCAATTTTAGCAACTACAAAAAATTTAACAAATGACAATTACAATACAAGCAACAGCAGCAATAGTAATTTGTGTGCCATGAAGGCACAATTAAACTAGCCAACATCCTTTCCTTCTTTCCCCTACCACACATTGTTCTTTCTTTTTGTTAACCCTCATTTACTTTTTTTCCTTCCCCTAATGCATTTACTTTTTTCTCTCCCCACTCAACAGATTTGCAAAAACCTCTACCCCTCAACAGATTTTTCTTTTTTTCTATCTCCCTGAACACATCTGCTTTTTTCTCTTCCTCCTCAACGCATTTGCTTTTTCTCTTACCCCCTCAGCGTATTTGCTTTTTCTCTTACCCCCTCAGCATATTTGCTTTTTCTCCTCCACACCCCGCGTCATTGCTTTTCTCTTTCCCCATCAACGCAATTGCTTTTTTCTCTCTTCCCCCCCATCAACGCAATTGCTTTTTTCTCTTCCCCCATCAACGCAATTGCTTTTTCTCTCTTCCCCCATCAACGCAATTGCTTTTTTCTCTTCCCCCCCATCAACGCAATTGCTTTTTCTCTTCCCCCCCATCAACGCAATTGCTTTTTTCTCTTCCCCCATCAACGCAATTGCTTTTTTCTCTTCCCCCCCTCAACGCAATTGCTTTTTTCTCTTCCCCCCTCAACACAATTGCTTTTTTCTCTCTTCCCCCCCTCAACGCAATTGCTTTTTCTCTTCCCCCCCTCAACGCAATTGCTTCCCCCAATGCAATTGCTTTTTTCTCTCCCCCCCTCTCTCAACGCAATTGCTTTTTCTCCCCCACAGTGCATTTGCTCTTTTTTTTGTCCACCACCACACACTCGAGCACTTTGTCCACAGTAATAACAACTCCTGCAACCATATATATATATATATATATATATATATATATATATATAATGCATGCATACCTACCTACCTACCTTTTTGTAACAGAAGTTTATGGCTACAAATATGGAAAGACTTAGCAATTGATTGACTATCACTTCAGTCCCTTGGTCAGAAACAATAACATCTGACACTTTACATTTAACAATGGTGATAAAAAAAAAAAACAAGTGTGCATATCTAGCATAAAACATTGTTTAGGCTTTGATGTGCTCATATGATGGTTTACTGTGATATGAGGTAAATGCTGGAAGATATTTTTCTTTTTTATGCTAGATTACTGACTGGCCACACAATTATGATGTGAGAGAAAAACAAAACTAAACACAATTATTATGCAGATATGAAAAGCATTCAATCTTATTTTTTATTGGCTAGGAAGTCATGCTCACATTGTCTTTTTCTGCTGCTGCTGCTACAACTAGCACCACCTCCACCACCACTCCCCCCACTGCTACCACTACTATTGTTCATATTTATAAATAGTAGTGTTTACTGAATTGTAGGCAAAAAAAATTAGTAAATGAAGATTTCTATGGAATCGGTTGGCTGAATAAGGTTATTTTCTTTAACTTCAAGGTGATATCAGCTTTTAATATTGATTTTTTTTTTTTTTTTTTTTTTTTTAATCGTTCCATGTACAGTAAAGTACGAAAATTGAAAAAAAAGATTGTATTTTAATTTAAACGACACACTTTAAGTTATTGAAAAGTGCAAACATAATTCTAACCTGAAAATAAAGATTATTCCTCTCCCTTTAAGTTCGTGTTGTTCTACCCATACCTAATATTTCCTTCAAACAAAATGTTTTTGTTTTTTTTTAATATAAAATTTATATTTTCTCTGTTAAAAGAACATTGTTTTTATAATAAATTTAAAAAAAGATATCTCTTGAACCTGATAACAAAAATTCTAGTATAATTGAAGAAAAAATGGCTTATTTCATTTCAGACAATAGTCTTTCTCATCCACTGCTAGAAGCTGTTGCAATTCCTACAAACGTTACTAAAAACTGTTGCTCATCCCCATTTTATGTACTAGATAGATTGTTACCATCTTGGTTTGTGACACCAGGGGGATAAGCTATATGGCCAAGTGCTATATAGGATGCACTATCATTTCACAATACAAAGTATACTGTTGACTTCAGTGTCCAATGCCATGCAAGATGTAATACTGGTTAATAGTATCTGTTACTGCCATTATTTTTTTGTACTGCTAACTGAAGTGTTCAGTGCTGCAAGATGAATTGATCATCAGTTACGCTGAATGACTTGCTGACTTACATGCATTGTGTTACACAGGTTTTGTTATGATAAACCCAGGTAACCACAGTTAGCTTTAGCATTTAATACAATCCTGGATACAGTTCTAGTAACAACACCAGATGATTGTTGCTAAGCCCATTGTCACACAGACATTGTTTAGTAATGCTACATAACTGTTGCTAAATTCCATGTCTTAGCACTGTAGATGATGCCATTTTGATTAGCAAAACTCTGAGTGTTGCTAATTTCAGTGTCTAGTATAACACTGGATAGTCTATCAGCTGTACAAAATGATGATAATCTGTCTTGTGGTGTAAGCAAAACAATACAAATTAACTGCACAGGTTGGCTCCATGGACAAGCGCCCAGTGCTATATCTGGGTAGTGTTGTTTACTTACTATCACATACAACACAGGATACAGCCTTGGTTAATAGCATTGAATGTTGCTAGTTGCCATATCTGTTATTAAACAGGGTTGTGCTGCTGGTTTGATATAACCAGGTGGAATCTACTAACTCTTTTTGTGTGGTAAGGCTGATTTTTCATCCACCACACCCTGCTATTTTTTTTTTTTTTTTTCTAAATAAAATACACTTTTGAATTTGGGAGGTCTACAAAAAAAATGCTGTGTGCATTGCCTTTCTCTTTAAAATGTTGAATAAAATACCGAATGTTTTATACCAAGAAATATTTGAAGCTAATAACAGATTATTTTTTTTTTTTTTTTTTTTTTCATTCTTCCTTTTGGTATATGTTTTTTTTTTTTTTTTTTTTTTTTTTTATGTTGTCTATGCATTTTGGAGAAGTTTTTTTTTTTTTTTTTTTTCCTTAACCCAGGTGCCAGGGGGATAACTGAAAAAGCAAGTGCTGTGGCATTGTCATTATATGTCAGCTGGTTTCTTTGGGAATAATCCTAGCTTCATTTATATACTGGCCACCTGCTGACTTTTGGCAGTTAGCCAGAGGAAGGAAATCCTTCTCCTGGACAAAATCTCCTAGAATGCTTTTTGTAACGCTGTAATCACCAATGGATTGGTTTTATTTATTTTAGTTTATTTATTTATTCACCCCCCTCCCTGCCCAAGAGTTCCTAGTTGATGTCCAGTGCTTCCTTGTTGCCTTAGCAACTGCAAGTTTTTTTTGGGTTTTTTATAATGAAAGCAAAAAAAAAAAAAAAAAAAGTTAAAATATGGAAGCCAATACACAAGGCTCTTGTTTATTGCCCTCTCAACCTGAGTAAAACTAACCACAAAGTAATGCTAATAAATTCTTTGGGAGGTTGGATCATCTACTTTTAAATACCTTAAAACAAATACAAATGGGACAAATAATGTATCAAAGTTGTAGGCAGGTTTGTTTCATCTGTCTTTTATTTCAAATTATATTCTAAATAACAATACGGGCACCCCTTTGAAAAAAAAGAACTTATTCATCTTTTCAAAAAAAAAAAAAAAAAACTTTTATAAATAGGAGAAGGCTACACATGATTTAAAAAGTTGTTTCCCTTGCTCAGCTCTGATTGGTGGATAAATGAACACATTGAAAAAAAATGGAGGGACAAACTGTGTGTCTTGCATGGTATTGCCCTAAAGGCCACACCATTTTAAATAACCACCAGAAGGCTGGAGTGGAACACTAAAAATAATAAATAAATAAAATAAAAACATTTTTCTTACCCAGAAGAATTCTTAAAAAAACAAAAAAAAAAAAAAAGTATATTTGAATCAATTTTATTTTAATTTTTAAGTCCTTGATAACATTCATGTAATTGAATGAATGAAGCTTGGAACTTGATTGAGCATATTTGATGTAATTCCTGTAATAATGTCCTGATAATTTCCCCTCTCCCCAAAGCAATTGCCCCATTTCTGTCTAAAGTACAGAATGCTTTCAAACTGATCCTTGAATTTTATTTTTATCTTTAAATTCCCAATTTGCATTCCCCGCCCCATGTTTTTTTTTTTTTATTTGTTCATGCCTTTAAGACTTTATCTTCTCAGCTGTACAAAAAATGATGAAACATTGAGAATAATAATTATTAAAAAAAAGAAAACCGTAGTTAATTTATTTAAACAAAAAGAAAAATACAGTAAAGACCAGCAAACATTTGTCAGTATAGCCATATTCTTTCATTTATTTTTTATAATTTTCTTTCTTCACATCTGCTATTTTCTGAATAACAACAATAGTGTTACACACACACACACACACACACATATATATATATATATATATATATATATATATATAAAAATAAATAAAAGTTGTCTTTCATTCTAGTTGCCATGACTACTATCAACGAATGTTTAAGAAAAAATATTTTGCAGTTTTTCACTGTTGGTTGTCTCTGGGTGTCTATCACTTGCTGGTATGTTGTGATTGTTTTTGCTATAAAATTATATATATATATATATATATATATATATATATATATATATATATATATATATATAAAAAAATGTGTGTGCACTGATTTGGGGGCTTCTTCAGGTGCAACATTTTGTGACAATTGTTCATTCTCTAGTTTATGTTGGAACAAATTTAATGGCATTTTTTTATGCCTATTTACTTTTGAGGCTTTCATTATCAGTAAGCAGCAAATTTTGATTTTTTTTTTTTTTTTTTTTTTTGTGTCACTATGGGAAGTTATTTTAGGCTATAACACTCATCCTAGTGTCAACTCAAAAGTTTCAATCAAATTCTGTGTTCACCTGGTGATATCTATAAGCATTTTGTAAAGGAACTTTATCAATATGAATATCTGATGTACAGGAATTGGCTTGCAGTGCCTCATATATTTTCATTAACAATGCACCTACCTTGCAGCATTATTTATCCATTTATTCACAAGTGAGGGCTTTCAGGAGATCTATGATTATATCACATGATCAGATTCAGATATTTGCTGGTTTTTAAAACAGTGTGAACTTTAACCTTTAGGTTGATATGTACATCTAAATAACAAATTCCTCTTAATTAGAAATGGGCTACTTACATGAATTTAAAAAAAAAAAAAATTCCGCCAGCTAATGTAGTTTTTTTTTTTTTTTTTTTTTTTTTTAAGCTCAAAAAGTGCAAGATACAAAATGAATTTGAAAAATAAAAAAATAAAAATATACTTATTCATCACCTTCATTTTCTTATATATATATATATATATATAAACTTAAATACAATGTACAAAATAGTTGCAGAGTGTTTTAATTTACACACACACACACACAAAAAGAAAACACCATGTAAAGAGTTTGTATATTAGCCAAGAATGATTACTGTTGGTAATTATATTGTGAATGCAATTTGCAGTTAATTTTTCTTCAAAAAAAAAAAAATCATATTTCACCTGATGGGAAAAAAAATGTCACTTAATACCCCAACATAACTCTTGTCTTTTAATTTTTCACTGTAAAGAAAAAGAAATATGTAATTATTTGTTTGTGTCAGACTTGACACTAGCATAAATGCTTATGAGTTCTTTTAATGGCTGTGTTATCCTATTAAAGAATTCTACAGAACACCCATTGTCTTGTCAGACCATGTCTTTAGATATTTTTAAAGATTGCCTATTGTAGAAAAGAATTGTGCTGACTAAATCTTATTTCAACTACAAGCACCTTGGCTATGTGGCAAGATGACACAATATCTCCATTTTATACTCGTTGGCCTTCAGTGCCCCATGGTACATATAATAAATAATTGTGCATCCATTTATATGCAAGAGTAAAGTACATTCTAACAAAAGGTCTCTCCCCAGAAGAGAATACTCCGAAATGGAAATCCTATCTCTGCCTTTAGAATAAACATTTTCTTCCTATAAGAAATCTCCTTGAGTCAACCTCACTCAATAATAAACACCTTTATCCAATGGCAAAATATGTTCAATTTATACTGGTTAGCCAATAATGCCTAATGTACACAACTGATAATATATTGCCAGCTGTGTGATCCATATGTACAAGTGAAATACAGACTTCCTAGAAATCATTATATAGAAAGATTATAGACTTGGAAATTCTTAGAGCAAACAAAATTATTTTAAAATTTCCAAAACAAAAGGAAGATAAGCTGCTGTATATTTCTGTATTCTTTTCATATATATATATATATATATATATATATATATATTGAAGTGTGTGTGTTGTGTAAGCAGTGTCCTCAAAAATGTATACACACTTAATCAAACATCTTGAATACTCAAGGTCATGTATTTAAACCAAAAAGATGTGCTTTTATGTCATTTTTATTGTAACATTCTTAATAATAAAATTCCTAAATTTAAGTAAATAAACAGTTATCAAAAAGTGTTTCTACATTTTTTTCATTAGACAGGCATACATTTAAAAAAAATGTTTGTAATTACTTTTGGCATTTAATTCTAAGTGCTAATGAGCTTTTTAAATAAATAGATTGGCTTTTCTGTTTAATTATACTTTATTGACTCTAACCAAGTATATTACTGCACTGAGCCAAATAAGTATTGTGCTGACTGGAGTTAGCCATTCTGATTATAAAGGGGGATATGATCTAACAGCATAAATTCTACATACTTTTCTCATATTTAAATTTTTTAAATTTCTTTTACTATTAGCCTCTTTAAGCCAGAACTAGAGCATAAATATTGATATTTCTTTCTTATTTGACAATGCTTTGATGTATAATTTTCTTTTACTGGCTCCTTATTTGGGCCTGACGCTTCAGAAAGGTATATGCCAACTGGAGAATTCAGTTATGTGCCATGCATGATACACACTTAGGCGATCATGTATCTTTTGATACATGACTGATGAAGCAGATTTTTTTCCCACAGTAGGTTGCCATTTTTTTATGAGAATTACTGCTCTTAAATGATGTAAGACTACTCTCTAAAATGTACTTGTTAATCACAATTTAGATTTTGTTGTGAAAATATGTTTATACTTCATTAATATATTGTACTTGTTTGGTTGAGAATTAAAAAGAAATTCTTAGAGAAATTTGATAAAGTGTTTCTGAAAAATATTTAAGTAAAATTATACAATATAAAATTAAGCAGTCAGTAATGAGATTTGAACTAATAGCCAAAATAGATGTCTTGTTGCTCATAACTATTTTGATAATATGTATGTTCACAAAAGTGAGTTAGATGCCAGTGTTTATTTTATTTGAATTTGCTTTATATAATTTATATTTAAATCATAAGAGTGTTCCAATATAAGTCTTTCTGAATAGTTTGTAACTATTAAATCATGCAGGAATTTTTTTTGGTTTGTTTTTAAATCTAGTTAAAAATAAATACCTCATTAAATTTTCTACTTTAAATTTAAATTTTCTACCTTTAAATTTAAATTATCTACTTTTAATTTTAATTTAAATTATCTACTTTTAATTTTAATTTAAATTATCTACTTTTAATTTTAATTTAAATTTTCTACTTTTAATTTTAATTTAAATTTTCTACTTTTTAATTTTAATTTAAATTTTCTACTTTTAATTTTAATTTAAATTTTCTACTTTTAATTTTAATTTAAATTTTCTACTTTTAATTTTAATTTAAATTTTCTACTTTTAATTTTAATTTAAATTTTCTACTTTTAATTTTTAATTTAAATTTTCTGCTTTTTTAAAATTTTCTACTTTTAATTTTAATTTTTTCTACTTTTATTTTTTAAATTTTCTACTTTTAATTTTATTTTTTCTACTTTAAATTTTCTAAATTTTCTAATTTTAATTTAAATTTTCTACTTTTAATTTTAATTTAAATTTTCTACTTTTTAATTTTAATTTAAATTTTCTAATTTTTTAATTTTTCTAATTTTTTAATTTTAATTTAAATTTTCTACTTTTAATTTTAATTTAAATTTTCTACTTGTAATAGAACAATAATTAGCTGAGCTGGTATATTGTTTATAGATATTTTTTCTCTCTTATTTGGTAATGGGTATGGATTACTAACCTGTTGCTCATTCTTAGAATCAAGTATCTTCAACTTTTATTTATCAATAAAACTACCTTTTTTCTCTATGAAGTTTATTCACTTCACTGTGTTTGGAGTAACAAGCATCACCAGTCTAGCACATACGTGGGTACTGTATACTTTACATCTTTACTAAAGCATATCTTAATATTCTATAGACCTAAAAAATTAATTTACAATTACTAATACAAAATAAGTTATGTATCAGACAATTAGTCAAAAATGTAGATAAATATGATGAAATAGTGTTACTGAAATGTGTTTTACTAGTATGTGACTATATTGCAAGCTACACATTTTGCCCTAGTCATTTATTTGATTCTAGGAAGTGTTTCACCTAATGAAGCCATGTCATCACCCTGCTGGCTTTATATATAACTATGGAGGCCAATGTAGTCACTTTTTTTGTGTGATGTGTGTGTGAGATAGATATATATATATATATATATATATATATATATATATATATATATATATATATACACACACACACATATAATCTTTTAAAAGCTAGTTAGTCAATTTAAAGAAAAAATGGGTGGGAGATACAGTTCTTTAAATCAGACTGTGAACTGTTGTATTTTATAAGGAGGTAAAATGGGTTTTAATTTTTAAATCACAACTTGTTATATTCTCTCTCTCGCAATACAAAAAAAGCTTAGTGAAGCAATAGTTATTAATAACCAGTATTTATCTTTTGCATAATTAAATTTGTTTGATGTAGAACTCTTAATTATAAGACTAGAAATAAATTAAAAAAAAAAACAAAAAAAACTTTGATTGATTGGACAAAAGACCCCTCTGATGATCTATGCTATATCATTAAGATCAAACCCCTGTTCACAATTTGTGATGCAACAGCCAATTTAGCAAAATAATTATCTTCTGGTCTGTCACTGTGTAAATGATGTGAACTTTTAGTATTCAGATTTTTATTCTCCCACCACCATAACTTAGAGCTCTACTTTTCTCAAAACACTGGTGATAAACTTAACTACATTTTATTGTAAATTATACAAACTTCAGCAAAAAATGAAACTTTGGAAATTCTTTTTTCTTACAAAGCAAATTAAAAAAAAAAAATATTTAGACCATGCTGAAAAAAATAATGCATTTTATTATCTGCAGTTTCAATTTTACTCTGACCAAAGTTAATGTAATGCTTTTTGAACATTTTTCTTTTCCTAATGTTTAAATTTAATCATTCTTAATTTGTGTTCAACGAGTTCTTACTTGCTTTTTGCTTTGTACTAAAGCACAATGAAACTGAACATTTCATTAACATAATTTTGCATTTGTTATTGGTTAGAATTAATGTCACATATCACACACTTGTTAATGCTAATTGGTTATAAAATTTAGACCTGAATTTTAATGCTTTCTTAGCTTTATAATAATTGAGTTCAGACATGTAAATCATTTCTTAGCAGAGAGTGGAATAATTTGAAATATAAGAATCTTGAAACCTTAATTTTCTTTAACATTTGTCAAATAATAGAATTTAATAAATAAATGAGCTCTTTAATATGTTTGTATGTACGCACACACACACACACAGTGTCCTACTCTCAAAACAATCTTTTTGTTATATGAAAGAGATAGAGTGCATGTATGTGTTTTTAATTGAAATTATTTTCACTATAAGATTCACATTGTACATGGCAATCATAATGAAAGGTTGTATGGGCACTTTAACATGGTGTAATGGTTGGTAAGCTTGTTTCACTAGATCAGTTTACAACTAAGTAGTGAGTTCAATCCTCAGTGGGTGCCCCCATACTTTCAGCCTTGTCACATCTAAGCTACACTTAGAAAATCACCATAATAAAAGATTGCATATTATTCTTAAATTATTTGGTAGACTATAGAATTAATATTTTATCTTTGAGTTTGGTTTTGTTAAATGGAAGAACTGGCTTTATTTTGCCCACAGAACAGATTTGTTAGTTGAAACTTATATTTATAATAACTTAAACTGAATTTATTACACACTGATTTTCTTAAACTACTCTTCTCATGTTAGTTGTTATTGTCACAACATTTCAACTACTTTCCAGAGATTTCAGTCTGGATCCTTTATTCAATCCACAGAGTTAGTGTTTCTCCATTCCACTGTATATACTAGTAGATATCATTTATCATCGGTTCCAGGACTGGGTGAAGGCTTAGGGTCACTGCACAGTTGAGTACCTGATTAGTTCTCTCTCTCTCTCATATATATATATATATATATATATATATATATATATATATATATATATATATATATCAGTTGAAAGCCAGAGAAGTATTCATTCAGGTCAAACTACTGCTGATGTCCTCCAACTTTAAAGCTCGCCATGGTTACATTGATTCCATTGGAGTTCACTCTGTCTTGGCTGTTGATCCAATGCCAAGGAGCTCTCCTCCAACTGATGACATGTCATAATTGTACTGGTTATGTATGGAGCTTAGTCTACTTTATTGTGTTAGATAGTTTTTGACTCTACACGAAGGTTAATCTACCCTTTGACAGGACTTGTTTTTAATCTTACTGGATGTCTAGCCACCCTCCTCACCAGAAAAACCTGGTAGTAGAACTGTTTACTTGTCAGTGACCTGAACATGTGGTAGATAGTACTGGGTTATATGGTACCTGTACTACTAGTAGAGTGATCTGATATAAAACATTGGAGAGTATAACAAGCAAAACTACAACCAAGATGGACACAAGTCAAAGCAAATAAATGGATAATACTCATTCTCAAATTTTAAGACAGAAATTTTATGCTAGTTTCTATAATTTCATTTCATAATGGTAACTCATCGCTATGCAACTAAATTTTTAAAATCCTGTGGGAGAGACCACAATGAAAAACTTGAAATAAAAGTAAGTTAAATAACAAATAGTTTACATTTTAAATGATGTGTTAAAAGTTATCTTTGTTCAGAGATATCAATTTTTTTTAACAGAAATTTGAGCCAGTAATAACAATAAAAACAAATTATTTGTATATTCCTTTTCTTATGTATATAAGAGTGCTCTATTTAAATTCTTTTAAATACACATAAAGATAACATTTTTGTTTTATTCCCTCTTCCCACATTTACAGTGCTGTTTGATGCTTTGCAAGTTTTCAAAATGGATGGCCGTTTATTATTAATGCTGCTGAGATATATTGCACTTATTTTCTGAAAAAAATTGTTTTTCAGAAACAAAAAGAGTAATAAATCCTGTGAGCATTAATAATAAACCACCCATTTTGAAAAATCACTTGGTATTAAACTATTGTTACTGGGTAAATAAAACAATAAAAATGTGTTTGTTAGATGTACATGATGATAAATTTCTTTACTGTAAGGTACAATTATATTTTGCAGGACAGGGGTAAAATATAGAATATCCTTTTATTTAGTTCCAGTTGAATTAGATACTTAAAAATACATTTTTGATCTTCAGTTTTATGTTCCCAGTTAAAAGTATAAAAGATGAATATTTGGTCATCTTTAACACATGGCCACACTCAGTGAAGCTAGAATTTACTGACAAAAAGAAGTGAAAGTAGATTATTGACCACAACTCTCTGCAATAGCAATTTGTATACATAAAGGTTTCTAGCCTGGTCAGCAAATGCAGCAGTTTGGTTTGTGTTGTTTAACTTTCACTGCTAACTCTTTTTTTCTTTTAAAAAGTATAAAAATTTGTTAAATAATTTCTGCTTCCAAGATTTTGTTGGAAATCATCATAATAAAATTATTATAAACATGTGGTCAGTATTACCTGTTTCTAATCATTATCCCTTTTTTTTTCTCGTTGCCACCTCTGTGTCCCTTTTCCCTGATACTGCTGCCTCTTTGTGTCTCCCTTTTTCTCATCCACTGTTTCTTTTTTTCTTTTTTTTTTTTTTAAATAGTTAAAGGCCAACCTGAATATAAAAACTTGTTACCTAATACTGCAAAGTGGAAAAGATTTTGAACTGATGTAAACAATATTTTCTTATATCAAATTGTCTTATAAATTCTAAAGTTCATGAATAATTTCTCCATACCAATTTTTTACTTTACTGAATGAAGATAGAATCAAAATAAATGAGGATGTGAATTTTGTATTTAAAATATTTGATGCCTTTATATATATATATATATATATATATATATATATATATATATATATATTCCACTAATATTATCATCAATAATTTCAATATCCAATCTTTAGAAAATTTGCACAAACTCTAAAATGAGATACCTCTATCTTTGACCCAGACCTGCCTTTTCTCACTCAAAAATTTTTTGAAAAAAAGCTTCAGGGGAGACAACTTGTTACATTTTGCAACTAACAGGCAAAGTTTAGAAGATTGAAGGTTATAGGTTGTAAAATTCCATCCATAGTGCCAAGTTTTGAAATTAGTTACTGCACTCTGTATAAAAAGGAAAATTCTTTATACCAAAAGACACATTTTCAAGTACTTGGCCTTTTATTTACCATATTCAATAATTTCCAAGACTTAACTTTCTTTCTTTCTTTTTTTTAATATATAATAATTTCTGGTTAGTCCAGATCTAGAAACTACCAACAATTGGTATCAACACTTAATATAACTGCTCTATGAATTGATGAAAAGCAACTAATAGCAACGCCTGACACATGACATATGATGCTTTCTGAAAATAAGATTCTCAGCAATGTTTGTATCTTTTGTACTGGAAATAAGTAAATAATAATTTATACAGCCTTCATGTCTGTATTTTTATCCTTTTTTTTTTTTTTTTTCTAAGATAACATTTTTAAATATAGTTAATGTATAAAAATACAAAATGATGATAATCTGCCAGTACCCACCCCATTTCCTTGCAAATAAACTGACAAAACATTTTTTGTAATGCTCCTTTGGGTCAGGTTATTATCTCCCTCCGCAAATGAGAGGATATGATTATATATAATATATATAGTCAGCAATTTATATTCTGATTCATCCCCTTGTAATGATTATTTAAAATTTGCATCTGGATGCTAAGTGAATGAATAATTACAGAAGTTTGATCAAGGGAGATAATTCATAATGCTTTTATCTATTTGCAAAATAATAAATTTGTAATCAGTATTTTTCTGTCACTTCCTTTTTATCTAGTGGCTTTATTATTATTATTAAAACCCCTTTTAATTTGCTTTTTCTTTTCTTTTTTATTTTTGTGTGTGTGTGTTTAATTTATTATTCAAGAAAAAAACTTTGACAAGCATTTTGTTAAGACTTCTTCTCCCTCTGCAACTTGTACCTACTTGTATCATGAACATGTCTTGTTAATATGAAAAGTTCAAAGGAATGTAATCTTTAAAACAATTATCCTGTTTTACCAAAAAACAAAAAAATACTTGTACTTTGTAAAAACACCCTTTGCATTTGTTACATAGTCTAGACTGGTTGAATAACTATATTCATAACAATAATAGGAAAATAGAATCCAATATTTTTTTTTATGCAAAGTATCTAGAAGCAGTGCTGTGAATCTTGAAACAGTTCAAATGCAGCTCAAATAACTATAAATAAAGAATTTTCTATAATTGATGTTGATAAAACAATAATAATTTTCTTTTTTTTTTTTTTTTTTTTTTTTTTTTAATCATTTTTAATTTCTGTTATTGTTTACTAACACAGACAAAAATATTTTTCTGAACAAGAAAGCAATGTACCTGTCAGGCAAGCTGGTGCTGAAAGATATGTTTAGAATTTTTTCTTTATTTTTCATCTTTCTGCTTCATTAAATATTGCCACAACTGATTGAGTAATCTATCATCTTCAGACTGTTGTATCATGTTTTTTTTGTTTTTTTTAATTTATTGATTTTATTAAAGGTATGTTCGGAGTTCATAAAAGGAGGCGTCTTGTCTAATAGTTTTCAACTTGCTAGCTCTGGCTTGTATCTAGGAATAGATACTGAGACTTGGAATAGATAATTTTCTTCCTCTGTCTCTGATACACATATACACATTGCACAATCTTGTGCTTGAAAAGCTAAATGTTTTAGATATGATTAACAGAAAAAAATGATTTTCTTTAATATTTTCTAAGATATATGCAAGAAGGTAATTCTTGAATTCAAATAGTTTCCTTAGTCATTGATTGGTTGGAAAAGCTTGACATTTGTACCCAAAGAAAATGGACTATTAAAAAGGACTTCTTTTTTTCTTCTTTTTCTGTTTTTTTTTTTTTTTCTCTTGACACTGCTATTTACTGCTTAATCCCTTCATAATTATTTTTGTTTTAAAAAGCTATTTTTAGAACTTTAATAAAACCCGAACATGAAACTGGATTTTTTTTTTAAATTATATAGAATTTACAACAAAAGTATTGAATTATTTATTTTGTTTAGATTATTTACAATAATTTTAAATTTACAAGTTTGTAAAAAAAAAAAATATAAGTGAACTGACTACAATGCGATATTTATTACTTACCATATTATAAAGAAATAATGGTGAAAAAATTTTTTATTTGTAAAATTTCTGAAAGAAATTTAAATAATTATGATGACCTGTAAGCATAAATTTTGAAAAAAGGCATTCTCCAGATATTTCTTTCATTTGCTCTCACCACATAAATTACCTCAAATAGTTTGAAAACATCTGGATTTATACTTTCTTTTTTTCTTTTTTTTTTTTTTTTTTTTTTTTCCAAGAAGTGACAACAAAAATGTTAAATTCTATTTATTTGTCTGTTTACAAGAATCTGGTTTAATATTTTTTGTTTTCAATTTTCAAGCAAAAAATAGTGCATAAATTCAGTTTCATATTTGGGTTTTTTGTTTTGTTTTGTTTGTTTTTTTTAATTCTAAAAGTAGTTTTTTAAATCAATAAAAATTACCAAAAGAATATCCATTAATAGTGGTATGAAGAGAAAAAAATGTTCTTTTAGAGAAATTCTTTTTTGTGGGTATATTTGTTAAACATTGTTGATTAATCTTTATGGACCAGACAAACAGGTTTTTAGATATTTTCTTGATTATGGAAAGAAAATTGACCTCCAGGTCATCATCTAAAAAATTTGATTTTTTTTTTTTTTGTTTTTTTTTTTTTCTGCAAATTCATTATTTCTGAAATGTAATATTTCTAGTCATATTGTTGCTTTTCAGTTTTGTTTTACAATTCAATTGTGGCAAACTTTTTTGTTTTTATTTATTTTTATTTTTTTTTTTTTTTTTAATGAAAAATTTAAATTATTTTAATCTGATTAATTTTGTATATTTCTGCTTTATATATTATATAAACAGTTTATGAAAATGTGTAGTTATCATTTGTTTTTTTTTTTGTTTTTGTTTTTTGTCTTACCAATTCACTGTATATTAGTTTTATTTCCAATTTTGTTTTCCTCAATTGTTTTTTTTTTTGTTTCCCCTGCTCTATTAACTGATGGATTGATGGGATGCTGTCAGCTTGTGGAAATAATTGTTGGTTATTTTGAAGGCATAGTCACAAATACTTGTTCTTGGTCTGTGCTTATTTAAGGTGAATTTTTTATTCGAAAATGGCAGATTTAGATTATTACTAAAATAAAAAAATAAATAAATAAATGTAATCCTGGGGTTCACTTTTCTTTTCTTTTTTCTTTTTTTTTCTTTTTTTTTTTTTTTTTTTTAAATCTTTTCTTTTATTACAATTCAATCAGATAAGGGTTTTCATATTTTTATATTAGAAAATGATTAAATTCATTCAAACATACATTGAAAACTTATTAAAATTAGGTTAGAAATTATTATGGATAAGTAGTTTCTATTTTTAAAAGAAAGCATAAGTTTTTTCTTTACTTTTAGTTTCCTTGCTATTAAGTATTTTGGTTTGTATGAATGTGTTCAGTTTTTGGGTGTTTTTTTTTTTTTTTTTTATCCTTATACAGTTTTAATAATTTTAGAAAATTTTGACTAATAATTTTTTTTTTTTTTTCATCCTAATTTTTCTTGTTGCTTTATATTGCAACTACTTGGGCCATCAGTCCTTGGTTGCAATAAAAAAAGTAACTGAAACAAATTAAAATGAAAGAAAATAATGGGTGAGAATTTTTTATTTAAAATTAAAGATATCATTCCTACTGGAAGGAATTAAATGACTGAAAATAGTACCATTATTTATTTACTAAAAAAGTTATTTCTAAGTGCAATATAATTCCTGATATATCATAAATATTTGTTGAATAAGTCAATTTTGGGAGTAAAGCCATTCCTCAAACATTCAACTACAAACATACTATCACACTACCCACAGCACTACAGGAAGTGCCTTAGATTTTGTTTCATTCTTTGAAAAAAAATGTTCCAAACAGTAAAAACTTATTGCAGAAACTTTTATAAAAAGTTAATTTTGAAAACGATTTTTCCACATCTTTTGTTGACCAACTTATTAAAAAATTACTATACCTAATATGGTTTCTATTGCAATAAAGTACAATTTGTTGTTTGCTATATTTATGCCATAGCTACACATTTGTAACTTCCAAAAAACACCACATCATGTACAGATGGTATCAAAATATCCCTAGACTGTATGTGTTAAAATTATATTATTCAACTGAAATGTAAGCAAAGCTAACACTTGTTGTGCTATCTACTTGTGTTTGGTTATATGAAGTTCTATAACACTGGAATGGTTCTGCCATTTTTACAGTTGCTGACAAAATTGAGCAACATGCCTGCATCAAATTTTGCATGAAAGTTAGCAAATCTGTTTCAAAGATTCTCAAAGTGCTTCTTTGGACTTTTGGTGGACATTCATTAAGTTGAAAATAGGTTTTTCAGTGGCATGCTCATTTCAATGACAGTCGTGTTTGTTCAAGATGATGAAAGTTTAGGGCAGCCAATTACCAACAAAACTTGTGGAAATGTACAAGAAAAATAATTCATTTGTTCATGAAGACCATCAATCATTGGCTCTCTCAGGTGATCAAAATCAAGATCATAGATGAAATTAAAACTGAATCACAATATGTCCAGCCTTCAGAAAGAACTTCCATTATGCTTGTGAACCATGGTGAAGGCATCTAAGGATCATTGTGTATGTTCCCAAAGTTGGGGGAGACAATTTCAAAAGGAATAATGACCAAATTTAAATAATATATCATTAACTGGAGTAGTGGCCAATTTCGGGATTTTTCTGCTGTCATTTTCTACATGATCAAGAAGAAAGCAGTATTTTTAAAAATAATTTAGTAAATAATAATTGTTTCTAATTTCAGTCAGAGGAGATCTTTAGAATTCAAGTTACATTTAGAATGTTCCTCAACATATGGAATATCAATAGATAAAAAAAAAAACATGAATAATTCATGAAAAGTGTCTTAGGTAAATTTATTTGTTTCCTTCGTTTCGAATTTTTAGTCATAAGTATTTTTTATTCTTATTCACTGTCACTTATCCAACAGTTCACTATTATTATTTTTTTCTTTTTTCAGTCCTTTTGATTAAACTTCAACAAAAAGCTATGAAAGTACAATTATTTTGCAACAACTAAATGCTGTATGATCAAAAGTCAGTTCCTTAAACTTGGATTCTATGTCAACTTTGATAATGACTAATACACAATCAATATATTCAATTGTTTTATTGAAAAAAGATGTGAGAAAGTGAAGATCACTTGTCCATAATTATCTATTTATATAGAAAATTGGGAAACCAGATCCCAGGTCCTACTGCAAATAGTTACTATAGGACCTCTAAGAAAGGTATATACAAGGAAGAGTCAAAATGTAATGCAGTTTTATTATATAAGAAATAAGGAACACAATCAAACATTGTACATCAAGATATATTTATATATCACAGGTTCACATGCCTACTTCCCAAAATAGTTACCATCTCTTTCAATGGCAGTGTACCACTGAATGAGGACATGTACCCTAGCCTCATAGAACTCAGCTGACTGTTAATGTAACAAATTCCTTACAGCAGTTTTTACTTCATCACCACTATAACAATTGGACCAAAGAAATGGGAGTCCGAGGATGCTAAGTTAAGTGGAGATGAAGTGAAGCCTGCTGTAAGGAATTGGCTATATCGGCAACCAGCTTAGTTTTACAAAATTGATATAAATGCCCTCATTTGTATGTGGAACATTGCCATTGAAAGAGGTGGGGGACTATGTTGAGAAGTGAACCTGTGATGTATAGCTATATCTTGATGTATGTGTTTGATTGTGTCGTTCTATAATAAAGCAAATTGTATTACATTTTGACTCTTGTATATTAGTCAGGATAAATTGAAGGATTGTCTTTCTCTGAGAAAAGTCATTAACATATCCATTGTTCAGCTCTTTGTATAGTTATTTGGGATGGTCTATTCTTCAGCCTTTGTCAGGTGTAACCCTTAAGAACACAGAAATTGTCCTTCCTCACAGTATAGGGTTGTGGGGGAGTTGGCAAGAGAAGTTGTTTATTGTACAGCTAAGGAATAATTTCTATTGATAATTTTCTACTTTTTTTTTTTTTTTTTTTTTTTTTTTAAGGGAATTTTCTTTGTTCTGAAGAGGGCTGAAGAATCAATAAAACATAATGGGTTAATAATGGCAAGTATACAAAAAATGGGTTCAGTAGCAGATATTTCTCCTCCCTTCTTTTTTCTTCTCCTCCCTTTTTTTAATAAGTTGCTGTAAGATAATATCTGGATCTATAGTTCTGTTATTTTCTGTTGCTCCTCTTCCTGCTGAGCATTCAGTTGGGCTCAAAGCCTCAAGATTAATATAGTATTTATTCTTGTCTGTATATTGTTCAAAAATCAGTTAGGACTGATTTAGGGCAATGCAAATTATAGTATATTTTCTTTCTTTTTTTTTCTTTTAACTCCTCCTCCTCCCCCAAAAATGTGTGTTTTTTGTTTGTTTTTTTTGCTTGTTTTTTTTTCTTTTTTGTTTTTGTTGATTTTTCATTCAATTTTTATTTATCCTGTCTTTTTTTCATTTCTATTTAAACTTTAAAATTACTTTTGAGACAGTATTATTTATTTCTGAGTATGCTCAAAAGACACGACTCCCTGTTCACTTTTTCATTATCATTTATCCATCATACCAGGCTGACCAGCCAGCATTGTTGGCTCTTATAAAGAGCATCTTCATCTTTTATTTTTTTAAGACTTTGGCAGCTCTCATCTCCTTTCCCTATCTTTTTAGCTCTAATTATAAATGAATATTCTTGTAAATGTTAAGGATAAAGCCTTTTTTTTTTTTTTTTATAACAGCTCTTCAGATCACAAGTAGAAAAATATTCTTTTAGTATAAAACCGTGGCTTGTCCATGTCTTACTGTTGTTGAAGATGCTAACTCTGGCAAAAGGGTCTACTTTGCTTGGTTTTAAAGTCAAATTTCTTTCTCTGAAGAAAGTTACAGTTAATGAGCCTCACCTGACATTTCTAGCTTCACAATATTTACAATTGTCTTTCCAATATTCTAAAATTTAGGATTTTGTATCCAGCAAGGCCTGAAAGTTTTTATCCTCTAAATTTTTTTTCAATTACTGAAGAAAAAGCATCATGTAATTCTGATTGCTTAATTTTCATGTTTCTATAAAGTGCAGCAAATTATAAACAGAATTCTTTTTTGCTTTCCACCTTTTCTCTCACCAGCTATAGTAATTTACTGATAAAGGTCCTAATTAACCTATCTCCAAAAATTCTTACAATGTAAAAAAAAAAGTATTTTCTGGCTTGAAATAAACTGCAAAAGGTTGATAAGCTGTTAAAAATTCAATCTATCATAAAGACAAGGAATTAATATCCAGTTAACAGTTTAATTCTCCAGTAAAAGTTTTCTGCATAAATGGTCTTTCTTGGACTAATGGCTACTCAGTGCCCGCTCTATGCTTAATATTGTACATGTTTGGCTCCAAGAATATTTAGACACAAATTTAAATACAGTTCTTGGTTGCTCAAAGAGTGACATATCAAATATATGAATGCATGATCTTTCTGGAATCATTGTAACCAGAATCCTTTTTTTTCACACCTATTTTGCAATTAGAAAGTACAGTCTTTGATTCTTTAAATTTGTTTCTATTAGACAAACAATACAGGTACACCACTGTTTGTCTTTTTTGGGGTTTTTTATCATTCTTGGTTCCAGAACAGTTGGTTGTTTGGTTGCTATAATGAATAGTGGCTCAGAATGAGAAATCAGAAGAGCAGTGTTTGAATTCTAGTCAGGTTTGTTACATCCACTTATTGCACGAATACACTTAGGAAAGGTATGAAGTCATTTCCTCCTACCCTCCTTACTATCAGTTAAATAGGATTTGTATCTGGAAAAAAAAACTGATTATTCTCAAAAAATCATTAATGCAATATTAACTCACAAAAAATAATAATTTTTACAATCTAAGATATGTTTTGGCTTTAAATAATCCACACACAGTTAAGCCATAAAAAAAAAATCATTTGATCCAGAACTCTGCTAGATTATCTATTTTTATCAAACCAACAAAGGTTATCTAGAAATAATTCAATGATGCTTTTTGTCCCACAAATTATATATATTTCATATCTTTAAAAATGTTAAGATTGTAGCATACTTACAGATAATAACAGGTATGTCCCCATTCGCATAAATACAGTAGTAAATACTGTATTTTGTTTGGTCTGCACTTGGAGATTCATTGTGGAATTCACTTGACTCATTTCTAGCAGTTGACTACTTACATTTGCTACTGGCAAATCTTATGTGTGTTGTTCTTGTCCTAAGTATTATCATTCATTACCAACCTTTGTGTGATTATTCTATTCAGTAACCTTCCCTAGGTTACAGCAGACTGTTAGAAAGTTAAATTAAACAAATATTTTAATTAATTTCTTTTTAAGATCTACTTTTTTGATACCAGGGAAACCTTAATTCTACTATTTTATTTTTATCAATAATAGACATGGAAAAGACTAAAATGCAACATGTGCTTCCACATGTTAAAACACAATTTATGACTTATCAATTTACACTGATTTTCAACAAATTTTGCAACCATGTTCACACATTACAAAGTTAATACTAGTTTATTCATGTCATCAAAAATGTCATATTTTGTTACGGTTTTATTATTATTAGGTTCTACAGGTATGTCTAAAAAAAAATTTTTTTTTCCCAAATATATTAACATGTAGCAATTATGGAGGGTCAGTTTATCACTTGATAAAAATAGATCCTTCTATTTATGTCCTGTCAAATTTTGTTTTAACTACTCATTGTTTCACGACTGGAACAATTTATATATATATATATATATATATATATATATATATATATATCAGGCAAGCATTAATTTTGATTCTTTTTATCAATAATATACGCAGAAGAGACTGAAATATCATATTTTAACATGATGGTAATGCACCATGTTAAATACAATTTATGTCTTAACAATTTATACTGGTTTTTATCAAATCTTGAAATCAAGTATTAAAAGATTAAATGATAAGAACATTAAGAAAATCTAGTGTCTGCTCCTCTTGTTAAAATTAAAAGAAGTTATTTACATTATGTCCATTCAGACTAATATCCTCATCTTTGTAAATAATGTAATGATAACTCCTCATCCCAGAAATTAAGAAATGTTGGACCAACAATTGCCATGAAATCAGTAGTGCACCTGCAAAATAAAACAAAAAAATAAAAAAAATTTCATCAGCCAGAGACAAGCAATCCTATATCCAATTAGGCTTACAGCCATATCATGTTGAAATACTGGTTCCCATATGATCACCAAAATTAATCAACATTGAGCTTAGATAATAACTAGATGGATGATGACTGGGAATACCCAGGTGATGTAAGCTTCAATGTGTGGGTGCCTTAATGAATAATGTCTCAGAATTGTTAATCAGACAGCTAAATTCCAATTCCTGTTGGGGTTCATTATATTCACTTAAACACAAATGCCCTTGGGAAAGGTATGAATCCATTTCTTCTCCTACCAGCTATGGGTTAAGTAGAAATGCTTATCACTAAACTATTTTTATCTCAAAAAAAAATTATTAAAATCTAAAAATAGTTCCTGGCTTTAAATAACCTAAAAGGGTTGATAAGCTGTAGAAAATAACTAAAAATATCCAATTAGATCAGCAAATAGTGGAATTTAATTGTTCACACACAATTTGAAGGACAGTTACTTTTAACTAATACAGTTTTTTAATACTAGATATTATGTTTTTTTAATACAATCATAAGTTTAAAACTATATTTTATATCAAACTGCAAATCTCTATATATTGTGCACATTGTTGCAATCTAGTGTTGATAACTATCTGTTTCATGCTTAAATACAGTCTTCAGGTCATAGTGACAATTGTGTTTAAGCATCTGTTTGAGATATGGAGTTACCATTATTTACACTGTTTATATTTGGACTATTTTCCTCATCTTTGTTGTTGTTATCACAATATTTCAGTCATTGTGCCCTCCATTGTCTTCAGATGTATATCAATCTGGGTAACCTACAGGAAATTCTGAACTTAACTCATTATTTCATCTACAGGGGTAGACTGTTTCTGTTCAACTTCTCATATCTAGAGATCTCATCTAGTTCTTATTTTTATTTAGTACTGCTCAGTTATTGCTTGCTATTTCTATCAAGTGCAAGTACAAACTGCCTGAGTTGGGGATTGAACTCGCTATATAGTGTGCTAGAGAATTTCCTATGATTTATCTATCATTGACTTTCTTCTTTCAGCTACTGCCATCTATTTCTTATATATGTAATAACTGGATAGTGACAGCATGTTTAATGCTTAAACACAATTGTCAGTATGACCTGAAGACTGCATTTAAACATGAAACGGACTGTCGCAATCTAGTGTTGATAACTATGTCCACAATGCTCTTTTATATATATATATATATATATATATATATATATATATATATATATATATATATGAGCAGATCAAGTATGGATAGGAATATGACAAAACATCCTGCTGAGTCTCACTAACTTTACACACTTTAGCATGCAGAATGTTTCTCACACATATTTGAATATTATCTGTTACTTCATTACATGTGACACATATCAATAAAAATTAACCAATCACAACAGATCATTAGTCTGCATCTATTTGCCTTTTTATCATTTCTATCTTGATCTCTGACAAAGCTTTAATAAAGTGAAACATGTTAGATTGAGATCTGTTTCCTTATATTATATATATATATATATATATATATATATATATATATATATATATATATATATATATATATATAATGTGTGTGTTCTTTGTCATGACAGTTGTAGAAAAATTTTAATCCTGAACTTTACACGTGCCCACTCAAGTTCTGGCGAGCATGGAGCACACAGCTCTAAACAACACCAGACATCACTGCTGTGTTTTCCATAGTAAGTAGGTTTTTTATAGAATGAAGTTGCTAGCCCTATGTCCAATGAGTTTTGAATTTAGTTGTCCTTCTCCTCGGATGGTTGCCAATCAAGGCTAAAGAGCCTAGCCTGTCCTACTATTTAACCCAGTGTTTTTAAACATTTTTAAGCAACAGCACACCTAGGAGCAAATGAAAATATCATTCATTGCACACTTAGCAAAATTTTTAAAGGGTATACATTTAAATGTTATGAAATAAAAACATAAAAAAATACACACATAAATATGAACTTTATTTCAATGTCTCTATTCAACTATTTGTGCAGCTTTTGTGCCATTTCTACTTTTTCACACACACACACACACACACACATACATACATATATGTATGTATGTATGCCGTAACTATATTTCTGGTGTGCCATGCACCGTGGTTATGAATCACTGATTTAACCCATAGCAGATGGTTGGGAGGAGAGATAGATTCACACCCATTTGCACAGAAGTGAATGTAACAAACTTGGCTCTCTGAATTTCTTATTACAAGCAGCTATCCATGACACCACTTGCACATCCATAGTCATAAGCATAGTCCTTGAATTAATTTTACATCTTAGGGATCAGCTTTGAATCTGGAAAACATAATACTTGATTAAGATTTGTTCTTTATGCTAACTTAAAAGTAGGCTGACCATAGTCAAGATCATACTGTCCTTTTGAACTCCACAATCTTTTCCTTAGTATTTACTTCACCAGGGCTATGTATGATTTTGAATTCAAAGTTGTCCTTATCCTAGATTGGCTGTCAAGCAAGGCTGAGCATCCCAATCTGTTCTATTTAATCTATAAATAGGAGAGAGAAGAGGTTGCTTATACATTTTTTCAAGGGTATTTGCACATGAGTAAATTTAATAAACTTTACTGAAATCTGAACATGGCTCTTCAATTTCTCATTCTAAGCCACAATCCGTTACACCACCTACACATCATCAAGCCAGTTTTGCTATTTTTAATGTTCATGCCAGCATACTGTTCTTATTGATTGATCATTTCTCATGTCTCAACTTGTCATCTTCATGATTAAAATCTTGAGCCTGTTGTTTTTGGTTTATCCTAAATGTTTTGCCTTGTGCCATGTACAAGTTTAATGGAATTCTCTGCTGATTAGAATATTCTGCTTGGTGCTGTACATTGGTCAAGCTTTGATTATTTAAGCTGAATGCAAACATCAAACCATTCTCTTTTTTTTTTTTTTCTGCTGTTGAAAACTCTTCAGGTGTTTGCTTATTCTTTTGGCGTCAGTTTCATCTTAATATTTGTGTTTGAATTAAGAATCTTAATTTCTCTGAACATATTTTTCAATTACATTAATCATTTTAGGAAAACTAAATTTACAGCTAATCAACAAAATAAAAAAATATATCTGGAGCATTCAGTAATACAATATATGAATATAGTGGAAGATGTATTTTCAAAAAATGTATTAGAAATTTGATTTTAATCCCATTTTTCCTTGTCTGTTCATCAGTTGATCTTGAGCTTTCAAAGCCTAATAAGCACAAAACAGGTCACCAAGTTGTAGTTCAGTATTTTCCAACAAAATTGATCCAAAGTGTTCAGTATCGAATATTTCAAATTTATTTATTTTTTACTTATTTTCTGCAATGCTAAATGGTATTTTATTATTTATAACTGCAACAACGATTTTGTTTTTCCCTGTCTCTTTCTCTTGACACCCAAAGTTATTTTCTTGAACAAATAACTATTTTTTTTTTTTTGTTCATTTTGCTCTAATTTTAATTTTTAATCCCCTCCCTTCTGAAGGTGATGAAATTGTAGTTGTTTTTTTTTTTTTTTTTTTTTTTTTTTTGAAAAAATAAGATTAAAGATTTGTATTTAATATACATGCTCATGAAGTTTTCATGTATTTTTTTTTATTCAAATAAAATTTAAGAAAATAAACTGGTTGTTAACTATGAAACATTATTTGATCCATGTGTTTCATTTGATCAGTAAAGTTAATAAGGACAAAAACATTTCTCTTGTATATTTTTCTATTTCTATCTTTGTGCAATGTTAAAATTTTTTGTTAGAATTCTATGGATAAAGCAATATAAGCTATGAAAAACCTCCCTTTGATGCAATGCCATGTCCAGATCAAATTATTCATTTTTACTGAAATAGAAAATGAATCATTTAGTTTTAAATTCAAGACCTAATAATATATACATATACAATTATACTGTGTGTGTGTGTGTGTGTGTGTGTGTGTGAACATACATACACACACTCTAGGATTAATGTGTTTGTCACTTAGCTGATTGATGTTACTGTCAGCATCCCAACTTCAGAGTTTCATAGGCAGACATGTCCATCCACTCTTCTGGCGGTATCACCAATGTCACTTTAAATGTTATTATTGGTGGGTACTTGTATTTGAGTAGGCGCTCCATTTATATATTAAATAGTATATTTATTTATTTTCACCTACCAGCCTGAATGTTTGAGAAATCTTATTAAAGAATAATTTGTGCTCTTTGGCAGGAATCAAACCTGTGTACCTTACCACTTGGCCACAAAGAGACAGACTGTCAGGCAAAGCAAATTTTATGCTTTCAAGCAAAAAAGCAAGATATGAAAAACTTTGAGAAATCTATGACAGGTAAAATTTTGCTTGAAAGCATATATATGTGTGTGTGTGTGTGTGTGTGTGATTTTACCATTTACTTTTATTTTATCATTTACTCCAGGCAACTGAGCAAAAATGATTTGTTACTTAACATCAGCCTTTATTTCCATAAATTTCTGTGCATTAATACCATTGACTCACAGTTTAGTTACTTTTTCACTTAACCTCAAAAGACCATTTGCATTGGGAGAAATAGTGACAGAAAAATTTTTTTTTTTCTTTTCCTTGAAATCCAACTCAAATAACAACATATACATATTCATATATGCATAAATATTTAGGTGCTGCCTTTAGATTACTGGATGTAGGTATGAAGCATAGGTTTTTATTAGTTTCATTGCTTCTCTTTCTAACCTATTTTCCAAATGTAGGTTGTGACCATTGCTAGATTTAGGCACAAGTTGTACAGTCTATTAGCTTGGGACCTCGAAACTTTTTTTTTCCTTCTTGAGTACTTTTTATTTTTTAAATCTAGTAATTCTTATATCTCTTTAGTGTGCAGTGACATAAATCCTTCTCATTGCTGATGCTGACCCCCAGGAGATCAACTCTCTCCACTTTCTTGATCTTACATTTTACACTGATATAAACTGGAATGATTATATTGAATCAATTGCTAAGCCTGCTGCTAGGAAAGTTGGTTCACTATGTTGTGCTAGACAATTTTTCTTGTCATAATCTGTCATGCACATGTATGTCTGTCATTCATCCGTGCATCAAATATTGCTGCCACATATAATCTAGTGCTTCTGTTTTATATCTACAGATTCTTGACAGAATCCAAAAACAGAATCTGCAATGTTATCAGTCCTGATTTGACATTTAGGCTTCAGTCAATTTCCCGCTGCTGTAATGTAGCTTTCCTGTGTCTTTTATATATATATATATATATATATATATATATGGTAATTGTTCTGATGAGCTTTCCTCATTGATGCCTTGACTTCACAAAATTAGGTTCTGTACTAGATTGACAGATAGGTCTCATAATTTCATTGTTGAAATGGCTAGTTGTAAACCATAAGTTCTATGCTAATAGTTTCTTCTCCCACACCTCTCACTTGTGAAACTCACTTCTGACTTCCTGCTTTCATGTCAACTACAATCTTCAAAAATTTAAATGCAATGTCAATTGTCATTTTCTGTCTACTTGAAACCTGTTCTTTTATTGTCCTCTGTTTCTTTCATTCTCGGTAATCCCTTACATCCTAGTGGCTTTTATTGCCTTGCTTGGGGGTGAAATGATTAAAAAAAAATGTGGTAATATTATTTATATAATAATGCAATTCATAATTTTATCTTAATAAATCTGTCAATTTATTGGCAACAAAAAAATCTTGTAAAATATGCATAAAAACTTCTACCTTGTACAGAGAGAACTTATGGCAAACTTGGAGCTTTGTGCTTGCAAAAAAATGGAGTATCAAAAGAATGGCTTTTCCATTGACTCCACTATTTTGACACACTGTTTTTCAGGGTGGGTTGGGTTTCATCACAAAGGTCCACGATTGCCAACCTTTTTGTAGGTTATCATCTTTAATGTTAAATACCCCTTAGTGTTCATTTCCATTTTCTTTCCTTCTCAAGTTAAACAGTTTTCTATTTTATTTATATATATATATATATATATATATATATATATATATATATATATATATATATATATATATTTATATTTTTTTTTTTTTTTTGTGTCTTTATCCAATGTATCAATTTGTTTTTCTGGGAAAGAACAATATGTTCTCACTATTTTAAAAACAAAAAGAAATCTCCAAGCTAAAACAACTTTATCTTACACATATTTCAGCCAAGTAAACAAGACAACCAATCAGCAAGCAAAACAAATGAATGGTAATTCCCAACCATTTCATCTGTGGTATATGTAGTACTGATAATGAATGCATAGGTACTGTTGTGATGATGAACTTTTTCATGTACAGTTACAATTTCTGGCAAATATTTAAGCAACTGTGTTCTCTAGTTTTTACTGTAACATGTGGCTTTTACCACTGCATCTTGTTAGCTATGTTGCAAGCTTTATTTCATTGAGATTTCCTATGATATATGACAGGCATTAAACACTCATTTTTTTTACATCAATTGTGTCCTGTTTTCATTCTCATATCAATACACAGTGGCCATTTTTGTGAGGCATCACAAAACTCTTATCACTGAAAACTCATTCTGCTGGTTTACTTGGACTGGTATCTTCATCTTTGATGTTATTATCACATCATTTCTGCTATTGTACTCTCTGACCTTCTTCAGGTGTCTGTCAGACCTTGTCAATTGGGAATATCAAAATAAACACTTTATTTAATTAATGGTGTTGGATACTCATTCCTTTTGTTCATGTGAGAGGAAATCTTTTTTCAGCTAATTCTTTATATTTAATTCATCCTTGTGATGCTACTTGTTTCATCTGCTACAACAGACACACCTGAAGAAGAGTACAACTGCCGATACATTATGATAAGAAACAGGATGAGAACACTAGGCAAAGTAAATCTCTGTGCTGTCATTCTGCATGTCAAAAGTTTCGAAAAATATTTGCAAGACAACTTGACAAAGTTTAACATTGATACCCACAAAAAAATTGTCTGAAGGACAGTTTTTTCTCTTGACACTTCTATTTACTTCTTCAACAGTTTTTATTGCTTCAAAAATCTTATTTTTAGAATTTTAATAAAAGCAATAACACATGAAAATGGATTTATGCATTCTTTTATTTTGTTCTTGAGAATTCACAACAAAAGAATTAAACACTATTTTCTTTGTTTATTTACTAGAATGATTTTATAAGTATATAAAAAAATATGTGAATTTATTACATTACAGAGAAATAATTGAAAACATTTTTATTAATAAATTTGTCTGAACAAGAAAACTTAAATAAAAGCCAATTGCAATCATAAATTTTAAAAACATGTATTTTGGAGGCATTTTGCTCTTGATACGTCAATTCACTAAAATAGTTTACAAGAATCTGGACTTTTTTTAATCATTTTACCCCCATGCAAGGCAATAAAGCCACTAAGACAAAAGGGGTTATTGAAAGTGTGAGAATATGAGAAAAAGAAAACATTAATGAGAGAGCAATAAAAAGAACAGGAATTAAGAAGATGGAAGATAACAATTGACATTGCATTTAAATTTTTGAAGATCAAAGTTGACTAAAAAATAAAGGGCCAAGAAGTGCAAGATAGGAAACTGTTAGCATAGAACTTGCAGTTACATCTAGCCATTAAAATGATGAGACCTTACCACCAATCTAGTACTGCACTTAAATTCTAGGTACCAAAATCTCTAGATACCAAAGAAAGCTCATCAGAAGAATTACCATGAAAATATTTATTTAAAAAAAAGCACAGAGAAGCAATGTGAGAAAGTAACTTGTCAAGATGCCAGGTTAGGACCAATAACATTGAAGGTTCTTTGTATTTAATCAAGAATTTCTAAATACATAGAACTAGGCCAGATATAGCAGCAATATTCAATATGTGGATGAATGGTAAACTTATGTGTAAGATACATTCCGGTGAGAAAAATTGTCTAGCATGACACAATGAACTAAATTTCTTCACAGTTGCTTGTATACATTCTTGTTTCTTGATAAGTGGCAACATAAACTATTTATATGCTTATTAGATTGTTCATTTATAAGAATAGTATTTTTAATATTTTTGTTAACTTTTGAGAAAAAAAAATGTATAAATTTACTTTCAAACATTTGGATTTTATTGAAATTTTAAAAATAGCTTTTAAAACAGTAAAAATTACCAAGGAAATATACAATAATAGTGGTGTCAACAAAAAAACAACACCCTTTTGACATTTTTTTTTCTTGTGGGTACATTTGTTAAACATTGCCAGCAGATTTTTTTTTTTTTTTAAATTTACAGGTTCATTTATAAATGAACAATTTTGTTAACAGTTTAACTTTTGTTTGCATAAAAGCATTTACTTAAGATTTTCACTACTGCATTGTTATAGCAATGTTACCTGATTGTGCTGGACCATTTTGCAAAAAAACAGGAAATTGCAATTTACTGGAAATAAACCACTATATATACACTGACAATGATTTATCATGGGCACAACCATTTTGGTCTCAATTGGATACTCTAATGTGCAAACTAAGCTAAAAAAAAACACTATCAACATATAATAAAAATATATCACAAAATGGTTGCATTGTATGTTGCTATATATCTACACTGGTTTTAGAATAGCAGTAAGTGCTAGTTTATAACAAATGCTGGCATTTTCATTCTCTTGAAAACATACACATTGACATCAGTCAGTATAAGTTTCAGAAATACTTCCACTGCAGCAGTTAACATGGTTCATTGATGAGTCAGTATCTTATATTCTCTGATTAGTGTATACAATTCAGCACCTGATAACATGCATTGATTATTCCAAAGTTATGTTAATAATTTTACTGGAACAACCAGAGTCAACTAGCTCTGAATATTCTATGATGCACATTTGTCTTCTCATTCCCATCCTCTCTGACAAGTTTTTTTTTTTAATTGTCTAACTTTCTCTTTGATCGGTATATATTGATATTTCAGCTTTGTTTCTCCCAATGATAAAAAAAATGAGATTTCAGGGATACATGATGAGGAAAGATGGTTTGGAGAATTTAACAATCACAAGACACATTAATCCTAATGGGTTGACCAAAAAGTTAATTTGCCTATTGATGTAATGAATATGCATACACCTGGGTTCCCCCTCACAGTAATATGATTGACTGGTGTCAGCCATAAATACAGACTGATGTGGAGGTACAGTTGGACGCCTATTGACTATGCCTGTTGCCTACAATGAGGAGCAGTCCATTATAGTTTCCTGCTAGATTGTCCCACTCGGTTACGGTAGTCCAAAATCACTTTGCTACTTCGAACAAATATATCCCTTTTCAGGACATATCACTTATTAAGTGGAAAATTTAACTAACAAAATGAGCAAATTTTTCTGGCCAACCCAATTTTTAGATATTTGTACATATATTTATTCAACTGTATATGTGCCATTTAGATCTATTATTTTTCGCCATTTTTGAGGCAGCTTCATTGTTCCATCCTCACAGAATTTTAATTCTGGGTGATGCACTAGCCTAAGCAGTCTTTACAGGCTTAGAGAAAATTGAATTTCCTTACATTAAGAGAACTTTGCAGGGACTGAAATAAGTAGTAATTCAAAGGTGAAACGTCAGTTAAGTACAGTGTGTAGTAGTAGGACTGTACCAATTTCTGGCAGGTCTGGAGTTGTCTTGATGGGACACCCTTCTCATTGGCCAATTCTGAATGCTTTTCAGTGATTACTGCTTTTAATTAGTCCAATTGGGCACAGTACTTAATATCTGAACATAATGCCTTTCCATTCTCACTAGATACATAGGATGACTTTCTTGTGATACAGGGTGGTTAACATTTCCCTACAGAACATTTTTCATTCCACATTGTTGTAAACAATCCTTTTTTTTTTCATCACCTATGACCATTCTTTTAAAAAAATTTATCACTTTTATAGAGAAATATGGATGGAACTGTTGTCAATATTTTTCTGTTTAATCATGAGGCACCCAAACATCACAGCTGTTCATGTATCTAAGTGCTTTCAAATGTCTCACAATGCACATGTAGAGCATCTCTGATGTTCCATGTCATGTGACCTGAATTATTTTTAATCAGTATTTCAATTTGGTCATCAACAATGATGGCAGCTCTGTCAGATTCAAATTTTTCACTTCTAAACCTTATGAACCACTTAAAAAAATTATTCTCAGCTACAGCACCATCTCAATAAAAGGAACATTTTTGCTGTTTGTGCAGCACTTATTTTTTCTTTCTTTTTCAGAAATAAGATGAAAATGCATCAAGTTTCCTGAATTTTCACTTTTAATATAAAAATATTTAAAATTCACAATCTGCACACCAATCATACAGAAAGACACATTGAAATATCACTTTTCAGAATGTGCCATAAATAAAATATGTTCAAAAACAACTGATTGAAAAATGCTATTCAACCCAATATATGAAGTTTAAACAAATGAGTGGAGGGACAACCAAAAATGAGTCCTAAAAGAACAAGTATCCCTGGGAGCTCTACAAGGAAGTTGTGGAGGGACATTGTCTATATCCTCAAGCAATATGGCATGCAAAAACTAATTCCTAACACCATCACTATCTATTACACCTGTTTTGGAAATTCACCCTCTCACAAGAGATCATCAACAAACATTTTTAAATTTTTTTATCAATGTACTCTTTTGTAATTTATCAGGACATATGCTGCATCAATGGCAAAAGAAAAATGTTTGCAATGAAATCACAGGAACAAATCATTTGTAGGTAAGCTGGAACTTCTAGTGTAGGTGTTACGTACATAAAGAAATTAATAACTTTTTATCCATAATCCAACATTATTTCTTATTACTCTATATGTTATATTTAGTGGATGCACATGCTTGAGTAGACATCTTGACTTTTAAACTATATTTTTCATCTACTGGCTTGAATTTTCTAGAGACTTTAATAAAGAAAATGAGCCTTTTGGAAGGATTCGAACCTGTGTCTCCCTTACGTAGGAATAAACCACTGTATAGCCTGGTTTACTTTGCCACAAGGTCCTTCATGGATGAATTTGTCTAAAAATGTAACATATATTAATAAGAAATATTGTATTATAATTCTGCTTATATATATTTGATGTCAAGTCAGCTTGTATATAGCCATCTTTCCTTATATGCCATGCATTGTTTGACTGATTATGTCTCATTTTGATTCATGGTTGGCTTGGCAGAAGTATTCCTGTGGTAGTCTGCTTTTACTTTCTGCCTGTGATTGGTTTATCCAATGATATAGGACCCAGGTTGTTCTGCTATTTAACCCATATGCAGAGGAGAAGAGATAGATTCATACTTTTCCCAAGGGTATTTGCACATATGTAAATGTAACAAATGCAATGAGAACTCTACTCTTCCATTTCTCATTTCAAGACATTATCCATCACACCACCTGCACGTCCATGCAGCCATCAATCTAGAGACTATACAAGCACAAGGTTGTTTTAACTATGGTAACTAATCAGATGAGAACCAGTGTTTCAACATGGTATGGTTGTAATTCATCTTCTTTATATACATTCCTTATTTATCCTTTTGGTGTAGCCATAATTTATTTTGGGAATGTTAGTCAAGTGGTTTCCTATTGAGTGACTACCTTTAGTCAGCGAGTTCTTCTTATCTTTGACAAGTCTTATTTTCTTGTTCTACATTGTTGCTAACCACTCTCCTTGCATGAAAATGATGGAGAGGAAACTTGAGGCAACAAATATGGTTATACAGATGGATGTTGAGAATATCATAGCTTGAACATGTGAGCAATAAGGAAGTTTTAAGGGAAATGAAAACAAAAAAAGACACTTCTAGTAAGAATGAGATAGTTGAAATTTCTGAGATGCATATTCAGAAAAAAGGGCTTGGAGAAGTTGACACTCACAGGATATATTGAAGTCAAGAAGGTCAGAGAGAAAGAATCTCACATCTTCTTTGATGTGCCATCTCCCTTCAGGATATAGGCGATCATAACCCTCTACATCTTCCTGTCTTTTGTAGCTCTTAATATTTTATCTCTTGTTATTTCTCCCAAACCCTGATCTACCTTCCATTTACTCAAGCTCATCAAGCATGTTAGACGTTGATTTCCTCTTTCTTTCAACCTGTCCTGTATTAGGTTTTCAAGCCCTTTTTCCTTCTCGTTACATGTTCCAGAAATTTCAACTGCCTCTTCCTGATGTTAAGTAAAAGTTTCTTTTTTGTTTCCATTTTCTCCAAAATATTGTTGTGCACATGTTCAGTCTATGGTATCCTCAGCATCTTTCTGTAGAATCATGTTTCTATTGCTTCAAGTATTTTCTTCATCTGTGAGGAGATTGTTCAGCATTTGCTGCCATACAGGAGGACAGATATCACTTAAAAGTTCAGTACTCTTTTCTTTGTTTCTATCAAAATTTTCCTGTTTCTTAATACTTTACTTAGTTTCTGGAAGGCATCTTTCTCTATTCTAATGTACAAAATTAGATATTATGCAGCAGTTCAGTACTCTTTTCTTTGTTTCTAACAAAATTTTTCTGTCTCTTAATATTTGTTTAGTTTTTGGAATGTATAACCTTTCTAAAAACTTGTGTAAATGGATGGCAGAACAGGTGTGATGGAGGGGGTGGCAATATCACCCTCGAAATAATAATAATGATAATAAAGGAGAATATGCTGAAAAACAGGAAGAAAGGCTTTTTCAAAAGAACCAAGATGTTAAAAATGCTGTAAAGACTTTGAAATGTAAATGTTACAGATTTTATTTAGAAAACGAAATACAATATTTTTTTTCTCTTTAAGCATACAAAAGATATCAGATTATTAATAGAAGATAGAATTCAGAATGTTTTGTTCTAAAGGTTAATTTTATCAATAACAAGACAGCATGAATCTATGTAAAGTTTACCAAAATTGCTCAGAGCTATTAATAGATAAACTTAGAACAATAGCAATATGGTCAGGGTACTGAAAGATGAAACAAGTGTGAAGTTTTAATTTAAAAATGTGTTGGGAAATGGGTCATCCCATTCCTAATAAAAGTATGTCAGTATGTTCACACTAGCAAAACAAATATGTCACCAGTTCTATATATAAAGAGGCAAGCCAACTGGAAGACGAGCAAAATTGGGTTAGAGACAGTGAATAGAGTTAAGTTGGAGGCTCAAAGAAGAGAGGAATTGATGTCAGAGATTGGAATAAAGTGTCTGCTAACATGTGCTGTTGATATAAGTACAAAGAAGCGAATTACTTCCTCCAACAGCTAAGACAACTACTGTTACTACTATTACTACCATTGAGAACAGAACGTCGAACAAGCTACAGTAATCAAAAAGGGTTAAAACCAAGCCACCTCTCACCTTTAACGAAATTACACAAAGTATTTTTTTGTTTTGTTGATCATTGTTCATATACAAGAGACATTCAACCTTTTGCCACAAGAATTGTATTATTATATGTATTGTTGATATTATATATACATATATAAAACTTTGTCCCTCTAAAATTGGATCGACTTGGCCATATTTATTTGCTGTTAACCCGGTTCTTGCCCAACAAGCTTGCAGGTAGACCAACGGAGAGCTTTCCGAATTCTATGACCTGATAACTACTCGCCAGGATCAAAAATTACAACATGGTTGGTGAATGGAATCAAATCGACATTTGAAACCAGAGACCTAGGTCTAACCTATAATATTGGACCATACAGGCAGTCTTGTGGATGACATCAGCCCAGTGGGGTTAGGATACGGTGGCACATGAACGCCTTGACCAGAGATTGCATTACAACTGACCCCGTGCAAGAGGATCGGCATTACACAGGGACTGGGACAGACAAACATTGCTCAGTATTACAAAGAATAAGAACTTGTGCGGAAACATGATCACTCACATCCTGAAGGGATACGCTTTTAGAAAAGGATAAGAGATTGTGTTTCAATGTTTCGTTTCATTCCCCTCTCTGCCAAAACAGGTTCTCTGCTGTAGCCAAAGTGACGACATTAACATATATTATGTTACTATTGACCTATATTGTTCTTAATTTTTATCAACACTCTTCCCAATGTCATCATTTTTCAACTTGGTATCTTTACTGATAATTGTGAGGTCACTTACATCATAGCAGCAGAAATAGCCTTGTGTTCACAGGAAAGAAAAACATACGTCACAAGAAGAAAAAAAAGATATACAGAGATAACTGTAAAAGCATTCTTAAATTTTAAATTAAATTCATACAATTTTTTGTGTACTAGCGTATGTGTATTTTTGGTTACAAGTATTTTAAGGTTGCATGTGATAAAAGGAAGAAGATTGATTTTGTATTATTACAATGTCCCAGAGAGAGAAGTTGGACGTCTTGATTGTACAATGGTCTGTAGCAAAGAGAGTGAATTCATTTTTTTTTTCTGGCAAGAACAGTTTCTGTTGTATGCTGGGAGAATTTTTATTATTTCTATTTGTTTTATTTATTTTGAACAATATTATTATGTTAGTTGTTTCATTTTGTTTTATTTATGATATTCATTATTATTTTATTTTTTATTTATAATAATAATAATGACACTACATTGTACAACTATACTATTTACTTTTCTTAATGCTAAACCTGACTGATTAAATTGGCAGCTGATCTCCAAAATTACCTACAGCCTATTGTTAACTCAGGCAAGAAATGGCTTCTTAATTTTAACACCTAATATGAAACTGCTCTCTCTTGATCATCTTTTTTTTATCCTCCATCAGCATGGCTGATGCTAACCACCAGGAGAGTCACTCATTGCACCTTCATGAGATTATGTTTACTGCTAACAGGAAGTGGAAAGATTATATTCAATCAATTGCTAGGAAAGTTGCTTAACTGTATCGTGCTGGATAATCTTCTCACTAAAATCTATTTTACACATCAGTCTTTCATCAACCCATTGAATATTGCAGTTATATCTGGTCTGGTGCTTCTGCTATGTATTTAGGTATTGTATTTAGAGATCCAAAGGTTCTGCAATGTTATTAGTTCTGACCTGGCATCTCAGCTTCATTTTCCCACAGCCGTAATCTAGTTTCTCTCTGCTTTTTCTATAAATATTTTCATGCTAATTGTTCTGATGAGCTTTCCTCTTTGGTACCTAGACTTTATGAATTTAAGCCATAATATAGCTTCCCTCTGCCTTTTCTATAAATATTTTCATGCTAATTGTTATGATGAGCTTTCCCCCTTTGGTATTTTGACTTTATAAATTTAAGCACAATACTAGGTTCTAGGTTTTTTCATTTTATAGTTGAAATGTAACCCCAAGTTCTATGCTAACAATTTCTTCTCTCATACTTATCACTTTTGGAACTCTCTACCAGCCTCTTACTTTCCAGTAAACTTTGATCTTCAAAAATTTCAATGCAATGTCAATTGTTATCTTTTGGCGTTTTAATTCCTGTTTTTTTATTGTTCCCTTTCCTTAATAATGTTTTTTTCTTTTTCTCATGTTCTTTGGCTCCTTGCATCTTAGTAGCTTTATTGTCTTGTTTGTGATGAAATAATTTTAAAAATTGTGTCGGTGTTTAATTTTTGTTCTTGACTTCTGTGGTGTGTGTTGTCGTGTATCAGTTTCATCATTTATAGTTTAGTTCTTCATGCTACATCACCATCAATTCCAATATATAGGTTGGCATCATAAATAATTTTCTGTTTATCCATTTGCAATTGGCTTAATTCCCTTTGTAATAATCCCAATCCTTTACCTATTTTATAATGATGATAAATTAATTGACTAATTAAATCATATTCTCTTGGCATCACTTTAAATGCATACCTTTTTTTTTTTTTCAATATATCAAAACTATAATTTTGTAAAGTGAAAATTTCACATGAATATATTGGAAAGTTTCCAAGTTTCCATCAAAAATCTATAAAATAGGAATTTTAAGCAAAATGGTCACAATAGTGTAGAGTTTAAGTTTTGATTCCAAAATTAAGTTCACCCTATTTATTTGAACTCGAATAAATAAATCCTATTTAAAGCTATTTATTGCTGTTTATATTTTATTATGAAAAAAAGGCCAATTTTATTAATAAATTGTCACAGCTCAAGATCAAATGTAGAAAATGTTTGTTTGTAAGCTACATCGCCTTTAGAAAGGTAATTTATATTTTTGTTGATTGCTAAAAACAAAACCTATGATGACAAGGGCGACTGCAGTGAAACTTTATATCAGGTATGTAATAAAGCTGCAACTTGTCAAAACACCACTTTCCAAACCTTTGTTACTTTTCATCACACCTTCCTTAGTCACTGGATTGAATTTTAATTTGGCATTTTGACTTCATTAAACAAGTGTTCTGCGACATTTCCTATAGTTTGCAAGGTTTTTTGTGCGTTGTAATTTTGGATTTAGTCATTTTTATTAAAAGAACCATAAAGAAGTTGATTTTGTGCCATGCTAACAGAAGTACCATTTAATATTTAGAAATGGCAAAGAAAAAATTCTTGATATTCTTCTTTCTGCTCCTGGATATTACCAGAATCAGGGTAAGTCAATTGATATATAAAAAAAAATGTCTACTTGTCTGTCTGTCTACTTTTCTTCCTTTTCATTTTCTACTCCTTTTGTTTAAAAGTTCTCATCTTTGAAAAACTCTTGCCTTGGGAAACTTTTATGGTAGATAATGAATTTTAGTTCAAAGCAGTTTTTGCTTCTTGAAGAAATGAAAACATACACACACACACATGTATTATATAAAATATTAACCAAATATTAAGAATTTTTAAATTTTGGAAATTTAGAAACTTCAGTCTACTTTCTAATAATGTAATTTGTATAAAATCTAAGAGACTGTTCAATAAAAATACAATTTATTAATTTTCACCCATTGCTGCTGTAATTAATTCGTATCACAAACCTGTTAATAAGTCAGGCACAAGTTTTGCTGAATAAATATTGGGTCCAAGGTTGTAAAAACAGTTTCTCAAAAGATGAACCATTGAGAGATTGATAAACTCTAAAAAGAAAGGAAAGACTAACTTGAGGGGAGCCATCCCATTTCTAACATACATACATATATACAAACAGCTACCATTTGATCAAAGAACTTTCTGAAAAAAAAAAAAAAAAAAGAAATTTAAATTGCTTTTGATTCTATTTACTTGTGTGATGTAAATAAATATGATAAAATCTATAGTTTTCATGTTTGCTATATTTATGGTTAAAAGTGCTCTATATCAGGGATAGAGTTTGTGTAAATATAAGAATAGATACTGAGGTCAACACCAAATGGCAACAGTTTGTTTAATGCTTGAAAACAAAAGGAGAGTAACATGAACTAAAGATTGCATTTACACATTAAACAGTCTGTTGCCACTTGGCGTTGATCTCAGTGTTCACTCTTATATACAATTTTGAATTTGCTTCTTGTCACTTGATTTTATATTATCTAAGTGTTGTTTTTAAATTATGTTCTCATCATTTGTTGTTGGTGTCAACTCTTGTTGTTTAAAGTAGTTGTCATAATTCATTTTTACCCTTTCTTTTTATGCATCGTCCTCTTTTTGCGTATAGTTTAATATATTATTAGCATCATTTCTTATTGTGTATTTTTCTTATTGTTTTTGATATTATGTTTTGTTCTCAAACCTTTTTATATAATGTTCTTGTCTTTCCTTATTATTATAATTTAATTCATTGTCTTTGTATTATTGCCATCCCTTGTTAAATGTTGTTTTCAAGCATTACTATTGTTTTACTTATGCCTTTTATGCTACTATCATTCCCTTGTGTACTCTTTTTCATCACCTCTTATATATGCTGTTCTCTTTCTTTATATGAGATGCTCTTTACATCCCTTACTCTTATGTTGTTTTCTTTCCTTTATATTGTTGGCCTCTTTTCATTCCTTTTTGTCATGTGATACTTTCATTCCTTTGTTATATTCATGGATAATCCATGTCTAGGGGATTAAAGCATTGGTTTGTCATAATAATTCTGAGTTCAATCCCTGGATTGGGCAGTGTTTACTTGGACTTAATGGAAACTGGGTGAGCAATACTAAATGAAAAACTGGCAAGGTATCCCTAAACATAGACAAGGTAATGAGAACAATCTACCACAATAGATTGAATAATGGGTTCAGTTTGAAATTCTATGTAGGTTACCTTGATTAACATACACCTGCTGAAGACTGGTGGGCACAATGATTGAAACACTGTAAAAGTAGTTATAAGACGAGGACAATAGTCACCGTGTAAATAATACTGTTTTTTGTTTTTTTTTATTTATTTAGATTACCAAAGGGAATACTTTCTGTTGATTGGCATTTTATTGTTTGACTGCCAGAATATATAAACCATTTTTGAGTTACCCGTAATTAGCCACACGATACTGTAGTTACTATATTCAGCATTAGAATTTTTAAATTGCTTTCTGATAAGGATTCAAAATTGTAGGAAAGGGGAGATTCTCTTGTGACTATCACTGAAACCTTTTGAAATAAAAACTTTATCTTACAGACTGACTTACTGCATCAAATGCCTGTGGACATTCAAAAGTTTGCTGCAGAAAAACGTCTTCCACATGGTAAGCACAACTTTCAAGAAAAACTTTTCTTACAAGAATTTTGTTGATTTAAGCAATTGTAAGAAAAATAAATTTCAAAAGAGACACAAAATTTTGTTAGGAACTGACAATTTATGAGGAGGTATCAAAAAGTTCCAATGCTTTATGTACTATAATTGTACGATTCAATGGAAATATATGCACAGCTAATGCTCATTGTTACCCAGCCTAGTGAGTCAGTCTGCTTTGTACAATCTACTGCTGTTTAATTATTATGTGAGTGATGTAATGGAATAAACTGTCACCCCCATGAGTGACTACACTATAGGTAGTAACTACCTATAAGTATCCGTAATGCAACAGATTACAGGGAGACTAGCTGGGATCTGTTGAGTATGACTCAGACTTACGCAAGAACTACCGACCTTCTAATAGCAGCACTCACTACTGAATTGACTTGTGATGATCGTGCGCATAACTGTTACCGTTATTCTTATTGTATTGGTTTTTACAATAAACCTTTACTTATTTATCCACCGTGTTTGTCAAGTATATATTCCTATTAACATGGAATATAACAGTGAGATTGTTTTGTTGTAATAGCTCTGCAATATTTACAATGACTGATAAATTCAAGTAAGATATTTGCATCAAATTTTGCATGAAGTTCAGTAAATCTACTATTGAAACTCTTGAAATGCTTTGTCAGGGTCATACCAATGATTCTTTAGAAAGTCAGTTTTTTGAATGGCATTTCATAGTTGTTCCATTTAGTGTATATATATAATATATATATATATATATATGATATCAAAAAGTTCCTAGACTGTTGTGCTATGATTGTTCGATTCAACAGAAATGTACACACAGTTAATGCTCATTGGTACACTGCCTATGAGTCAGTTTGACAATATGCTTTGTGCTATCTATTCATGTTCAGTAATGTCAAATTCTATAACATTATGTTGGAATGACTTTATAATCACTAACAAATTTGAACAACATGCATCAGTTTTGCCTGAAACCAATCTGCCACCAAGATGCCAGAAATGCTTCATCAGGCATTTAGTAAATATTCTTTGACTGTACAGAGGTTTTTGAGTGGTTCAAATGTTTCAAGGCAAGTCAAGTGTCAGTTCAAAATGGTGAGCATTTAAAGTGACCCATCACCATAAAAAAGTCAAAAAATGTAAGAATAAAAACGTAATTTAATATACTCATCCAAGAGAACTGTTACTGAAGAATCTATCAGCTCCCTTAAATGGAATCTGTTATATTGTCTGCCAGGAGATCCTCACAGAAAACATGAACATCTTCTTTTATGTGCTGTGTCCCTTCAGGATGTAGCTGATCATGGCTCTCCACATCTTCCTGTCCCTTGTAACTCTTATAAAGTTTGATCTTTTTTTTTATTTCTCCCAAACCCTTTTCTACCATCCATTTGCTCAAGCTCATCAAGTATGTTACACGCTGCTTTCCTATGTCCTGCTTTCCTTCAATCTGCCCTGTGAGTATCAGATTTTCTGAGCCCTCTTTGCTATAAAGTTATTTGCCCAATTCATGACACTGGGTCAAAATCTGTGCTGTATGTCTCGGTTAACATGAGAAAAGCTAAAACGATGACAAAGATGGCAAAGCTCAGTATAGTACTTTTTTGATTTTTCAAACTTCAATGGTCTGTATATGAAATGAACATCAATGGTAACATTTCCTGATTACGCGACATCTTATTCTGTGGTTTTACTTTTCAGCATGCTTCTTTTTTTTATTATATTCCGTGATCTTAAAATAACCTCAAAATCAAATGATAAAACAAAAGAAGGTAGTGTTATTTGTTGAGGAGAATTTAAATGTTTATTACATGCTGCAGAAGAAAATTTAAAAAACATCATAGGGAAATATAGAGAAATCCACAATCAGTGATATTTGAAAAGTGAGGAAAATTTGAATAATTTTAAAACAGACAAAGTGTTAGAAATATCCAAATCTGTTAACTATATCTACATTAATCCAATTTCTGAAGTTCGTGGCAGAAAAATGTGAGGACAACCACATAGACACAAGAATTGACATATTTTCATCAAAATTATACTTGACAAAATCTTACTTATTATAAAACACAGATTGTGTGTGTGTGTGTGTGTGTGTGTCTGTACGTTTAAATGTGTATTTCCTACATTTTTCAACCAATTTCAACAAAACTTCACAGGACTACGTAAAATTACCTGGCGGTGGTTCTGACAGTGCCAAAAATTGGAAAAACACAATTGTTTTTGCATGAAATCAATTTGAAAACACGATTAAGAGGCATTAATGAAAGGGGGACAACTCATATCGAGTTATACTTATTATAAAACTCAGGTTGGTTGTTTGTGTGTGTGTTCATTTATCTATGGGATCGGATTTCCTACATTTTTCAACCGATTTCACACTTTTTTTTGGCAGGTAGTGTTTCTTATTGTCTTGCACAATTTTTTTCTTTATTTTTACATGGAGAATGCTTTAAAAATTCCATTTACAAGACAATTGTTTATAATAAAATTCTACTCAATCGATAGACTCATAACGATTGAAAACAATGTTTGAGTTTGGGTTTGACCAATTCATAAAAACAAAACAAGAAAAAAACTAATTAAGACATGCGTGTCCATCAACTTAAACAATAATCTTTGTCAATTTTATTTTTCAATCTTTATGATGGTTGATACTTGATCTGTCTCTTACTGTGACATCCCCGGGCAACGCCGGGCTCTACTGCTAGTCTTGAATAAATCATTTGAAAATGCTATTTGATGATATAAATGTTAAATTTCTTTTTGAAAATTTTCTTCATTAATTTTTTTTTCCATAATTTAATTATTCAGTTTTTTGAAATTTTGAATTATCCAAACATATTTTTCCAATCTCTGTCCCAATATGTCTGGATAATCAAGAAAGTACTGTAGCTGAAATAGATTTACTGGAGAAATTGGATTCTTTTTATTTTTATTATTATTATTTTTTTTCTTACTCTATATGTAATAAAGTGAATCAATAAATTTGTAGCCTGATACATTGCTATTAGCTGAATTTTGATTGATTAGTTTTTTATGGCTTATCAACCTTTTGCATGTTATTTAAAGCCAGAAAATATTTTGAAATTGTAAAAAAATCTTTTCGAGATAATAATCATTTACTGATACAAATCCTACTAATTAACCCATAGCTGAGGGGAGAAATAGATTCATACCTTTTCCAAGAGTATTTGCACATAAGTGAATATAAAGAACATGACTGGAATTTGGCTCTCTGATTTCCAAATTCTGGATAACAATCCATTACACCACCTGTTTATTTCGTATTCCCAAGCAGTCACACACTCTGGGGATTGTACAAGAACTCATGTTTTGACATGATAGGGCTGTAAGCCCAGCTGAATTTTGATCTAGAATTTTCACTGTATAATATTCACTCTGTATGATCCATATTCACAACTAAGTTGAGTGCATTGACAAAGAAGATTATATTCAAAAATAAATGATATCATACACTAATGTACTGTAACTAGTATCCTCATCTTGATTGTCATAATCATAATGTTTCGGCTGTTGTATCCTCTGAATCTTCTTCAGATGTCTGTTATAGTTGATATCTTTTTGGAAATTTGAGCTGAACCCTTTATTCAATCAATGGGGAAGATTATTCACATGCTACATAATGGATTATACGCTGAAGAGAGGATTTGGTTCAAAATTCCCAGATTACTGCCTTTGAACAACAGGTAAATAAAGCTAGCGGATATAATGGATATACAGGTTGAGTATCCTTTATCCGAAATTCCAAAATCTGATAGTTTTTCAGGTGCTGGGATGACGTGCCACAAAGAGAAAATTTCAGAAAGCACTGCAAAAGTTCCTCAGTGATGTGTAGCTGTTGTAAGTGACCTCATCTGCCCTCGGTGGGAGTTCCCCAGCTCAGCTACATAGCCTACATTGATGCCAGTTTTTTGTTAGCAATCATCATAGCAACTCCTTCATTCATGGATTACTTATCAGGTTTTTAATTCTCAGTAAAAATATTATTCAGAATGTCAAAAAGTCCTAAATTTATATAGTTTTTGTTAGTAGTGATCCCGTTTTTTTTGTACATGTACTGAAAGTAGGAAACATTATTTTTACATGAAATCTTAATTTCACTACTTAAAAATCCAAGTGAGCATTATATGACTAGTGCTATTACCTGTATTTGTATATACACAAAATTTATTAAATTTTATATCTGTTTCTTTTTGTTTTTATGGCTTATCAACCCCTCATGTGTCATTTAAAGCTGAGACATTCTTTTTTTTAATACCCAATCATATGGTATCAACTATTTATTTATTTTCTTCTTCTTTTTTTTCCATCACATGGTATCAGTAACTTTGGTTGGTTTAGATATTAGTTTTTATTTTTGTTAGATTTATATTTTTTGGTATAAACTCACTCTTGAGAAATACTCCATCTTTGCACTTTTAAAGAACTACCTTATGTTGTTTATATTGAAGAAAGTCTTCCTAGATGGAGCAAGAGCTGTACATTCAGTTAATACATGTTTTATAGTGTATGTAGATTTGCATATTGGTTGTTCTTCCCCTTTCAGTAGGTATGAGTGTGTAGTTCTTGTATGGCTAATGCACAAGCAGGCCAATACTACCTCTTTTCTGGATTTTCTGTATCCTGGCTTCCATTCACCAAGTATTGGCTTGATTTGTAGTAATTTATTTGGTGTGTTGTTACTCCAATGTTGTTACTATTTTTGTTTAATAAATCTGTTTATTTGGCTCTTCAGGTTTATGTAGAGGATCTTGTAAAGTTCAGGTTAGTTTCCATATTTTCAACATGTTTAACAGCTGCCTCAGCTTTATCATTTTCAATTATTCCAATGTGACTTGGGATCCAACACATCACAACATCTATCAACACGGATATTAAATGGAGTTTATTTAGAAAATTGATTATCAATGGGTTTTCATGTTTTTTGTTCTTTAGTGTTGTTAGAATTGATAGTGAATCAAAAAAGATTTTTTGTTTTTATTTATTGAAATAATTTTGAGCACTATATCTATGACACAGGCTTTAGCATTGAAGATGGAGGTTTTTTCATCTGGGAGGCATTTACTGCTTATTTTCTTCTGAGATATTGCTGCACATCCTGTTATATTTTTGTACTTGGACCCATCTATAAAGATGGGTGTCTGACTAGGGTAGTTTTTCTTTGATTTTATCAAATTCTTCCTGAAAGAGGATGCTTATTTGCTTGTAGAATTTTCATAAGTCCGATATTATTTTTGGAGATCGTGTTTCATGGAGCAATGTTAGGAGTGATATTATCATGGATTGTTGCCAATTTATTCTAGATTCCTCGATAAGAGGTTTTATTTGAAGCCCAAATATTTTTTTCTTTTTGTTGATAGAGGTTTCTGTGTTGATGGAGGAAAGTATTTTTGTAGAAAGGATTAGATGAACAGGATTTTAGGTTTGTATAATACTGTGGTGCCAGTTTTTCATATCTAAGATTAGCAATAGTTTTGTTTGCTTCTGCATATAAACTTTCAACTGGAAAGGTTTTAAAAGTCCAAAGAACCAGTCTTAAACTTCCAAGGAGGTTTAAATAGGATTTTCTTGACAAACTGTATATGATGCTACCATAATCTAGTTTTGATCAAATTAGAGACCTGTAAAATGTTTGTAATGTTTCTGGTGTGTTTTCCATTCATTGTGGGCCACTACACAGAAGAGTTGTATTGCATTGCTACATTTCTTCTTGAGATATTTCAGATGGGGGGAATAAAAACCTTTTATCAAATATTATTCCCAAGAACTTATGTTGATTGATAATTGGTATTTCAGTCTCTCCTAGTCTTAGAGCAGAATCATTGTATCATTTTGGTCGTAGTGAACATCATCTTATTCAACTGCTGTGTTATTACATTTTTTTTTATTTATGATTGTAATTCTGCTAAACTCAGTGGGCTGTTGTTGCTTTCTCTGTTGTTAGATGTAAAATTGAGTTTATATTTTTCCTGTATTTTATTTTAAGACTAGGAATTTTTGTTTTCCATTTTTTTAAATAGTTTTAACTATTGTATCTGCTATGTCCTTTCTGTTGGTCATGATATTGTATTTTTGTAAAGATGCTTAATTGGTATTTGATATTTACCAGTTATTTTCCTCGCCATTTCCCATACTGATTTTGTTTTTGAGGAGGAGCTTCGCTTGTTTGCATATTTTTGCCAGCATCCTTTTTTGGCTTCTTTCACTGCTCTATGAGCCATTGCTCTATATAACTTGTAATTGTTTAGGTTTACCATTGTAGGTTTTTTGTTAAATTTTCATAGAGATGCCTTTTGTAGTCTTATGGCTTGCAAACATTTACTATTGAAACAGGGTCTGTCTGTTCTCTTCGATGTTTAATTTTTGGGGATACATTTCTTTGCTATAGTGATTAGTATCTCAGTAATGCAATCTGCTGAATCTATATTGTAATTTTGTGTTGAATTTTTCTTTACAAAGTCCTTTGAATTTGTCCCAATTTGCTTTTTTCATTTTCCAGCAGGATATATTTTCACTACTTGCTTTGATGTTTTCCAGGAAGATCAGGAAATAGTTACTTTCATAAGTGTCATCTTTTATATCCCAAGAAAAGTCCAAATGTACTGTTAGGTTGCATATAGTCAGATTGTTGGCTGAATAGTTCCCACGAGAAAGGTGGTGTTTGTTTGTGTGTGTGTGTATATTTTATTTATATATATATATATATATATATATATATATATATATATCATGTTCTCCTTTATTTAGTAGACATAAGTCATTTTTCTCCACAGTTTTTCCCTTAGTCTGTGTCTTTATTTCACCCCTACAGAGTTGTGGCTATTTAAGTCTAATAAAATAAAATAAAAGGTTTGGGTATATGGTCTATCAAACATTTGAGCTCATCTTCATTTATGGGATCTTTTGGTGTAATATATACTGAGCATATGTTGATGGTTTTGTGCAGGCTGGCTCTAACCCCAACTGCCTGAAAGTTTGTAGATATATTAATTTAACTCTGGGAGATGCTGTTTCTAATGAGGATTGAAGTTCCTTCACAGGTTTTTGTTCTGTCCCATATATATAGCTATATATCTGATAATTTGTAATATATATTTTATCTTGTTTTAAAAAGATTTCTTAAAGACAAACAACATCTGGATATAAGTCTGTTAGCAGTAGTAAAGGTTTGTTAAAAATAGCTTTTAGCCCATGGCAATTCCATTGAAGAATTTTGTGTAGCATGGTTGATTAAGAGAGTCTCTGTGTGTGTGTGTGTATATATATATATATATATATATATATATATATATATATATATATATATATATATATATATTGAGTGGCACCTTTGAAAAGCACCTGAAAACCATACCACAGGTTGACTCAAACCTTGTGAGTGAAATTGCTTAGACAGAACCCTTGGGTGACATTGATGTCTGTGCTAGCACAAAGTCACAAGTCATTGGGACCAAGGGTTTGAGTGTGCTGGCCTTGTTCAGATTGCTGATCACACTAGACTGTAACTAAGGTCTGCTCAGCATAGTTGCAGTATAAACCACAGGTTGGCTCTGTGGGTGTTGAACAAACACAAATGTGCCAGAGCGAGCGTCTGCAATAAGGATTAGCTGTATATATGTATATGCATACACACACACATACATACAAACACACATACTTAGAGATAATATATATATGCCCATACATGCACAGCATACACATCCATACACAGAACTGCATGTGTGTAGTTTCAGATGTTAATACATACATAAGGAAGTACTATAAGCAAGCTTGAAATTCAGTGTATGCCGTTTCACCAAAGTGTAAACAACTTTATTTTTCATTAGCATTAAACATGTTGGATTTTGTGCCAAAGAAAGTGTATTTGCGGGAAATTTTACTGCCCTACTTTATTCAAAAGTAATCTGCAGCTGAATCACACAGAATTCTTGTTGAGACTTTCAGTGACCATGCTCTGTTGGAAACAACATGCAGAGATTGGTTTAGATGCTTCAAAAATAATGATTTTGATGTTGAAGATAAAGAATGTTCTGGCTCACCGAAAAAGTTTGAAGACAATTGGAGGCATTATTTCATGAAGACTCATGTCAGGCACAAGCTGAACTTGCAGTATCCTTAAGAGTTGATCACACAAGTTTTGAAATTTTTGAAATCATTAGGAATGATTCAAAAACAATGACATTAGGTGCCATATAAGTTGATGATGAAAGACGTTGAATGGCATCTTGTCACATGGGAACAACTGCTTCAACTGCAGAAAAGGAAAGGTTTTTTGCATCATATCAGGACTGGCAATGAAAAGTGGATACACTACGATAACCCTAAGCATAGAAGATGATGGTGTAAGCCCTGCTATGCATCAACATTGGCAGAAAAGCTGAATATCCATGGTTTGAAGCTTCTGCTCTGTATTTGGTGGGATCAGCTGGTTGTAGTTTATTATAAGCTGCTCAAACCAACCAAAACCATCATCAACTACAATTGATGCATTTGAGCTAAGCATTGAAGAAAAAATGGCCGCTATACAAGCAGAGACATGACAAAGTGATTTTGCAACATGACAACGCTAGGCCACATGTTGCAAAATGAGTGAAAACCTACTTGGAAATGCTTAAATGGGAAGTCCTACCCAATCCGCCGTATTCACCAAACATTACTCCATCTAATTATCACTTGTTCTGATTGATGGCACATGGCCTGGCTGTGCAACACTTTCAGTCTTATGAAGATGCCAAAAAATGGGTTGACTTGTGGTTAGCCTCAAAAGACGTGTAATTTTTCCAACATGGAATTCAAATGCTGCCAGAAGAATGGGAAAAAGTAGTTGCTAGTAATGGACAATAAGTTCAGTGACATGTTTCTTACTAATTTTAAATAGTAAATAAAACATTACTTTTCATGAAAAATCAGCAAGATCTTATTCAGGGTCATTATATATATATATATACACACACACCCAAATACATAAATATGAAAACATAAGGCAAATTACTTTCATAAATATTGAAAGTTAATGTATGGCTGCAAATAAAAATAAAATAAGATACAATAAAATTCTATTTATAAGATAACTTGAATATATTTTTATGTCAAAAGTTAAATATGATCTCATTCTTTTGGTTCACTAGCTGGCTAGCATTTTTATATTTAATTTTTTTTCCCACACACAAGTTACATCTATTTCTGAAACTGTTGGGGGTTTGGGATTTACCTATAATCTTCCATTCAATCTCGGATGAATTTTCTATTTTTTAATTCCCAGAAATATTTAGAAAGAGCTGTCTGGTGTTTTAGATAAGGGTCAGAGAAAGAATGCTTGTGATTATATAGTCTCTGCTTCCAGATACCAGTGGAAATTCTGATGTATACTTTTTTATTATTTACATTTTTTTAGGGAAAATGGTTGCTTAGTATATAACATTTTCAGATTTGTACATCCCTCCAACTGGGAAGTTGTTTTTGACTCTACAATTACAAGATGGTTTGCTCTCTGGTTGGTTATTGTTATAAAATTTGTTTAATATTTTATTATTGTGTGAATTAATAATATTGTAGATGATATTTGTGCAGGTGTAACTAATTTTTAAGGTTTTTCTATTAAAAATTTTACTAAGTGGGTTATTTCAGTTAAAGTTTTTGTCAATCAATTTCAGAAAGTATTGACTGATATTTATATTGGATAGTTTGCAGAAAGGAGAGTTAAACCATATTGCTTTTCTTTTTGTATGTCAAGTTCTATTTATTTTAGTATCTTTCAAAGATCCCAGGTAAAACAATTTTTGTTTAAAGCCACTTTTTTTTTTTGAGGACCTCATAAGGTTTTTTTTTTATTTTCATTGAAAATTTTATTAGAAAATAATTTATTGATTCTGGTATTTACAGTGATAGGAATTTGCCCAATTATTTGATTGGGATAATTGGAGTTAATGTTAATATAGATTGGCGTTTCATTATCCTCGTGATAAGGTTTAAATGTTTTGTTTGAAAGATTTAAAGTTATATCTAAGAAATTAACTATTTTCAGGTTGGATGAAATTTCTATTCTAATCTCAAGGAATTTGAAAGCCCTGATGATTTTCTTTTGTATATAACATAGTGGATTATTACTATTAAGGATATCATCTCTATATAGACCAACCTGTTTAGGGTCAATAATCCTATTAAGGGTGTTTAAAATATAGATGCCCACTATATATATATATATATATATATATATATATATATATAATGTGCACATTTCATTGAATACAACAGACAAAGTGCTTTGATTTAGTTTTTTAGACAATTTCTCATGTGTTCTAATAATTTTTTTCTTTTCAGATGATAAATTATATAAAAACTGTCCAAATGTTCTTTTTTTCTGAGCGATTTCCGGCATTACATTTAGCCATTTTCAAGAAAGAAATATTTTATCTGTTAAATGGAAACAGTTTGTTGCATGCATGTATTTATATAATGTCTTCATTTTTTTTTTTAGTCTATCATATTCAATGAAATGCGCATGAAAGAAAGATTGCTGCCAAAATATACAATTTTTAACTATATATATATATATATATATATATATATATATATATAATGTGTTTCTGACATAAACTGGATTTTTATGTCCTTTTTATTGAGTATTAAGTAACCATATTTCCTTTCCATTATAAGATTTTTGTTTTGTTAAGTTCTGCCATCTTGTTTATGCTGAAGGATCCATTTCAGTTTGTTCAAATTTTTTTAGATTATTTTTTGTTGTTGTTTGGCTGTTTTGGGTTGGTTTTTGTCTATTTCTCTCATCTTTAATATAGTTCTATGTTTTTTCTTACTGATTTGTGTTTCATTATTTTTCTTTTCTTCAGTTACTTGGTTATGGTTTAATTTGGTAATAACTATTTTCCATATTTGTTATGCTGGTTTTTAAGGTTTTAATGAGGTTTTGCAATCCATTTATTAATGATGTTAATTGTGGTTCTGGTTTGTTTTTTTTGTCAGGTTATTTCCTAGATTTTCGTTTACATTTGGTGGCATTTTGCTTATTTTTGCATAATTTTGAAAAGAAAAGGAGGATTCTATAAGTTTTCTAGCCACTGAGAACATAATATTTTAAGTGATTTCAGTTCTTATTATCTGTTTTTCGCTTTCCCAGGTTTTGCCCTCTTTAACATCAGCTCTGTAATCTCCATTGCAAATGATACATTTTGGTTGATTTTTACATGTATCATCATGGTTTCGTTCTATTACCCCACATCTTGCACATGCATGCCTTTACTGTATTCTTTTAGATGGCGATATTTTTGACATTTATGGCATCTTCTTAGATTTGGTATATATTTTTCTATTTTAGCTATTAAATATCCAATTTTAATTTCAAATGGCAGTGTCAGAATATAGAAAGATAATATATGTGTTAGTATTCATTATTTGATTTTGTTTTTTAATTGTTTTGCTTTTGACGTTGGTCACATTTTTTTGTTTTTTTAACTTGGCTTTTATTTCTTCTAGGGTACAAAGCAATAAATCTCCACTACAAATCACACCTCTAAAGGTGTTCAACCTTTCATGTGGGTATGATTTTATATAAATGTTATAGAATTTTTTCATCTTTAATAGTGTGCTCACATGTTTTTATTTGATATTTCTATCGGAATGATTCCATTTCTTAATTTTTTTTTTTTTACTGAGTTTCGATTAACCATTTAGGATATGACCTTCTGTATCAGGAATGGTGATAATTTGCTTAGTGGGACCTCCTCTTTAGATTCAAGTATGATAAATCTAGGAAAAGGTACCTCATCTCGTTCATGTTCAGAATCTGACTCTGTGTGGAGTCTCTTAGCTTGGGTTTTTCTTTCTATTTCAATATAATGAAATTATACTTCATTGCCTATATGCCCCAACCACCATGGAACCCTATAAGGGGAAATAGCAAGTGGGAAACCCATTTTTCTTGGCAGGTCAGGGCTATACAGTCAATATACCCACACTATGATGAGTCAATAATTGTTTAACTTCCTAAGTCTTAGTTTCCAAGTTAACCCCTTGCTCAGGAAGAATTTGGAACAATTCTCTCTTCTTAACATGATTGACCCTACAGCCACCACCTTCTAATTCAGCTCTTCCAGAATTTGTAAGAAGCTAAATCATGGCTTGGCATGACCAGCTGGTTGATCAGATTGGGCCTCTCCAACCACTCATCTAGCCCAGGTCAAGGCAAAAGTGATGTGATGGGATTTGAGAGTTAATCCATCCTTCCTTTTGAAGCCCTCACTCACCAGGATCCCATCCCTAGGCATCACAGGTCACAACAGGTGGCCTCATTTTATCCCTCTACACAGGTGCAGTCAGTGTATTCTGAAGCCCTAGTTGGCGGGACAAGCAAATTTTGTATAAAACTATCTTCAGGGTGTGTGTGTGTGTGTGTGTGTGTGTGTGTATATATATATAAAGGGATATTGTGTTTATGCTTGGGTTCCATTTCTAAGTTGCCCCATTTTATAGATGCTAGAACAAATTAAACCGCCTGTATTCTGAAATAAAAAAAAAATCTGAAAACCGAAGCACTTTCGGTCCCAAGAATTTTGGATAAAGGATTCTCAACTTGTAATAGAAACCCACTATCTTATGGTCAATTTCTCAAGGAGGTGATGACTTGGTAATGTCGGCTTGAAGAAACAATCCTAACATGTTACACTGCTGCGAAGTGCTTAAAAACCATACCACTAGTTTATCCAAGAAATGAAATTATTCTGAATCCATTGATAGTTGTGTATGCACAAAATCAGTTGTCATAATTGAGGGTTTGATTGTAATGGCTTTATTTAAATGTTGATCACTCAAGATTATGTGCTCTCTCCCAGAAACTGTAACAAAGGTCTGCTCAGTATAGTTGCAGTTTTAACCATAGGTTAGTTCTGTGGGTGTTAAACAAATGTATCTGAACAGGTCATTTGCAACAGCGATTAGCTAGCCAACCTAGCAGACAACCATATATAGATATTGATTTTTTTACAATAATGTTTACCCTGTACGAAATCCAAGAGCCACTCAAGGTAGAGTAAGAGGCACAATTTATGCGGACATGTGGGAGAAAGTAATTATTAATTTTAGATTCAAACAGGTTAAGTTTTAGAGATTGGGAAAGCATCTTATTGGGAGTTGGTTCCACAAAGCAGTAGTTCATGGGAAGAAGCTGCTCAAGTAGATTTTGTATCTCACCAGTGGAAAACAAAGAGAATGAGGGTGGTTCGCTACAATGTGTATCACTTGTTGGGTTTTAACTGTGAAGGTTAGAACTAGTGAAACTAAGAAATGTAGTTTGCCTGCACAATTTCCATGGAAATAGTGATAGAGTAGCGAGAAGCATGTAATGTTTTGTCTATGGAAAAGGGATTGTAGGGTGGAAAATAATTCATCACCTACAAGACTGTTCATAATTGTCAGCAGTGCTCCATTTTCCTGATCTGGTTCTTGTAAATGTGTAGGATAGTCAGGTATTACTGAAGCAGTACAAGAAATTAACCTTTTTTTTCAGCATCATATGTATGATTTCTACTTGAGGTCTGGATTGAGCTTAAGTCCCAATAGACACTGAAGACATAGGACCTCCCAAAGAGAATACTCATGAAAATGAAAATTCTGGGTCTGCTCGGTGATGAGGGTATATCTCTGGTTGGGTTTTCATGGCATTGAATGTGACTAGGCAGTCTCCCTCCATACTGAGCTGTTAGAGCTAGATCAGAGGAGAGATCAGCTACCAATCTCTGTCAAAACAAAACCAAAGCTGCATGCAAAGAAAGTTATGGCCACTATTTGATAGTTGGCAAGCAGAATCATTCATTAACATTTTTTTACTAATCGTCCAGTTTAAGCTCCAATAGGTGCACAAGGCATGGGGCCCTCTCTTAGTGAACATCCATTTATCATGATTGGTGAATGTTCTCAGTCTGCTTGGTGATGATGAAATCTCACTAGTTTGTTTTTCAAGACATTGAATGTCATCAGCTAGTTTTTCCAACCTCTGAGATGTGAAAAGTTGTTGTAAATAAAAATAAAAAGAAGAAATATTCTTCTTGCATTTCATGACACTGTTTTGCCATGCAAAGCAAGAGAGTAGAGTTTATATTTAACCTTTAATTGGAAGCAAATGATTTTCTTCCCTTCCCCAAGGGCATTAGTACATAAGATGGGCACATGACCAAGTGGTTAGAATATGGTCAATTTGTCAAGGATGTGACTTCTTGGTAATATCAACCTGGGGAGATAATCCTAGTACACAACACCAAGACTTCTGAGTGAAATTGGGTTGATGAAATTGTTTGGAAGTCATTACTTGTTGCACTAGCATAAATTCATTGTGACCAACCAAGATTTAGAGTGTATTGGCTTTGATCAAATACTAATCATACCAAATTATGCACTCTCTCCCCAAAAATTCTAACTATAGTACACTCAGCAGAGTTGCAGTATGAACAACAAATTACTTCTGTTGAAGAAGAACAAATATGCCTGAAACACACACACACACACATACATATATATATATATACTGGGTGTTACAGCAAAATTGTCTAATTGTTAGATTAGGATCTGAGCTGTTGTATCTTAGAAATGATTAAGGATATCTTACTGGAATTCTCCTCTACTTTGATCAATAACAATGTATAATTACTGTCTAAGCTTAACAGAAGAATCGGGATGAAATCAATCATAAAGGAAAATGACATATTCATCATTAATAAATCATAGCTAAGGATTGGAAGCTCATGAAGGATTGATATAAGAATATATATATATATATATATATATATATATATATATATATATATATATATATATATATATTCCAGGATCATTTTCCAATTTATTCAAGTTGATCTTTGCCTCCCTAGCCTAACTTTCTGTCCTGGTGTAACAATGTGCCTTACAAGTTTCATGTATGATTTCATTTTCATTGCTCTTTGGACTGTCATTGCTGAAACTCTTCTCTCACTTGCCAAACATCTTATGGATTGAGTTGGACCTTTTCTAAGTGATCTCTTTAGCTCTAAGTTGAAATGATCTCTCTTCCTGTTGTGACCTCCTGATCCAGTTTTCCTCTCTACTGTTCCCTCATTTTTAAAATTATTCACCATTATTTGGATGGTTCTTGAATGGAATTTGAAGATGAAAGCCAGAGAATGAATGTTGGTACCATTACTGAAGGCCTGAATGATTTTTTTCCTCTCACCATTGCTCATTTGAGAAGACAGTGGGGCTGAAACAAAAGGATTTAACCTGTTCTATTTCTAGCTGAATAACTCAAAAAGTTTTTCAGTGATTCTTAGAACAAATGGTATCAAGATGGCTAAACCTGTTATCTGAAAACCTGGAAAAAAAGAAATTCACTTAGTGTTGTAATTCTGGTTAATCCTCGTCACCAAAATGTTGTAAGGAAAGGTTACTGAATAGAATAATCAAATGAAGGTTGGTAATGAAAGATAATACTTAGGACATGAACAACACATATAAGATTCACCAGCAGTGCATAGAAGTAGTAGTCAACTGTTAGAAGTGAGTCAACTGATTTCCATAATGAATCTCCAACTGCAGACCAACATACAGTATTTACTACTGTATTCATGTGAATGGGGACATACCTATGGACTATTGTCCATAGGTATGCTACAACAATTGGTTTAGTGGTTTTTTTAAATATTAAACATTTTGTAGGATGGCTAATTATCCTATTACATTATTTGGACAATTTTCCTGTTACACCCAGGTATATACATAACCAGTAATTTTTATTGAAAATGTCTGATAAGTCTGTTTAATTTTTTTTATGTTTTCCAGTTTGCATATAAATTATCATACATATGTATTGTTACGAGGCCCCATTACACTATAAAATATAAAACCTAACTTAAAATGATGACTTAAATCTGTAGATACTAGATGCACTTTTTACCTTACGAAAAGCTCCCATTCACCAAACCCTTTAGATTTCATAATAACAGAATGAAACTTTCTAGAAGTCTCTAGAAAATTCTACTGGGTTCTAGAGGGTACAAAAATATATATATATATAAACAGGAGTTCGTACCAACTAGCCAGTTGCCTCTTGAACCCACAGCTACACCTACTGAGGTCAACTCCAGTCCTTTTGATTCATGAACAAAGCTTCAACCGAAAGAATCTAAGTTCCAACAGTCCTCGAAAAGAAAAAGCCATCAGTAAATACTTCACCTTTTTTCTTTGATATTATTGACCAAACTCCTTTATTTTATATACATGTGAATATCTAACTATTTTTCTAAGAAGAAAATAATGTTATTCTTTGACTAGTGACCAATTCCCATTCGTCGCCTTAATCTTAACTGTATTGGATTTCCTCTTCCACTCCCTCATATAGCTACACGCTAAGCCAACTACTTCCTGGGCTCTCACATGCTTATTAACTGTTAGCATTTCCCAACATATATTGTTTAAACTTCATCCCTACTGTTTATTAAAAAATATTGTACCATATGTTAGATAAAACCCACTTTTCATTATTACATGTAATCTTTTTCTTCAACTTTAATTTCTAAGAATCTGTTTCATCTTATCTTGTGTTGTGCTAGCCGTAACAGTATAAAAGTTATAATTTTTTCTGCAAGTACTTTCAACTTTTGTCATTATCAGGAATCTTCATGTGATGAGTTACATTTGAAATAAATTTTAATAATCTTCATTCTAGCATTTTTAGAAACACTGTAATTCTAACTTAATTCTAAGTACATTAAATGTAAGTGATGTCATATATGAAAAATTTTGAAACTATCTGTAAGATACATTTTAAATTTTTAATAAAATTAGTTCGTTGGGCACAGCAAAATTGACAGCACATTAAGATGAATGCATTTTAAGCCCTTTTCTTTTTTTTAAATGCCTTGTATCTTGTATTACATGTATGAGAATTGATTCAAACTTTTGACTAATATCCTCATCATTTCTGAATCATTTGTTTCTCATCACTAAGGATTAAAGTAACTCTGATATTTGTAGATAACCAGTACTTCCTTCGCCACTAAGAAAATATTTTTTTTATCTTTTTTTTTTATTTTAAGATATCTGTCTGGAAGTGATTCATACAAGAATAAATGCATTCATACAAATTCAAAGGAAAATATAATGTTGGGTTGTGGTTGATTTTACAACATGTCAATTTTTGTTGGGATATTTAACATCAAAATCAGTAGGATTTTTTTTTAATTATATTTGAGTCTATACACATATTTACTTGCTTTGGGAATAGGTAAATATTAGTCATTTATAATTGAGTTTGTAATGTGAGCAACAGCAAGGTTTTAGAGAAAATGGAAACAAAAAGGAAACTTATACTTAACCTCAGGAAGAGACAGTTGAAATTTCTGGGGTATGTAATGAGGAAGAAGGGCTTGGAAAATCTGATACTCACAGGACAGATTGAGGAAAAGAACATACTTGATGGGCTTGAGTAAATCAATGGTAAACAGGGTTTGAGAGAAATAACAGAGAGACAAAACTTTAGCGCTACAAGGGACAGGAAGATGTGAAGGGCCATCACCTACATCTTGAACAGACACAGCACATAAAGAAGCATTTACTTGGTTGGGGAATAGGTAAATATTGATTGTTTATACTTGTCTATAATCTTTCTTTCTTTTTTTTGTTCAGGGATTGGTAAATATTGGTCATTTATTTTCATTTACAGTTTATATCAGTATATGCAATATATAATCATTTACTTGGTAGACACAAGGCCCAAGAGTCACTTTAGGTAGAGGGTTACAGAGTAAGATGCACAGTTTATGGAAATATATAGGGAAGGTAACAGTTGCCCTTAGACTTGAACAGGTTAAGATTGTAGTGATTGGGGAAGCATCCTCTTGGGAGTTGGTTCCACAAAGCAGTGGTTTATAGGGAAAAGCTGCTCAAATGGAACATACATCTCACCAAGGGAATGAGAGTGGTTTGTTACAATAAGGGTGGCATGACAGTTCTTAACTTTGAGGGTTAAAACTGGTAGAATATAGTTTATCTGAACATTTTCCATGGAAATAGCGGTAAGATGCTTGTGAGGTGTGACCCCTTTTGAGTGTTTTACTCCTCTACAGAATGATGCAGATTTTAGGGCCTATTGACAGTTGATAAATATAACTGAAATGAAAATAAGGGACTGAAGGGAATTAAAATTGTTATATTTGATCTGATTTCAAGATGAAAGCCATATCTTTGTCCGCCCTGGGCATGACAATAAACTACATCCACATCCTGGGTATGACAATAAACTATGTCCAACAGCAAGGCCACTGATCAGGAGGTTTTGAGGAACATGGATTGTTGACCCGGAGTGATAGCACCTGTTAGGCTATGGGTAAATAGTTAACCCCAAAACTGAGGTAAAAAGCATTATGAAAGTGTAAAAATAGGTTTTAATACCAGAAATACTTTGCAAAAAAATTATTACCAGAAATAAATTTTTCAAGGAAAAAAAAAAAAAAACTATTACCAGCAATACATTTTTAAAATAATATTATTAGCTATACATTTTTGAGGAAAAAATATTACCAGAAATAGATTTTTGACAAAACAAAATATTACGAGAAAAAAAAAGTTGTCCGCAATAAATGACCCATTGAGGTTGATATGCTGTAAAACAAAACAAACCAAACCAAACCATATCTTTGTTCTTAAATTCAAGGACTTATCATTTTATAAAGAAAAGATAAAGTTATGAAAGACATCTTTAATGATGAACATCAGATTGCCTATAAAACAAATCCATAAAATCCCAAGCTGTGAGCATCATTATTATTGTCAACAAAACATTTAGTATTGTTAATTTTTAATATCTTCCAGTAGTAATTTCCTGTCAGCTAAAACCAGAAATCATAACCTTTCTATTTCTGTATTAATTCACTTAAATGACCCCAGTATTTGAACAGTCAACTGTAGTTATTATATTTTGGTAACTTGACCGAGAATCTCATTAAAATTTATAAATGACTTTTATATGCAACTGCGTCTTGAACTTGAAACCCAGGACATGCAATTCTAGTTTTTGTTACACTTAGCTACCAGATTAAGAACTGTTCATGAATTATTTATGCATGAAATAGCAGTTTGTCAAGTGATAAATTAAGCCTTTGTCAAAATCAACTCCATGACCCTATATTTTTTTTTGTAGATCCCATCTGTTCATGATAAGAAAAAAAAATGTTTTTCTCAGAGAACATTTGATACGTCAAAGCAATTAACAGTAATTCAAATCTACAACAAATTGTTCCTTCTTGTGTCAACACATTTTGATAGATCTCTGTGCATCAGTATGCATGTGTGCTTTTTATATATATATATATATATATATATATACACACACACATATATGCGCAGACACATATATGATGGTTGCAACTCTGTTTCAAGCAATACCATTGATTTATCTTTGGATATAGGCAATGTAAGAATGGCATTTTAGTTTTGCTAGGGACTTACACTTTCATGTGTTAATGTTGGACACCTCTTGCAGTACAGTATTTACATTAGTCGGACTATTGTCCTCATCTTTGTCGCCATATTTGTCACAACGTTTCGGCCATTGTACGCTCCGGCCTTCTTCAGGTGGTTGGAATTTCGAACCGAACCCTTTATTTCGATCGCTGGGGTAGACTGTTCTAATTCCACGTGCCATGTTTCAGAGGGAAAATTAGCAGGAGATAACTGATAACTAACATCCATCAAACATTATTCATTACACGTTAAATTAAATTCTGTGCTAACATTCTCAGAGGAATTAACATCATTCCTTATGAGCATCTCTCTTTAGTTTTTCGTGCTTATTAGTATATTTTGTAGCATTCCAAATTCAAAGAGAGATGATGTATCCAACGGGAAGTTTCAAGAAATTAGCAGATTCCAGGCCTACCTGAAAAACTGTAAATATGGCTATATGTATATAAGTATATAAAAGTTCTAGTTTGTCTATGTGAGCATCAGATGATAATGTATATTTGTAATTGTGTGTGTGTATGTCTAGTAGGCATTATGTTGATTTGGAAACATTTTCATGTATATACCATTTGTTTTAGATAAACATGTTAGATTCTTTAAGAATAGATTCAATAAAGGTTGGTTAAGTAATATGTTTTTGTCATGTATTTATAGTTGGTAATATTGTCATTATTAATCTCTCAAAGTATTTTCTCCTTAAAGAATTATGTTCTTTTTTAATTAGGGTGACATTAGTAAAATCAAAGTTATGGCCAGTTTTGTTTCTGTGTATTATGAGAGAGTTTGAATGGTTGTCTAAACAAATTTCTTTTGTGCTCATAGATAGCATTTAGATTACATGATGTCTCTCCTACATAAACTTTTTCACATTGTAAACAATTTATTTGATAAGTATCAGCATTTGAATTAATGTTGAATTTGTTTTTTTCCCTAATTATATCTTTGATCAGCTTGGATGTAGTGGAAAAAGTCCTAGTATTAGGGATAACTATAATAATTTATTTTTAAGTTCAGTAGAAAGAGTGCCAGAGGGTAGGATTATAAGTGCTATTGGTGGTGTCTAGTTTTGTGGATTTTGTAAGCTCATTTTTAGTGATGAGTAATGGTGTGGGTAATTAAAAAGCATAAAGGCCACAAATTATGCTAATGTTGGTTTAAGAGTCAAATGCATATGAAACATGATTGACAAATGAAAATCAAACAACATAAAAGTAAAAATACCAAAATTTCTTTCTTCTCCATATTACAGTCTCTGATAAAACTTAAATAAAAGTAAAACATGTTAGATTGATAAATGTTTCCTATTTGTTGTTTATCTTACATACAGGTTGCGATGGGTAAATTGTTGCCATTTTATATTTTTAATTTTGCACATGTATGTTGTTTGTTTTTGATTTTGTCAACTGCACCATATATGAGAAGAGTACTATGACACAATTCACTCCACCAAAAATTTAGAAATGGCATGCTATACTTTTTGGCATTTGTGCCAGAAGCTCCAATGCAAACATTTCAGAGTGTTTGGGTGTCAATCTGAGGACAGTGCAGAGGATTCAGAAAGAGTTGGATGAGTTTAATGGTGATTACAAAGGTGTTTGGAATGATCACTAGTGATGGCAATGTTATGCCTCCATTCATCTTTCCTCAGGGCCTCAAAGTCAACCCAGAGGCCTAAATCGAGTGCCTTGAGGTAGTGCTGCTCTGGATCAAGAGGGTGGCTGCTGGAAGACCCTATGTCTGGAAACAGGACTCTGAACCATACCACACTAACAGGAGAACCCAGTCATGGCTGTCAGACAATTTCTGCAACCAGATCACCCCTTACATCTGGCCACCTGACTCCCCAAACTACAACCCCCTTGATTATCATGTATGGGGCACAGTTGAACAAGAGGCCAATAAAATTACTTTTAACACCAAAGATGAACTGAAGGCAAAGATTATAGCAGCATTCACCAACTTAAACACGGAGAGCATCCAGAAGAGTTGCAGGATATTCCAAAGTTGTCTGGGGTCCATGGTTGAAGCAAATGGTGATTTTATTGAATTAATTTACTTTTTAGTATTTCAAGATATTTTTCTGCAATTTTGGTAAATATATCTGTTAAAATGAGATGTCAGTTTTATTTTCATTTTTGTATAATTTTGTGTAGTTTATCCATTGCACCCTGTGTATGTATCTATGTCTGTGTATATATATATATATATACATACATACACACACATATACACACACTGTGTGTTAAGTTAATCCCATAATGATATATTGGCATGTGTGTATCTATGCATATGGCAACAAACAGGCATCTCCAGGCTACAATTACAATGTGGGGTATCTTAGAACTGCAGTGGTCTGAAGAGGTGTTCCATCAACCACATTATCACTACCACTTGGTTGATCAGTGATTAGGAGAGTAAAATCTGAGCACAAGTTTGTAGTTGGGCAGAATCTAAACAGATTAAGCCTCCAGCAGTTTCCTGCAGTTTCTGTCAGATGAAGTCACAGTGAAATATATCATGCCACTGGAAGAACCTTAGGTGAAATGAAGATGGCATGAATGAGAGACTATGCACCCACAACTCGACCTTAATCACTGCTTTTATGCAAGCACCCACTAGCTTCAGGAACTAACATTATTGTTGGACATGACAGCTGAAAATAAATATATATATATATATATATATATATATATATATATATGGCTGGCTACTTGTTTCCAAGCACACTGGTTTACTAGCTAATCCTCATTGCAGATGCTTGCATAGGCACATTTGTGCTTGTTCAATACTCACAGAGACTCCCTGCATTTTATACTGCAACTACACTGAGCAGACCTTAGTTACAGTTCCTGGGAGTGAGCACATAATCTGACATGATCACCAGTTTGAATAAGGATAGCATGCAAACTCTTGGTCACAATGACTTGCTGGCACAACCATTGATGACTTTCAAAGAATTATGTCTACCCAATTTCATTCACAAGGCTTGGATCAAACTGCAGTGTGGTTTTCAGACACTTTGCAATAATGACACACACTGGGATAATCTCCGCAGACTGATATGAAGAAGTCAGCTCTTTGGCTAAGTTGAGAGTCAAACCCAAATCTCAAGGTTGGAAAGCAGATATTCTAACTATACAGTATAATATATATATATATATATATATATATAGAGAGAGAGAGAGAGGTATACTGATGTCAACACCGAGTGGCAGCAGTCTGTTTCATGCTTGGATGCAATCTTCAGGCATTCAGTGTTGACCCCAGTGTCCACTTTTATATCTACATATGCTCTATTCATGACATTGAGTACCATAAATGTAGCATACCTGAAAACTATATTTGTGTGTGTGTGTGTGTGTGTGTGTGTATAGAGGAAAGGTGGAGATGTTTCATGGTTAGGAACCTTCTAGAGAAAGGAATTACCAAACTAAATTTGAATTCTGGTTTAAGTTTTATTGGAGGCATAACAAATATAAACAGAATTCTTTTTTTTTTCCAGATCTGACTTATTCATTTAATGACTAAAACAAATCAATTATGCTTTAAGTTTTGTTTGATTTTCCCTTTCACAGATTATAAAGATCTTGAGTTTTTTTTTAGTTTTTTTAAACATTTGATTTATTGGCTCTGTTATCATCCATTCTGGGATATTCAATCTGGCTGTATTAAAAATATGAACCCAATCTTCTTTTCTGAAAGACCCTTTGCATAACCAACAACCCTAGTGTGTGGTGTTGTTGGCGTTAATGGCGTTAATGTTGAAACTTTTGACAACCATCCTGTCACTGTTAAATGATTCTGTTAGTGTCTTTCTGCTTAATTCTTGCTGCAACTTCCCTTGGTGCTTATAATAACAAGTGGGTTAGATGGCATCTGCTTTAAAGTATGTTGTCACCTTATTGTTATGTACTCAGCAAAAGAAAATTTCTTTTAACTTAAAGAGCCATGGCATTTTTTTTATCTTTATTTAACTTGGTGTTATAAATAACAGACTGAAGAGCCATTATTAACAAGTAACAATGGCTTATTGAAGTAAGAAAATAAATTTGGAATAAAATTCTTTTCACTATTTCAAGGGTGAAGTAGTGGACTGATGAAATTGTAAGAACAAAATGGCTTTCTTGGTATTGTTATAAACATGCATATGGTATTACAGAAGAACAAATAAAACAACAGTGCCACTGTTGAGGCAAAAGGAAAAGACAAGAATTGTAAATATATAATTCTGTTGTTTTACCAATACAGTTGACATAAGCGAAATGTCTCTAATGTATGCAAGGGAGGTGGCTTTTGAAGGGAGGGTAGAGTTGTTAAAACCTGGAGTTGGTGCGTTTGTTGAATTGGTTGACCAAGATCATAGTGGTAATATCAAGAGAGGCCTGGAGTCAATTAGTGAAGTTGCTGTTTGCTGTAAATCTGTGTCTGGTAATGAACAGCTTCTTAAAATCACATGTCTTGGTTTCTGAGTTCATCTTTTATTCATGGTCCAATAATTCTTGCTATTTTCTTTTGTTTCTTTCTTTCAGATATAAGCAATTTTCCTCAAAACAATAACTCAGTGCCATGAAAAAAAACTAGTCTTCATGCAATTGTCCTAGATTTTTATCTCCCCAAACCCTTTCCAGCTCAGATGATAGCAAATTGACCTCATAGTCTGTAAATGTTGACAGGTACTGATATGAATAAAATGTACTAAAATATCCTTAATTTGAAATTGTGGTAAGTAATCACTTCTCTTGATGTAAATTTCTTAACCAAATGATTCTACAGATTTGAGTTCAAATCAGCTCTTGCTTTCACTCTGTCCTGTGAGCATCAGATTTTTCAAGCCTTATTTCCTCATAATGTGCCCTAGAAATTTTAACTATATCTTCCTGATGTTAAGTATAAATGTCCTTTTATTTCCATTGCCATCGTTGCTCACATATTCAGTTTCAGTCCTTGATATTCTCAGTATCTATAGAACCACATTTCTGTTGCTTCAAGTCTCTTCTTCATCTGTGATGAGATTGTACAACATTCACTGCCATAAAAGAGGATTGATATTGCATAACAGCTTAGTAGTCTTTACTTTGTTTCTAACGAAATGTTTCTGTTTTTAATACATAAAAATTCTCAATAAAAAAGTATTTTCATAGTTATGTTTTTTAAGTGTTTCCCCAGAGGATGGAAAATGTGACCCCAAAATGCAAACACACATCAAATTAGCAAAAAATGCATTCCAAAAACCAAAGAGTTCTAAGAAACAGGAAAATTTTATTAGAAACAAAGAAAAAAAAGTACTGAACTGCTATACAAAATCAACCCTGTTGCATGACAGTGAATGCTGGACAATATCCTCACAGATGAACACGAAACTGGAGGATAACATAAATGTGGCCCTATAGAAGGATACTGAGAATTACATGAATGGCACAAATAAGCAACAAGGAAGTCTTAAAGAAAATAACAAAAAGAATACTTATGCTCAAAATGAAAAAGAAACAGCTTAAATTTCATGGACACAATGACAAAGGAATGTTTGGAAGGCTTAACTCTCACAGGACAAAAATGATAAAGGATGGTAAAGAGGCACTTATCTGACAAGCATGTATGAATGAATGGAGGAATAGCTACTCATGGTCACAAGGGACAGGATTTTGTGGAAATCACCCACATTCTGAAGGAAGAAGAAGAAATATAAATATTGCATTGTAATTGGTATAACTCCAGTTTCATATGTTCAGGTTTTATTAAAATTGTAAAAAAATTACTGAGGGAGGCTACAACAATAGTGGTGTCAAAAGGAACACCATTCTTTTAAAATCTCATTTTTTGGCTGAAATTTATTAAAGGTAGAAAGCAGAATTCAGTGTGTGGAGTGGGATTTGTGTTTCCATTCTGACATAGCTCTCTGCCCATGGCTTTATTCATGACATTATGAAATTGTTTTTTTTTTTTTTTTTTTTCAATTAATAATGTTAATATTTTTTTACAGATGGATTTACTTCCTTCCATATTGCTCTCCCTTTACAAAAAGATGCCACTGGCCATTTGTCTCCGTGAGTTCAGTCATACTTTCACTTAAGACTGTCTAATTTAATTCTTGTCATCATAGCAATTTTTGCAGCTTCTCTTAAAAAATAATTTTGTCTTGGTTTGTAAGATTTAAGAAAAAAAATCTTCATCTGTTGCTATTTTTTCTACTTCATTTAGTTATGCCTCATTAAAGATTTGTATGTTTACATTTCTATTTTTAGTCATTTCATTCCATTCAAGGCAATAAAACTTCTAAGATACAAGGGTTTAACTGAGTGTGAAACAATGAGAAACATTAAAGAGTGCAAACAATAGAGTAATCAAGAACATTAGGTCCTTCTGTAAAGAGGAACTGGTCACTGGCATGAGGGTGACCTCATCTACACTTCAAGGATGGCTGCAAAAAGGACATGGACATCAAGAAGTGGGAAGACGTCGGCAACAATCACTCACACTAGAGACGCAATTTACACTGAGGGCTAGTGCAAAGAGAAGAGAAACAAAGGCTTGCCAGTAAGATAAAAACAAGGCAAAATCAGGGGATAGCATCTTCACATGCATTCGTTGCTATCAAGATATGGGGGCCTGTACAGCCATAACAGATGATGCACTTCCATCAACAGCTGAGGCATAAATCTTTGTTTGCAGATCCAAGGTTTTCTCAAGACTAATGGATGCTGCACACACACACTCACATGAGATAACAATTGACACTGCATTTAATTTTTTGAAGATCAAAGTTAGCTGGAAAGCATGGAGCTGGAAGAGTTCCATGAGTAAGAAGTGCAAGAAAAGAAACTGTCAGCATAGAACTTAGTGTTACATCTAGTCAATTCAATTGAATTGTTAAGGCCTTGCCGCCAATCTGTGCTTAAGTTCATAAAGTCAAAGTACCATAGCAACATAGCAAAGACTTCATTCAAATAATTCTCGTGAAAGTACTTAGAGTAAAAACACCTTTTTTCCTTAATAGAAGTAGATATGTTCATCTATCATCTGGTTTCCACTACTCGCTGTTGTTTTTTTTAACAGAACTAGAGGTTTATCGCTTGTTTCCTGTTTAAAATTGGGTTTTCAGTTCCTTCTCAGATCTTGTAAATCTTCTACCATTCAAACAATTCTCATGAAAGTATTTAGAGTAAAAGCACAAAGTAGTTATATTACAGTGGTGAGAAAGTAACTGCAGCCAAGACACCAGGTTAGGATCAATAATATTGCTGAAAATTCTTCTTTCTATATAACACAAACAGAAAGATTAAATTTCATGGTCAATTTCATTATCAAATGTTGTTCCTCTATTTTCTTACCATGAATCTTATCAACAAATCAATTGTTTAACTTCCCAATAGGACATCATTTTTTTCTTTCCTTGTTTTGATTTTAATTCATTTTATAATCTTTTTGCTTGTTTTTAGATTTCATTCAAAAAGACTGAAGACAAATTCTAATGAAGATCTTATTCTTCATTTGCCATTTGAAAAAGAAACCATGATTCTTCAATTGCAAACTGGTTTCTCTGTTCTTCATTCGACCACATCAGTCAGTTTAGCCAATGGTGACAAAGAGGAAATGATCTCCAAAGGACCTTTCCCCAACTGTTATATCTCTGGTCATGTCGTCTCACATGATGGAATAGCGTCCTTTTCACACTGTGGTGATGGATTGGTAAATATCTGCTTTAAAGAAGTGTGTGTGTGTGTGTGTGTGTATATATATATATATATATATATATATATATATATTTATTGCTATTAAAACATATATTCAATAAAATGTGAGAAAAATGTGCAGAAAGGAAGAAAACATTGTTGCGATAAATAGAAATGTGAAAATGAAAAATGATGAAAGAAAAAAAAAAAGAGTTAAAGAAAAAAACTAATCAGTTTCTGTTTCAATCTTTCAATTTAATTGAGGGAATAAAAGATTGACTAAAAGAAAGAAAAACATTTCCAATCTGATCAGAAATATACATATATTGATAATATATTAATATATGTTCATTATCAGACATTAAGACCTAACAGCCATTTTTCCTATTATGGTGTGGAATAATGTATTATTCCATCTACAACATTTTACGCGTGCGCGAGTTTCCTCCCTTTCTTCCACACTCGCGTGTGCGCGTGCATTTGACACCCCTTTCTGCCTCTTTCAGTCTAATACAGTAGTAACTGGTTTTGGTCGGCAGTCAAACGACCTGCTATTCCTGTTTATGCAAATTAGATTTTTGAAATCTTCCCGCGAAATTTCTGTGACGTCACGGACAAACTGTTGTTTCAAAAAGTTAGTTGTGATCCAGACTCGGACCTGAGCAGACTCATTTTAGCCATGTCAATATGCAAGGTTGACAGACGAGGGATATCTAACAATGCAAACACCAAATATTAATTCTTCGTTCCCTTTTGGCTCGTCATTAAAAATCCTTCTCCGAGACGATGCAAAACACCAAATAATTAATTCTTCGTCCCTTTTTGGCTCGTCGTTCAAAATCCTTCTTCGAGACGATGCAAACTCCAATATTAATTCTTCGTCCCTTTTTGCCTCGTCATAAATCTGCTTTGAACCTGTACCAAAAAAAAAAATATATATACATAAACTTTTCACTCACATTAACAAAAAAATCGCGGTGAGTATTTTTCCTTGTATGTATATTATCATGTACATTGACTTATCTGGAACCTTCTTCTTCTTCAAGAACTTTCCCGCCTTAGCCATCTTGTTTTCTATTTTGGCACGGAACATTTTCATTGATCCCTACTACGGGATAAGTTACTTGTTTTTCCTGCATTTAATAAAAACTACTCTTGTTTGAATCCAGTCTTTTTCTGTCATTCTGTGCCGGCTATCTTAATATATTTTAATTTATGCACGTGTGGATTAACCACATTTCTTCGTTGTTCATTCACGCACATTTTTATCTTTTTATTTATTGCTTGTAGACTCAGTAGTATAGTGTGGTGTCTGGCACAAGGCCACTTTGTAATAAACCAGCACTGCACCCTACCGGGCCTGCAACAATGGTCTTTTAATATTTAAAATATGTTTATATATTGATATATTATTAATATATGTATATTTCTTATTGTCAATGTAGAAATGTTTCCTACCTTTTAGTCATGGCACACAGCTGTTTTATTTCCTCAACTGAACTCTGAACTTTTATAAATGAATTTACCTTCATGATTCCTCTTTTTAGTGGTAAAAAAACTTTGAAGGTTTTTTTCTCAGTATCTTCCAATCATTCATGATGTATACATTTTCTCTCATTCTAAATAGATAATTTTTAAAATAAAGTATTCAATATGACTAATAATTCAGTTGGACAAAGAACAAAGCAAAAATGAATGATTTTTGATAATTTTACAGAGTCACTATTATAATTAACCACCTTGTAGATAATTCAATCTTATCATTGGGTCAAAATAATTAATTTAGCAATCAATAAAATTAATTTTGTTTTGTTTTGCATAATTAAGGAAGGAGCATTGACAGCCAACAAATCTGAATTTGTTATTAATGTCCTGCCTTTAAATCTGGCTGATAGACACAAACGCTCAGTTGAGGATCAACCTTATCTTCTGGCTAAGAGATCAACCAATTACAATCTCCATTATACTAATCTCAGTAAGTATTTTTGAATATATTTTCTTGTTGGTATTGTAGACTTTTGCAAGCATAGTTATGTTCTATCTCTAGAAACTCTGAACACAAATTTATTTACAAAAATTATACAACCTGATCATATGTAGTTTCACAGCTGTCCACCAGATGGCAGTAATGCTTGACATCATATTTACTATCACAGGCAGGAAGAGTTTTCTTTCATTTTAAGGAAATAAATGTCTTTATATTTATTTTCTAAATTGGTACCTTAAATGATAACACAAACATTTTAGGCTTAATGGTAAAAAAAAAATCTATGTTATTTTTGTGCCAATTGGTGCTTTATTAGAAAATTTCTTAAAAATACAAAAAATATTTCTTGTTAGTAATCTATGTAGAGTTGAAAATTTTAGTAAGGCTTTAAAAATGAGGCATTTTAAAAATATATAAATATATATACGTAAATATATTAAAACAAATGGGTAGGAAAGCAATAATAAGTAAAAAAAAAAAAACATTAGTCACCATAAAGTGATGGATTGAAAAATATTAAAAAAAACAATGAAAAAAAGGTTATCGCTCTTCACTCTTTAGAGCTCAATTGAAGACAAGACATATAAATATTTGCACAATTAAAAAAGGGGAAAATCAAAAATACTATTAATATATACATGATAGGATAAGGAACATATAGGAAACATTTATAAATTTAACATGTTTCACTTTTATTAAAGCTTCATCAGAGAATGAAATATGGAGGAGAAAAAGAAAATTCTTCTACTTTTAATTTTTTGTTATTTTTCATTGGTTAATCAGGCCTCACGTGCATCTGTATTGTCAATTTCAATCCATATTTGATCTATATTTGATACCAGTTCATATATACAAGCCAAGGTACCCGGCATTGCCCAGTTGTACATGGCTGCAATTGCATAGCTGCACCCCTCTGTCTAGAAATGTCTACCTGCATCCTTGCTTGTATGCATCATCCATGGGTATACTAAGCTACTCCCTCCACCTTATCTTCTTTTTGGTATGACCTTCGCAAGTGTTTGATTGTTCTTAATAAAGGAATTCCATCAATAAAAACTTCTTGTGTGGTCGTTACTCGGGATTGAATTGTTCCAATGTTTTAGATATTCAGTAAATTTCCTATGGCGGTAATAACTTTCAAATAGTATGGCATTGTTCCCAAATCTAATAATGAAACAAAAACAGGGATTAAGTGTCAGAGCTTGATTCAACTAAAAATGCAAACACATGAATACCCCTCCTTCTTTGCATGTTTACTGTAAAACTGGGGTTAATAAGAAGTTCTTCATGGATTTTTCCCTTTTAACACTTCAGTAATCCTTCTCAAACAATCTAAATAAAGGTTGTTTGAATGCCAATTTAGGATGGAATCATATGAAGAAACTATTGGCTAAATGGAAAAAGCCAATTTTGGACCTAGTTTGTTGCAGATTTCATTCACTTAACTGAAATAATCTAAACCAAACATTCATGCAAGGCAATTTGTGTGCCATATGTAATTTACATGGCAAATTTGGAAAGCATTGGATGAAAAACCAAGGAGTTATGGCCAAAAAACGGGCTTTTTGAACAGTTTTTTGTGGGTTTTCACTATATGCATGGAAGCGGGCAGGACTAAAACCACACTGTCTTATTTCTTGCATGATGACAAATTCTTTTTATGTTTGAAGAAAATCAGACAAAAAATGAGGAAGTTATTCAAGTTTTTATTTTAAGTAGTATGAAAGACCCAACTTTTTCACACTTTTTTGCAATTTTTTTGTGTGAAGCCAATATCGCAGGAAAACTATCAAGCACTCTACATAAACCTCATAACATGAGCTAAATTTTGCATTAAGTGCAAAGAACATTAACTCATCCAGTAAAAATTTTGTTCACATGTTAACTTTGCCTTGGTTTTTGCAAAAAGTCATACCCACTTTCAGTTTTATTGATTTTTCTGCCAAACCCAGGGGAGCCTGGACGTTGAAAAGTTGGTCTTGACCTATGTTAATAAATTTGCAACATGTGTGTATGATTTCATCAAAATCGGTCAAGAAATGTGGACATGTATAAATAGCATATATACACATACAAACACACTTTTATATATATATATAGAGAGAGATAATATTAGTGGTAAATATACACATACATATGTAAAATATATAAATATATATATACATAGATGCATACACATACATGTATATTTTTTGAATAAAAAATTCCAAGAGGATAGAATCCAGGTAGAACTCAATGTCCAGGACAGTGTAAGGATATAATAAAAAGGCTTAAACACTAATATTCCATGGTCATAATTTATTCCATTGGAATCGTAAATACGATCCCATTCATTAGACCTACAAATTCAAAAAGCAAAAAAAGTAGGTCTGATGAATTGGATCGTATTTACGAATCCAATGGAATAAATTATGACCATGGAATATTAGTGTTTAAGCCTTTTTATTATATATATGTGTATATATATATATATATATATATATATATATATGGTGGTACTTGTTTGGAAAAACCTCGAATAGATCAACAAATCAGAACCTGGAGAAAAATAGGAAATAAAAAAAGAAAGAACCAAGAACATTAAAACAAAGTGAAAACAATCATCAAGTGTTTAAGCTCCAAGTCCAAAGACCCCCACCCCCCAATAAAACAAGTAAAAAGACAACTATGTAAAGTGTTCAATACACTAAGTAGAGCAAACCTAAGATAAGATAATCTTAAAAAGCCAGGCAAACCTACCTAGGTTTCAACTAAACAGATCTTCAGGGTACTGCCTGCTGAAAAGGAAAATTATGGAACAGTATTTATTGCTAAAACGAAAAATAACCATGACCATGTTAAAAAAAAAAATGTATTTTTTTTTTTTTTTGGTTGTTCAATAAAATACATACCCCCCACACCATTGTTTGTCTTTATTATTATTATTTTTTTTGTCACGTGGTCATGGTTATTTTTGGTTTTAGCAATAAATACTGTTCCATAATTTTCCTTTTCAGCAGGCAGTACCCTGAAGATCTGTTTAGGTGAAACCTATGTATGTTTACCTTGCTCCTTAAGATTATCTTATCTTATCTTATCTTATATATATATATATATATATATATATATATATATATATATATATATATATGCACACAAATTTATTAAAACAAAGGCAAAGGAAGGGCAAGGATAAGTATATATAAAAAAAAATTATTCCACAACACAAAATGGTTGATTGAAAAATATAACAAAAATTTGTGATGTATTTACAAGGTTTGCTAGGGAGATTTCTATGTGTGAAAAAATGGTTATCTGCTTGTTAATCCATTTATTATTTTTGTTGTCCAACCAATGTAGAGACCAATTCGGAAGTTATGTTCTGCTTCCCCATCATATAAGTTCAATAATTTACCAATTAAATGCCAGAGTGACAAAAAAGTTAAAGGTTGGGGACAAGGATCAGTCATAATGTACCAGCAAATATTCACATGAGTCAGGTCGACAATTTGCGATAGGTGCATTAATACGACTGATTCAATGATTGCTGTTTTTTTAACAAATCTTCAGCTATGTGCACAGTCCAATAAGCAAGAAATATTCTCAATACCAAGGCCAATTCTGAATTTTCATTTGAGGAATCTGTTTACATTAAATCCTATCAGCCATCTCTCTCTAAGCAGGAGTGCTTGTTAGGCTTAAATATAATTTACCTGTAATTGTTATATATTTTATATAATATTTGGTCTTTGGTGTTCATTTTTAGTTGCTATTCACATTTCTTGTCCTCTATCAAGTTCGGGTGAGAGAGAACCAATAACCAGGTTTAGCTGCTTTTTGGTTAATCATATTTCAATATTACTATTTTATAGTAATGTTATTTTTTACTTCTATTTTGTTAGTTTTCCTTGTTTTAATGTCTTTTTTGTATCATTTTAATTTTTAAAAATTTAATAATAATTAATAAAATATGGTTCTCTTTAACACTGAGAAATTTACTAAAGTTTATACATTAATGTAAGTAAACAATTCTGAAAATTTTAATCCCAAGCAACCTTAATTTTGAGATATGCCTTTCTTAAATGATAATAACAAAATACATTTTCATTAATCTTTACAACTTAAGAAATCAGTTTTTAAGACTCTATCTACAGTGGCTTGTTATAGGGTTATGGCTAATGAGCTAGTGTAGCAAACCATTACTCCAGTAGAGGGAGTTTAATACTAAACTTATGAAATACCTATAAAGTTTGTCCAAAGTTGCATCTCATAAGCCAGGTGCAGCTGGGGGGGGGGAGTAGGTTGGCTGAACTCCATTTCTCATCATGGTTAAACAAAAAAAGGTAAATAAAAAAAAATTCAAGCTTTCTAATTATTTACCAGGTATGAACTTTGACCCCACTGGATTAAAATGCATGTTGTTATAAAATAAAATAAGACATATCTCGGCTGATTTACAGGCAAATACTTAAGAGCGAGAACCGGATGTAAACGGGACAAAGCCCCGTCACAAAATGACCATTATCTTTCCTTACAAATGTTCCCGACACATGTGTTCTGGTCGAAAAATAAAATAATATTTAAAGTGCTCTTTTTTTTGTCCAATAAAAATGCTTCCCTCCTAATTATACTCGCTTCGTTTTTCGAGCCTGTTAAGCCATAAAACGACACTATAAAAGGGGTCACATGGAAGTTCAACAGGCAGTCCACAGATGCCCAGGATAGAGACCTGTCACGTTCAGCTGCTGACAGCAGGGGAGCGTCAACCACCGTCAACATGTGTGAACTACTATGAGAGATCGACCTAGATCCGAAGCCGGCTTATGAACTTTACCGCAAGGTAGCTGTCCCAAACCCACACGTTCCTGTTGAAATAAATCACGTAAATCTATTTCTGCTGTTGTCGTATTTCTTTCTTCCAACCATACGCTTGTCTATAACAATGTTTAATTTTCATAGTAAAAAAATATTTAAGAGTTTAAATCCTAATTATAATGTTAGATATGAGTGAGGTATTGTTCTTCAATCCTGAGGGATAGAACTGTGAGGTGCGGAGGCAGTGGTATTAAAGAAATTTCAGGTCAGCAAGTGTTACAGAAGAGTGGTTGCCTTGCAACTCTCAAGAATTGTATGTGCCTCTTCCATTATGAAAGTTTGGCTGACCTCTGGTCTAGACAAGCAAATTATTATTAATCAAGATTTTTCTTTTGTTCAACATATTTTTTATTGGTCAGCATTTACTTTTTTTATTAGTCAATGTGGTGAATCAAAACTATAACAATAATGAAAAAATAATAATGCCTAACTGATTTTTGAACTTCACTCTTCAAAGCCAATTGAAAACAAAAATATGTGCACAGCAACTAAAAAACAAGGGGTGGGGAGAAAAATTAACAATATAAATTAAAGACAGATTATATTTAGACGCAGAGGTCATTCCTTCTGTTAACAGAGGAAATCAATCCACCACTTTTACAGTGAGTAATTTTTTTATTTATTCTTGCCCTTTTTGTTTTATATTTTTTGTTTTATATTTTTTGTTTATATTTATATATAGTTTTAAAATGTCCATTATTATTTGTATTCCCACCAACTCTGCCACAAATTATTGAATCAGGTTTGTATGTTTTTTTAATTAAAAAAAAATCTTTATTTTCTTTCTGACAGAAGGAAAAGTGGATAAACTTGATGAAGATATTAAATTAAGATTTAAAAGAGAAGCTGAAAATGTAACAAATCTCATTGTGGAAATTGCTGTCTACACTGATGCAGGTCTCACCCAGTCACTTGAAATGGAGAATTCTATGTTTACTATGCAAAGAAAGATTGACTTCATAGTAACTAAATATAATGGGGTGAGTACTTTTTTTACCTGTCAAATTCATGCTGTGCAAATCTTAATAATGAATAAGAAGTGCTTCATTATTTTCAAATAACATCTTTAGACTTGGATTTCTTTTAGAAATATAGAAACATAGAGATAGCTTGAAAATAATTCCATTGTAGAATAATAGGAGTAGATAGGTTTGCCTGTTGCCTGGTTCACACTCCTCCCTGGTCTTTTGAACAAGAGTAGAGATTTATCCCTTGTTTCTCATTTCTTCTAAAGTCTACATCAACTCTATACTTCTAACATATCTGCCTAAACTCTGTAATTTTATTTACTATTAGGTAGATAGGGTCATCTGTCGTCTGGTTTCCACTCCTCTCTTTTTTTTTAAAACAGGACTAGAGATTTATCTCTTGTTTCCTGTTTAAAATTGAGTTTCTAGTTCCTTCTAAAATCTTTTTCATTCTCTTTCACTCTCAGTATAGCCCCCTTGCATCTTAGTGGCATTATCACCATCTTCTGTTTTCCTGACACCTGTCTTTTTATTGTCCTTTTTCCTCATTAAAGTCTTCACATTCTCTTTCACTCCCAATAACCCCTTGCATCTTAGTGGCATTATCGCCTCGCTGGGGTGAATTGATTTGAAAAAAAAGATTGCAATTTAATTTAAGTATACTTGAGAAATAAACTTTGAAATACTGGAATAATTGACCTGAAATTTATATCTTAGGTTTTATTCAATAAAGAACATGGCCATACAGTAGCTTTTCAGTAAAACAATGTCCATCAAATTCATAAAAGAATGCAGCAAAATATCTGTAGAGTTTTGTCAGCCATGATGCTAGCAATCCTGAACTGAATAATTTGAAGTGTTGGTATGGGTAGTGCAAAGGATATCAGCATGGAATGAGCAATCAGTGAGCAGAGTTCAAATTCTAGTTGAATTCACATGCATAAATACTTTTGCGAAAAGTATGAATCCATCTGTTCTTCCTCCATATATGGGTTAAATAGTATCTGGAAAAATCATTATCTCCCCACAAAATTGTTAATGCACTATTTACTCACAAAAAAAATGATTTTTCTTACAATCTAAAATATGTTTTGGCTTTACATAACCCACAAAAGGTTGACAAGCCATAAAAAATGAATCAGTAAATCAATCACATATGCGAGGAAATGTTTGAAGTACCTTATTCTCTATGATTGAATGCATATCACAGTAAATAATTGATTGGTACATTTAATCATTGTTAGAGTCTGTATATCAGCAAAAGTGAAAAGAAATGAGATAACTCTTCTATTATAGTAAGTAAATATCAGGATGAGTTGAAGTTGATAGAAAAGGGACTTTAAAAATAACACTAAGCTTCTCAAATGGTACAATTGCCTTGTTCACATGTGGTACACACAGATCAATGAAATTAAAAAATGCCTTTGAGTGAATGAATATTCACTAAAGCCATACTTCTTTGAATTTTCTGAACTGACACTATACAAGAATCACAAGTAAAAAAAAAAAAGTTTTAAATTTTTATTTTTCCCTTATTTTCATTTTTTTTTTCTTTATTTTCATTGACCTTAAGATTTTGGTCACCAGTTGTGTATTTAGTGATTCAGTAAGTAACAAAAGTGTACTAACTTTGCACAAGAAAGCAGTAAAAGATAAGTAGACTTTTGTCAGCCATGATGCTACTAATTGCAAACTAAATGACCAAAACCATCAGTGCTATGCAGAAGAATATTTAAGAAATAATAAACAAAATTACCACATGTAGTAACATCTTACAGATAATTTTCTGGGAAAATATTTGCAAGTGGTAGAGAAATTTCACCCCAAGCAAGGCAATAAAGCCACTCAGACACATGAGATTACTGAGTGTTAGAAAATATGAGAAAAACTACTATTAAGGAGAGAGGACAATAAAAGAATAAGACAGAAGATAATGATTGATGTTACATTTAAATTTTTGAAGACCAAAGGCAATAAAGCCACTAGGATGCAAGGGGATTACTGAGTGTTAGAGAATATGAGAAAACTACTATTAAGGAGAGAGGACAATAAAAGAATAAGACAGAAGATAATGATTGATGTTACATTTAAATTTTTGAAGACCAAAGGCAATAAAGCCACTAGGATGCAAGGGGATTACTGAGTGTTAGAGAATATGAGAAAAACTACTATTAAGGAGAGAGGACAATAAAAGAATAAGACAGAAGATAATGATTGATGTTACATTTAAATTTTTTGAAGACCAAAGGCAATAAAGCCACTAGGATGCAAGGGGGTTACTGAGTGTTAGAGAATATGAGAAAAACTACTATTAAGGAGAGAGGACAATAAAAGAATAAGACAGAAGATAATGATTGATGTTACATTTAAATTTTTGAAGACCAAAGGCAATAAAGCCACTAGGATGCAAGGGGGTTACTGAGTGTTAGAGAATATGAGAAAAACTACTATTAAGGAGAGAGGACAATAAAAGAATAAGAAGTCAACAATTGACATTGTATTTAAATTTTTGAAAATCAAAGTAAAAGCCACAAGGGAGTTCCACAAGTGAGAAGTGTGATAAAAGAAACTGTTAGCTTAGAATTTATGGTCCTTGCTGACAAACTAGTGTGCTATGCTTAAATTCATAAAGTCTAGGTACCATAGAGGAAAGTTCATTAGAACAGTTATCATGAAAGTATTTATAGAAAAGAAAAGTTTCTTTTTTCCAGGTTTTCAGATACAACATTTAGCCGTCTTGACACCAGTTGTCATAAGAATCACTGAAAAACCCTTTGAGTTATTCAGTTAGAATTGTTTTGTGTCAGACCCACTGTCTTCCCAACTGAGCAAGATTATTCATGCCTTCAGTAATGGTACCAACATTTATACTCTGGCTTCCATCTTCAAAGTCCATTCAAGAACCATCAAGACAAAGGTGAATGAGTTTAAAAAAGAGGGAACAGTAGAGAGGAAAACAGGAAGAAGGATCATCATCATTTCAACATAGAGCTAAAGAGATCAATTAGAAAAGATCCAACTCAATTCATAAAATGTTTGGCACATGAGAGGGGAGTTTCAGCTATGAAAGTCTAAAGAGCAGTGAAAAATGACTTGAAAAAGAAATCATACTTGAAACCCATGAGGCACCTTGTTACTCCAGGACAGAAAGTTAGAATGTTAGAGAGGACGAATATCATCTTGAATAAGTTTAAAAATGATCCTGGAATAATATATATATATATATATATATATATATATATATATATATATTTGAACTTTATTCCAATACTTCATGAGCTACGATTCTTAGCTATGATTAATTAATTAATGATGAACATGTCATTTTTCTTTATGATCGATTTCATCATGATTCTTCTGTTAAGCTTGGAAAGTAATTATACATTCTTATTGCTCCAAGTAATGTCCAATCGTGTTATAAAAACCTTGGAGAATTCCAGTAAGATATCTTTAATCATTTCTCAGATATAATGGTTCAGAGATTAATCTAACAAATGAACAATTTTGCTTTTACATGATTTGAACAATTTCACTGTTACACCCGGTATGTATGTATGTATGTATGTATATATATATATATATATATATATATATATATATATATATATATATTTATTAAAGACATTTTTATGTTTAACGTTCTTTTTTATAGATACAAGTATTTAAGTAAATGCTCTGTTTATAATAAACAGTATTAAATAACATTTACCGGCCTGAATTTCCGAGAAATTTTCATAGAAAATATTCGTACTTTGAGAGGATTCGAACCTGCATCCTATACAGAACCGTCATTTCTGCTGACGTGCCTTAACCGACTCGGCCACAAAGTAGCGTTCGGTAGGCAAGGTCGAATTTACTGCTTATTCTATGAAAATTATGAAGAATTTGTGGATTTACCATATTACAAAATTCATATAAAAATTCTCACTTGAAATTTTGAACTTTAGCGTTGCGACTTGTACGTTTCGAGATTGTACAACCGTCAATAAATAGCACATACTTAAAAAACATCTTTCGGTCTACAAACAATTATTTCGTCTTCGTTTTAACTTTAAAGGAAAAAAAAATTACAGCCTGATGATAGCGAAGTGATTTTGCAATTAATCGCATTAATATTGCTGATTGATTCTATGAATGATTATTTTTTTATATATATTATACAAAATTTGTTTTGCACACAAGTTTATAAAAAGAAATATAATAAGGCAACTCATCCTTTCTGTTTGAATATCTGAGACAAGGAGTTACCTTTATTATTATTTATATCTTTCTCTTATTGCTCTTTCTAATACTGATAACCTTCTTTGATGTTATTATCATAGCATTTAAACCATTCTATCCTCCATTGGTAGACACCTGAAGAAGGCTAGAAGGTACAATGGCTGAAACATTGGAATAACAGAAAAAAAGATGAAAACATTAGTCTGACAGTAAATAATATCAGTAACAGAAATTTTCTTAAATGTGTAAAAATAATAATAATGTTAAATTCTATCAAATCTCTTGCTCTTTGAAATTAATAATTTAAAATATGATTCATCCAAGTTTTTTTTTAAAATTCTTTTTCAGGTTCAATATGAATTTTGGAAATATGATGAACTTGGCGGATACAACATTACTTTACAATTGAAGAAAATTGTCTTTTTCACAAAAGATCCTGTAAGTTTCCAATTTTGCATTATCATCTTTACTAATATTGAACTAACAAGTCTCTCTCTTCAATCTATTCTGATTGATTTTATTATTAACAAACTCAATTATATACAGCTGTTTGTTGGAATTCTTGGGTACCCTGGTGTACTAGTGAGCCAGCCAAAATGAGCTGACTCATTTTATAGTTCACCAATAGAAGGGTTAACCAATCAGAAGGCTCAAAATATTCAATGCGACGTGTATAAAGGCGGCTATGTTTTTCCCGAATATTCACTGCCAGCCTTTGATATCAAGACTGAAGAATTACGGAACAGCTGCTGGTGGTATTGGCGTGAGTGTTAATCTTTAATGTTGTTTCATTGAACAGATTACGTACTGCGCTGTATTCTATATTCATAGACTATGGTGAACATGGTCAACACTGTTTTCCCAGATCAATGATTAAAAATGGCCTCGAACTAATGAACCCTTTAGGTCTTAAGGAAGACTATACTTCATCAGATGATATTGATTGGCATTACAGAACCAAAAACTAATAGAAACCACATCGCTTGAAGACTTTCAACATCTGCAACAACTAAAATGGACTGCACATTTAACTGGAAGAGAAAATAATAATATAAGCAGAATGTTGACATCCTACACTAACTTAAACAAAAGGTTAGGAAGGAAATCCCCATCAGTATTAGCAAGAGCAATAACAACTAATGGACTTGAAAAACTGTTTTACAAGAAAGATCTTATAAGTTTCACCTGACAATAATGCTAACTATTCAGTCAATGCCGAATGTTTTCTTGTAAAGAAATGGTTAATCTCACCATTAGTATTAGTGTGAAGTGAATGCAATAGATGAGGCTAGGATTTGAAATCAACTCCCTGATTCAACTTTCTGCACTGATAACCATTATTCTACCCTTACATATGTTATGTGATAATAGATAAATCATTAAAAGTGTACAAGAACACATGTCATATGTCATTAAAATTCTACAAGAAAATATTTTATAAGACTTTGCTAGGGATACAAGTGTTGAATTTATACTGCAAAACACCCAAAAGATCCAGTCATGTAGCAAGGATGGGGGACTTCTGTTTTCTCCTTTTAGGAGAAATAGTCTTTGACCAATGGAAAAGTGGAGCACCACAGAAGATAAAAGAGATCCTTAAAACAGAGCTTCATCTTCTGTAGAGTCAGTCACGGAGCAAGGATGAAAGACTATTGTTTTCCAAAGACCTTTCTATTCAGATAGTTTTTGGCCAAATGAAAAGTGGAGTTCCATAGATAAGACCGTTAAGTAGTTCATAGGAAGAATCTGCTTCAGTGGAACTTGTAGGTCTTAACCATTAAAGTTAGGTCTGATGGAACTAACGAGTATAGTTCATCTGAACACTCTCCATGGAAATAGTGATAGAGCAATGAGAGATTTGCGACATTTTCTCTTTGAGAAAGGCGTTGTAGGGTGGGAAATAATTTTTCACCCACCAGGATGCAGAAATGCTTTTGTAGAAAGTGAAGATTGGGTAGCTCCTGCCCATATATGGCAGCAGTACTCCATTTTTTACCTGATTTGACTCTTGTAAATGTAGAAGATAGGAGAAGTGAGGTACAGGTAACCAAGTATTTTTCTAGCATCTTTAGTGATGGATCATACATATGAAATCAGCTTGAGTTCAAAAATGATCGATTCGACCAGCATTTCTCAACTTGTGTGCATAGGCACACTTATGTGCCTAGGCACACTTATGTGCCCTAAAAGATAGCCAGATGCACCCCTAGTTAACAGAAGAGTAACTTATGAATTATTTTTATAATTTTTATATTTAAAAAAAATCTTTATTTTTAAAAGGTAGACACACCAAGCCCATGTAATGTCTTAAAAATAAATGCTTATTTCATGAGACTTCTTTATTATTTTCTTATTTTATGACTAATTTTTCATTATTAAAATTTAAAGTGTACCCCAGAGTTTTAGTTATTTTACAATTGCATCCTGAAGTTAAAAAAAATGTTGTGAAACACTGGATTAGACAATGTCTTTGATTGTCTCAGACAGTTCATTTAAATTTTAGAGAGCATCATTTTGTTTTGACCTAACAAGGGGTGAGTTTGATTCAAATTAATACATTTGAACAAATCCGGTGCAAAAAAGACAGAACAGCAAAATAAAGACTAAAAATAATTAATTTAGCAGGAATATTAATTATGATTTGAAGATTTTAAGAATTGCCATCTTCTGCTTGAAAATTTTGTTCATTCTAGATGACAAAGTATCGAGATGATTCTATGGATGCTGTTCTGGAAGCTTTTTGCGCTTGGCAACAACCTCGTTTACCCTTTGACCATGTTATGCTGCTTTCTTCGTAAGTATGCCATATATTAATTCTGGAAACTTCTATAAACACCTAATAATTACCATTGGTTTGAAAACTGGAAAAGTACAATCATTGGGCTGGCTTATAGAGATATACTCAAACTCTGTGAAAATTGGACTGGCACTAACTGAACAATTAGTAAAGACAAGCTATCTCAAGATATGGATGATGGAATGAGAACACTCTCCCCCTATAGATAAATAAATTGCCTGAAAGTTACCCTGATTGATAGATACCTGAAGAAAGATGGAGAGCATAACAGCCAAAACATTGTGATATGAACAACAAAGATGCGGATATTAGTCTGAATGTAAATAATAACTCCTCATCTGAAATTCAAACCAAAACTAAATAATATTAAATTTGTGCATGATAGAAGTACTATTGGGTGGTCACCAGAACTCACACCCTTGGATTTTTTTTTTTTTTTATCAGATGCACTCAAAACCTATCAGGGAATTTAAAGAAAGAATTAAATATGAATGCAGTAAAATGACAGAGGAAACTCCATGTTAATGAATCATACAGACACAGAATTGAAATGTGTTATGAAAAAGGAGGAGGCCATTTTGAACAGCAGATATAACAATTAAATAACTAGTAAATAAAATTTTCATGTGTAATTAAACCTTTAAGAAATTATCTTGATGGTGCGCAACTTTTTCCTCACCCTGTCTATTAGTGAATTTGTCGATCAGGCTTTAGATAAGAAAGGCAAAGCTTGGGCTGTGGTTTTTGATATATCAAAGGCATTTAAGCAGGTTTGGTATGCTGACCTTCCCCACAAGCACAAGAGCTTTGGTGTCTCTGGACAAACATTTTACTTAATCTAATTGTTCTTAAATTGTGTAATGAAGGTTGTGTTGAACAGATACACTTCTCGATCATTTTGCATTAATACAGGGTGTCCTCACAGGACACTATCCTTGAACCTAAATTGTTTCTTATCTTCATCCATGACCTTTCCGGTGTCATCAGTTCCAAATTAGGTATTTAATGCTAATGACACAACTATTTACTCCTGTCTTAGTAGTAAGTCTAATATTTTCATGGCAATTGTTCTGATGAGCTTTCCTCCTTAGCACCTCAACTGTATGAATTTAAGCATACTGCTAGATTGGCAATTAGGTCATTTTGCTGTTGAAATAGCTAGATGTAACCATAAGTTCTATTTTAATGGTTTCTCTTCTTGTACTTCTCACCTATGGAACTCTTGATTTCTTGCTTCCCTGTCAGCTACAATGTTCAAAAATTTAAATGCTACATCATTTGTCATCTTTTGTATTCCTAAAACCTTTTCATTTATTGTCCTTTTTTCTCACTAAAGTTTTCTCATACTCTTTCACTCCCAGTAACTCCTTGCATTTTAGTGGCATTATTGCTTTGCATGAGACGGAATCTGATTTAAAACTATGCAACTTGTATTCTTGTGAGGATAATATAAATCATATTTGTGTTAGAATTTGTGGATCTCCAGTGTTTGTTCTTATCTAACATTCTTGTGATTTATCATAATTTGTCGTCTTTTTTTTTTTTGTCTTCAGGAAAGCTGTAGAAAAACCTGGAGGTCGAGCATATCGCCCGGGGGTTTGTAAGCCAGAATTTCGTTGTGCAGTCAGTACCATTGTTAAGTGGGGATTTTGGTATATTGAGACCCATGAACTGGGGCACAAGTAAGTGAGATTTTATACTTTTATCCTATAGATGTGTGAACTTTTTACTTGGACTCATATCTTCTTTTTTTAAACATAAAGAACAGATGAACTCTTTATATTATATATATGTATATGTATGCGTGTGTAAAAATATAGAGAAAATAGGAAAGAACTCGTTAGGTAAATAATCCAAAGTTCTTTAGTATTTTTGTTATTATTTTTAAAAAATAGTGCTCGATACAAAAGTAGAGCATGAGAACTCTTATGTAGCAATGGAATCATATTTTTAAATAAATAATTATATATATATATATATATATATATATATATATATATATATATATATATATATATGTATTTACTGTTATTTACTAATACGTGATGAGATGCATTGATTCACATCGAAACACAACTGCATTTGTGTAACATTTTTTGACATGTTTTTGATGTAATATCCTAAAATAAAGTGTGTGTGTGTATGTATATATATATATATATATATATATATATATATATATATATATATATATGTGTGTGTGAAGAAATATAGTTTTAAGGTGTGCTATATTTATGGGATAGTGTTCAATATCAGAGATAGAGCTCTATCTCTGATATTGAGTGCTTTTTAGACAGGCTGTTTCATGCTGGATGCAATCATCAGGCGCCCTGATGATTGTGTCTAGCATGAAACAGCCTGTCACCTCTGAGTGTTGACTTCAATGTTCATTTTATATATATGTATGTGTGTGTGTATATATATATATATATAAGTATCATTTTCATATCCCTTTACTTATGAGACCAGCATATGCATAACTAAAATGACATGGTTCTGTCAAACAGGCAGATTACATTGAGGGTTTAATTTTACTTATGTATCTCAAAAAATATCCATACCTAAGTTCCAAATGCACTTTCAAAACAAAAAATCTTAAAGCTTTTATTTCAGTTTTAATTCCAACCTAACAGATTAAATTTAATATTCCCAATAAGCAAAATACTTTGGCATATTTCAGACTGAACTGAAATTGATTGGAATCTTTTTTTTTTCTACTTATTAGTAAAGTTGATAAATTTCTCCATATTGACACATCTGTCAACACAAACTATTTCTATTTATCAATCTTTGAAAAATAAAATTTACTTTTTTGAAACATTATTTGATCAAAATTAGCTGATTTAACATTTTATTAATCAGAGTTGAAACAAATATAATTTACTTTTTTTCAAAAAATTGCAGAAAAGCATTTTTTCTTACATGGAGTGTTTTTTTTTCTGATGTGTTGAGTGACTGATTAGCAGTTTGGGGAATACAACATGAATAACTTTTTTATAGTTTTTGTTTTGTTTTTTGGATTGCCTAGTAATCTTAAAAGGTTAAGAAAATATTTTAAGTCATGTGAGTTTTAGGTACATTGGCTTTATAGTCTTACTTACAAATACACTTGTTGAGAGAATGTTAAAAAATTACTAATAAATTCTTATTTTCTTTATAAATGTGTTGATTTTTGTAAATATAGAAATAAAAACATTTTTTTTTTCAAATACTAAGGGTCAGTGAATTGTGAGATTTTCATTTATGATTTGTCAGTACAGTTTTAATTTTATTACAATATTACCTGACCACTACAAATTAATACAGTATTTTAAAAGTTTATAATTTATTCTAATTAAAATAGTTAAAAAATGAATACCATTACTGTAAAAATTGATTATTCATAAAAATGTCTTTTTCTTAAGACAACATCATCCATAATATATTTTATTCATAAAAGTATTTAATTACTTTTATGAATAAAATATATTATGGATACTATTTTCTATTTAAAAAATGTTTTAGTTTTATTCAAATTTTTTATTTTACAATTCAGAGTAGATTTTCTGTAATGGTGGGGGTCTTGTTTAACCAAATGATTTTCATGATTTAAATACTCTCTCAGGAAAGAATTTCGTGAAATTTCATAAAAATTAAAATTAAATGAGTTAGGGCTGTAACGGATGTAAAAAAAAAAATAAAAATTTACAAAGGTTTTCTAAAATAAAAAATAAATGTTTAAAAATTGATTTAATTCATCTCTTAATAAGTCCTGAAAGTTTCATTAAAATCTGACAATTATCTAATTTTTGCAAGAATTTACAAAACAATGTGTTTTCACTTTAAAGTGTTCAGATTTCCTGTACAAATTCCAGATCCTACGTTGATGACAGAAAAACATTCCAATGTTCTAAAAAGGATTAAAAAAAAAAATGACATAAAATCTTTTGATTTTTTTTTTCCTCTTAATAATAGAAAAGAAAGATTTTGATGATAAAATTTTGTTTTTACGTTTTGGACATGTATCCTTTTTATTGAATTTTTGGAGGAACCTAATTTTGCCATGAAATTTCTAGTTACACTTATGCTTGTCACATTTTTAATAAGATCTAAAAATGTAACATTACACAAGATGTGGCTCTATCCTCAGGTTACTGAGCACTGTATTCAGCAAAATCGATATTAATCTGTACTTAATTGGAATTATATTTCAATGAAGTTATTATAATTGTTAACTTCTAACAAAATAAATTGGCCAATAAATTACTTGAACTTAATATTTAGGTGAGTAGATTTTTATACTGTGCTCAAATGGAAAAAAATGAAGCAGATTTAAAAAGATTCATTTTACCCTGATGAGTAGAACGGTGTATCTGCACAAATTTAAGTTGGAAGATAAGTTGTTTGATTTTTTATTTAATTATTAACTATATATATTGTTAAGAAATTGCAACATAAAGAAATATGAACCCCAGGTACAAAAAATAGAAAATGTTGGCCCACTCAGATAGGAACATACGAACAGGTACCAATAAATAACAAACACAAGATGAATATTTATAACAATTTTATATAACAAAAAGGAAACAACAAAATATGGGAAGTTTATTGGGTAACAGGCATGAAACCAATAAGTGACACTTATCTGATTTAGGTATTAGTTCAAGCCTTTGTGTTTTATGAATTTGTAATTTCAAATGTCCGTAACAGCCAATAGACAGTATTTTGTTCCCCTCTGTTATTGTACTACATTCAAAATAAAATTAGGATGATTTCTATGAGTATAATATTCTTTTGTATTTCTTTGAGTATAAACAAATCCAGGGTATTTGGAAATATCTTATTTACTACACATCAAGTAGTTAAATATTTTCATGATAATATTTCCTTATTTCTTAAACAAAAAAAAAATCCATGGGGGCATTTCTCATAAGAGGGTCGCTGAGAGTCAATTTTCTTGCAATTTGTCATGGTCAGAGATTATCGAGGAAATTGAAATTACAATAGCAAAAATCCCACATGGTGATGTATGTCACATGAGCCTGGGTGACCAACTTTTACTCGCTTTCTTAGGAAGTCACTCTGTCAAGCAACCCAGATTCTTTCCTGCAATTTTCCAGTCACAATTAGACTCAATCTAGACAGGAAGTAAAGAACAAAAGAAGGAAGAAAGAGAAAGCACAAAGCCAGCATGTTCCTTAATCATTAATTGATCATACATCTGATTTAACACTGAACATTAAAGGCCATGTTTTATATATATATATATATATATATATAGTGTGTGCGAGTGGTTAGAACATTCCCTTTCTGACCATGAGACCCGAGTTTGAATCTCACTCTGGTTGATTTGTCTGGAAGGAGACTTTCTGATCTTATCACTCTGGAGGGAATGATCCCAGTGTGTGGCACCTTTGGGAAGTGCCCGTAAAACATACCACAGGTTGACCCAAGCTTTGTGAGTGAAATTGGGTATACAGAACACTTGAGGGCCGTCAATAGCTCAACTAGCACAAAGTCACAAGTCAACGTGACTGAGGGTTTGAGAGTAAAGGTGTTGTTCAGGTTGTTGATCATTCTAGATAGCACACTCTCTTCCAGAAACTGCAACTAAGATCTGATCAGCATAGTTGCAGTATAAACCACAGGTTGGCTCTGTGGGTGTTGAACAAAAATACAAATGTGCCTGAGCAAACATCTTCAATAGGGATTGGCTAGCAGCCCTAATAGATGGGTATCCTTGACCACGAGTAGCTTGCTATTATTATTATTATTATTGTGTGTATATATATATATATATATATATATATAGGTAGATAGATAGATATGTAGAAAAATAGGAAAGAAGATGTTAGGTAAATAATCCAGAGTTCTTTAGTATTTTTGTTTTTATTTTTAAAAAAACAGTGCTCCATACAGAAGTAGAGCTTAAATTGGTGAAGGAATCATATTTTTAAAAAAATAATAATAATATATTCCCAACTATGTTTTAAATAGCAGACTCTCAAGGCTTGGTTGGCAGCCACTGAAGTAGAATGAAAACTCTGAATTCAAACCTAAGGAGGGGGGCACACATTTTAGAGACTTGGTGGCAAACTGGGCACCGGTTCTATGTTATCAATTCTCCCAAAAAGTCTGGCTGGTTTTTCTGTTTTTCGATCTGCATGAATACCAAAATACATTTTTCCATTTTTTTTTGTATTCATGTAGATCTTTCTCTTATTTGTTTTTCTATTCTATTCTCTTTTATTCTTCTTTTTCTTTGAAGTTATGACATGTTGTCTTTTAATTTTTCTTAACTCTTATATTTCTCTTTCTTCTTTCTCTTTTTTCATTTTATTGTCTTCTTATCCTCATACCTGTTTTCTTATTATTATTATTATTATTTTTTCTTTTCCTTTTATGGAAACCCTTTATATATTTCTTTTTTTATGGTGTTTCTCCTCATGTCTTTTTTAAAAAATTCGAATAATGAAAAAAAGAAAGTGATGTTTCATAAGTATCATTTTAAAATAGAATCGTTCATAACCATCTTTGTTCGTCACCTGTTGAGATGCATTCATATCAAAACTAAAATGCATCTTTGTCATGAGTAATTGTTTTATCCATATGTAATATCTTTATAATAAATAATTATTGCTCTACTCTTGGTGTTGAGCCCTCTTTTAAATTAATGCTATGAATGTTTCAATTTATATTCTTTTCGTTCTTGTTACATAATATGAACAAGTTCTGTCTACCAATTTTTTTCATTAAATCTTTAAAACTTCCAAGTAAGTTGTTTTCTTTATCAGTAAATTTACCAAAATTCATATTCCCTTTTATTTCATATTTTTTTCCCCCTAAGTATTTTCAAATGATACTCCATTTGTTTTCAAGGATTGTTCTGTGTGTAATTGTGTAACTGGTTTTTAATTCCACTGTTGTTCTCATGTTTGATGGAATTAATTTCAACTTACTCAAGGCAACCTCATATAAATGGTCAAACTGAAACTTTTATGTTTGTATTTCATTCTTTTTTGTTTTTGAAAAACACTTCAATATCCTATGGAGAAAGACACCTTATTTAATGTTGGCTGCTTCACTTTTATTACAACAACCTCCAGAATTTGTTGTCTTTCTTTGCACTGTGTCCTATGTGAAATTTTGGTGTTATCTACTAAAATTTGTTTTATGTTAATACTATTTTGTCATTAAGTCCATCTATATGGACACAGACAAAATAATATTAGACCAATTTTAGTTGACAACACCAAAATTTTATACAGGAGACATGGCAAAGAAAGACTTCAAATGCTGTATGGAAAAAATATTAGAAAATAAAAATTAATATTAATTTTGGCAAATTTACCAATAAAACAAAATGACTTATTCGAAAATTTGAAAGATTTAATTAAAAAAAAAAATTGGTAGACAGAACTTGTTCATATTATTTAAGGAAACCTGTTTGAGACAATTCTTACTGTAAAATACACCTTTATATATATATATATATATATATATATATATATATATATATAATATAATATATGGATCAAATACAGATTAAATATGGATCAGAATCTGACAATGATAGAATAAAGAACTAATAGGAAATGTTTATAAATATTATAAATGTTTTACTAAAGCTTCACCAGAGAATGATATATAGGGAAAGAAAGAAATTCTGTTTTTTTTTTGTGTATGTTGTTTCATTTTCATTGCTTAAGCAGGCTTCACATGCATTTGTCTTGTTAAGCAGCATTACTATACAGAGAGATGATGCATCCTTTTGAAGCCTAAAAAAAATAACAGATTCTGAGTCTAACTGGAAAACAAAATATAAATATTACTTCATGTATGTAAGTGTATAATAATTCTAGTTTGTTGATGTGGAATTCAGATGATAATGTATGTTTGGAATTGTGTATGTGTGTAATAGGCATTATTTGGTAGTTGTCATATATATATATATATATATATATATATATATATATATATAAAATACTAGCAAATAGATCCTGAAGAAGTATGAACATTAAATCCTTATCACCAAGTGTTTGTTGCAAACACATAATTTTACTTTTGTCTAGGATCACAAGTTTTATTTGGATAAATCAATTTTTAGAAAAAAATAATTTCATAAAAAATTAATCTTTAAATGTTCTTTTTTTTTTAAAAGGAGGAAATAATGGTATTACTTTTGATTCCAGTTTGGGTATGGACCATAATGATAATACTGAATGCAGAGAAGACCCAACAGAAAAACAAGGGCTGATGGGAAAACGCCGAACTGGTTGGAGTTCATGTTCTACCAGAGCATTCAAAGAATTAATTAGGTAAGAATGATGGTTATCTCTAAGATTCTATTCTGTTTGTTTTTTTAGTGAGGGGGATATTTATGTATGGTTGTCAGTTTGTCATATTTGTTCCTTTTCCAGAACTGTAATCAATTGTATTTTCTGACCAATATAATAATAATTCAGAAGCAGGATGTGGAGGCGGAAGAAAAGTAGGCAGAAAAAAAAAACGAAGGTAAATGTCACAACACACACCCATACATATATACAAACATATGTACACATATACAACACCATACACAACAAGAACCAAAATCACTAGTGCATTTCCATCAAAGTCAATGTTTTAGGGTAAATTGAATTTGTTTTTATGTCGGCACTTAAAAATAAACTTCACTCCTTTGGTTCAATAGTTGGCCAGCATTTTTGTATTTAATTATTAAGATTTTCTGTATGCATAGATTGCATCTATACTGGAAGTTGTTGGGAATTTGAGACTGACAGAAAATATCCCATTTAATTTGTGGGGTGAAGCCTCTATCTTAAAGTCTCCAAAAATGCTTAGAGAGAGCAGAAGGAATGCCAGTGATTGTAGAATCTATGTTTTCAACTCCCAGCTGAGATACTGATGTATACTTTTTTTATCATTAATATTTTCTTTTGGGAAGATGGTAGCTTGGTATACAACATTATCCGAATTACAGATACCTCCAACTGGGCAGTTGGTTCTGGTTCTACAATTGCAAGAGGGCTTCTTATTTGGGATGTTGCTGTCATAAAATGATCTTAATATTTTATTGTTATGTGAGTCAATAATAATATTATATGTGTTGTTTGTGCAGGAATAACTAATTTTTAAAGTTTTTCTATTGAAAATATTTTTTTCTTTAAACCTGTAATTATTATGCATGCATTCACACCAATACACATTTGTACATATGGACATTTATTCTCTCAAATTTTATTTCTAAAGGCATTTTTTCTTATTCACTGCATTGTCACCATTGTTGTTATTAAATTGTTGTATTCAAATTGGTTTGACAATGTTGTTTTATTCCTTGTTTTGGGCAATTGAATGTTCATTAGCTCTTTCTTCCTCTTGTTTGCTATCAACTGAAACATAACCTTCCTTTTCCCCTTTATAGGGATTAGCAGTAAACTCAATCATTGTAACAATGCCAACAACCACATCAGCAGTAGCTTGTGCAACAATACATGAATTCTCATGTTCTTTGGGAGATTGTGTTTCCAACATTAAAAAAAAAAGAAACAAATATTTTACACTGGCTACATATACACCACACCCTCTTATAGGATGCCTTATAAGCTGTTGAAACTCAGTGCAATTTGTACACATATTGACAAGCATATTGCAAGCAATCAAGTTATAACTATCAGCATAAGACAAATACTAGTGGATAATACGAAAATACTCTACAGCACCCAGTGCAAGGAAAGATTTAGAACTCTAATATAAAAATTTACTTTGTAGAAATATATACTCTATAGCAATCAATGCAAGGAAAGATTCAAAATCCTAGGCACTAATATTATACAAAATAAACAAACCACATTTAAATAAAATATCTTTCATCACAGGAGAAGGTCTCTAAAAGTGTGTATAAAAAATATAATAATAATAATAAACATAATATTGGATACATTCTTTTCAAGTGTGGTCTGACTTGCTTTAACTGTTACACATGATATTACTTTGGACTGATGATTCAAACATTCAGCTCTCTATAGATTACCGGGATATAACCAACAGAATTTTTTTTTAATCATTTCATCCCAAGCAAAAAACTGAGAATAGGCAGGACTTAGTAGAAGTGGTGGTTGTACTTAGCTATTTCAACAGTAAAACTTATTTGGAGAGATCTATGAGAGATTGGTTGATTGGTTATGTGTCAATCCATATCAGATTATTTAATAACATAGATAAGCCTTAGAGAACAAAAGTTACAATAGATTAATTGATAGACATGAGTTGAATTTATACAAGAGTCAAAAGGCAGGTGTAGGTTCAGTCATGGAATGCAGAATGTGAACAGTTTACCCTTGACAAACACCTGAAGAAGGCCAGAGTTTACAATGGCTGAAACATTGTGACTAAGAGTTTCATTTTATTTTCCTCGTTTTTGTATTTGTTCATTTTTATTTGCAGTTCCCATGGGGCTCAGTGTCTGTTTGAAGAAAATATCCGACTAGAAATGATGGATCCAAATACTATTGGCATTGTACTTAATGGTTATCTACCAGGTAACTAGTTAATAACATTTCACTTATTTCCTAATTACAATATATACTTTGAAACATTAAAAGCAAACTATTATTAGCTTTAAAGTAATTGTCTCTCTTTAAGTCATATAATGTGCTTCCTCCCTGCAAAAAATATTCCTCATTAGTCAGATATACTAACAAAAAATTATTTTTAGGTATGTATCTAAGTCCTGATGAAACTTGTGAAGCAAGGCATGGCCTTGGTTACCGATATCGGTTCTACCCAGATTTGGTAAGTACTGTTTATTTATCTTTCTTTGTGTTACCTAAATATACAAAGCAATAATGCTATAGTTTTACTTGGTAGCTTACCCACCATTTCTATTAATCAAGAAGGTGTGAGCATTTTGAAAGGATTGGGGATTAATGCATGTGTGTAGAATGGGTAAAACTTAAAGTGAATATGAGATTTTTTTTTTCATGCTTCACTTTGTTGATTTATACAACTTTCAGAAATTATCTTTTAAGATATTGTTATAACACTTTATTAAATAAAATACTACTAAACCAAACAGTTTTTTCACAGAATCATGATAGTAGTAGCAATTAAAAGGGAGTTCCCAAATAATCTCCAGTTTTAATGCAGTTTAACCCTAGAACACAACCATGGGTATATAGTTCCCAGCGCAAATTTTCCTATTTTTAATTACAATTTTCAGTACCTGATTTTCTTACCTAAATAATATTTTTCAGTTGCTATTAATGTTTAATCAAAGTATGAAGTTTGAAGTGCCTGCGTGTAAAATATTTCAAATAAAGATTTCTATTTAATATTTTTTTTTGATATTTTCAAAATTGGGTATGATATACCCATGGTTAGTAGTGGTGCAACTATAATTGATGGTTAGTGTTCTAGGATTAATGATGTGAATATCATAGTAGCTATTAAATTTAAAAAAACATTCTAAGGATTCTCACAGTTGGTGAGCTTTCAATTGAAAGCAATGCAACATTATGCAATCTGTCACTTGTCACAGGATTCCTCAAAAATTATCATCAATCCCATCCAATCTTTTTTTTTCCTTTTTAAGCTATTGTTACGTTTTTTAATTATAAGTAAGGTTAGCCATTAAACAGGACAATCTTAGAGAATTAATTATGACTTGGGTATCTCATGGAATTTTTTTTTGTTAAGGCTCCTTTTGTTTGCACAAATCTTCATTTTAAGGCTGTCATGTTTAATATCATCAATACTTAGAAAGCAATTAAACATTTTTTTTTAATTTAAAAATTAATAACATGAAAAAAAAAATTTGTCTAGGGTTGACTGGTAAGATTTTATTAAATAGTAACCACAATTTCGATATTGCAAATTTATGGGTAGTATGATGTATATAGTTTTGGGGGTACATAATTTTGAAGTTCATATTTCATCCATGTGCTGTATTCCTTCAAGATGTGGGCAAATATGGCTCTCCACAACTTCCTATACCCATGTTGCTCTTAGTTGGTTTTGTTGGTCTTTTTACCATTCCTCCAACTGACCCCTATTTTTCCATCCATTCATGCAAAGCTGATCAAATAGGCCCACTGCTTCCTTATATATTTTTATAAAAATCATTTCACCCCAAGCAAGGCGGGAATGCCATTAGTATGTAGGGGGTTACAGAGTGAAAGTGAAAGAAAAGACTGAGTATGGGGAGGAAAGAACAAAAGATGAATGGGATTCAAGAAAATAGATGATGATTGACATTGCATTTACATTTTTGAAGATTGTAGTTAACAGGGATTCCTTTTATCTTCAATATGTCCAAGTTCTCCTAGCTTTCCTTCTTCATTATATGTCCAAAAATTTCAGCTCTCTTTCTGATTCTAAGTGTTTTTGTTTCCTTTTCTACTTTTAGTGGACTAATTTGTCAAACAATCTTAGTCTTGTTATGGTAATCTCTAAACTCAGATTTGACCATTGGAGTATAAGATACGGGGTAATTATTTTTTTTTGTATAGTGAAATAATCATAAAGTGAAATGTATTCATATATTCCCAGGGTTTTTTTAAGTTGTTACATTAGTGGATTTTGTTAATTGGAAACCTTACTGCTTCTTTGCTTCGACATAAGGAAATAAAAACTTGTCACACAGATATCCATTTACATGTCTTCCTTTTCAACTAAAATGATTGTTTCAAAATACAGAATTATAATATTTTTAGAGGAGCATTTTTTTTTTGTTTTATTTTTTTTTTTTATTTTGTGAGCAAAAGTACATTTTATATGGCAGGAATGAGTGTTTATAGCATTTGTTACTTTTTATGATTTAACATGAACAATTGAGAGTATAACTATTTGTTTTAACCTAGAAAGGGTTACTGAATGAAGAATAACCAAAATGGTGGTTAGAAATGAAATGATAATCTTTATTATAACATTAACAAAATACAATACTCGCCAGCAGCATGAAGTACGTAAACCACTGCCCATTGCCTGCTCTATGGTTTTGGTTTTACAATACTCTTTCTCTTAGACTGGCTGCCATCCAAGGCTCTATAGCTCAGTCAGTGTTGCAGCATACCTACAGATGATAATGGGTATGTCCCCATTCACATAAATACAGTAGTAAATACTGTATGTTGGTCTGCAGTTAGATATTCATTGTGGAATTCACTTGACTCACTTCTAGCAGTTGACTACTACTTCTACACACCACTAGTGAATCTTATATGTGTTGTTCTTGTGCAAAGTATTATCGTTCATTACCAACCTTTGTCTGATTATTCTATTCAGTAACCTTCCTTAGGTTATAACAGTCAGTATGGCAAGCATTCAACATACTTACTGGGATCAAAAAGACAATGATGCTTTGCATGCTTAGTCGCTGTTTGCAATGTGAAAAGACCATATGGGAGGACTGACATGCCTAATATAACTATTGGTAGGTGATCATACAAATTCATATAAAGACCATGAATTTGTCTGTGGGGAGAAGGACTTTTGACTGTTGTTAAGGTAGCTACACAAGACAAGAACAATGGAGATAGGAGAAAAAGACATGCAGATTGACAGTGAAAGAGAAGAAAAATAAAATGGATTAAAGACATTAAAAGAAATCACATTCTTCCTCTTCTGATTTCTAACTTTTAGTCTTGTTCTCTTTCTTCACAAAACATGTCAACTCTGCTTTTTCATCTATGTGACTATCAGTCAGAAAAAACCCCTAAAAACCAAGATCGATAAAGTTGTGGTGAGCTATGATTGCCAATTTCTTAAAGGAACACAGCACATAGAAAAAGAAAACTTTCTCTATGGCAATGATTACAATTTGAATTTTGTGAACCTATTAAAGCCTGGAAAAAAAAATGAAAATCTAATTCACATTTCTTTTCTCAGGGACCCTGTATGTACCATAGCTGTACTTACATGATGAATGGGCTAAAATACGGAACAATGAAAGTGCATCGATATGGAATGGCTGGTCTCTATTGCGGTTATCACAAGGTGAGGAAGCAATTGCTTGGATACAAAAGACTGCATTTGGGTTTGTTTCTGTGATATGTTAAAAGGCATGGGACATGATCATCTTGTTTTATATTTTTACAACAGTGTAGGCACATTTTGTTTTAGGAAACCAATTTATAACTAAATAATAATAGAATCAAATACTTAAATTTAATTATGATGGTTGATGAAAAGGGTTTCCTCTTTCCAACTGGCTGGATGAAATGGACTAATTAAGGAATTCCTGGCAACTCTGATGGTGTGAAATGAATGAAAAAAAGAAAATTGGTGGAAAATCAAAGAGATTTTGAGAACAAAAACAAAACCAACATTTGAGACTAAAAATCCACATCCAAAAATAAAATAAAAAAATTAGCATTTGGCAATAAAAAAAATTATCAACTTTTGAGAATAAGACAAAATTTCCTGTATGAAAATGAAAAAATCAACAATTGAGAATAAAAAATAATCCAAAAGTATGTGAAAAAAAATTTAATTTTGAATTAGCTCAGTAATTAAGCACTTAATTAACTTCAGTCTGAGCAAGTAAATTTCATTTTTTTTATTCTTCCTTTTAATGTTTTTCCTAATATTACCAGCGATACGTTTTTGAAAAAATAATATTATCAGCTATATGTTTTTGGAAAAATAATATTATCAGCTATATGTTTTTGAAAAAATAATATTATCAGCTATATGTTTTTGGAAAAATAATATTACCAGCGATATGTTTTTGAAGAAAAAGATATTAATAGAAATAGATTTTTGACAAAACAAAAATATTACCCCCACAAAAAAATGTTGGTATTAAATGACCCATTGAGGTTGATATACCAATAAACAAGCCAAACCAAACCTTTCCAAGATTGTCCGACTCAAAAGGTGTTTTCCAAATAATATGCCTTTATTATAGAAAATTTTAATTTTCTGTATACATTTACATGAATTAATTTTATAGATAAAATTTTATGCATAATGGGCTTCAAATCCTGAAAATAAAAATCATTAAAAGTCACTCCCCACCCAACACCCTGAAATTTCCCCTGGTGGAAGGTATGCCCCCTTGTTTAAGAAATCCTGTTCTAGATTGTGTGATGGATGTTGTATTGAAATAGTGTTAGCCAATTGTAGGCACATTCAAGCATTCCAAGACTGTAAGTGAGTGAAACTTGTAGCTGCATTTGGGCACTTCTGACCTTTAGAAGGTTAAGGATCAATCATAAATGACATCTGTTTGGTGAGAAATTACCTTTAAAATGAATGGGACACATGGCCAAAAATATATTTCATACATTTTCACCGAATTCAAACCATCATGCAATCATTTTGTTGATTAACATATTGTATCTTATACAAATGCATATCTTTGATGTTACAGATATGCTTATTATCTCTGAAATGTGTGGACATTAACACATTGAATTTTAAAGCCCCAATAAAAATTCAATCTGGTGGCTGGAGTTCTTGGGGTCCTTGGTCTGACTGTGTCCCTTCTTGTGGAAAAGGAATTAGATACAGGGAACGCTTCTGTACCAATCCGAAGTAAGTATTCAATTTTCTAATTATAAACCAATGCTTTTATCCATATGTGTCCTTGATATCTTATTAAAAAAAAAAAAAAAAGTTTTTTACCAGAGCTCATATTACAATTTCTGCTATTGTTGTTTTTCTTTAGCTCTCTGTATTACTCGTTCTCATATTGTATTTGTCTTTGCTTGGCCAACTTAGGAGATTTAAATAATAAAAACTGTAATATGAGCTCTGGTAAAAACCGTTTGCTGAGACATTAGTTTTATAAGTCCCAAAAATTCACTCACTGATGTCCTTGGTTGAGTAATCCAAAAAGTGGCTTGACTCGAAGAGTTATTAGTTAGATACTTGGCCACAGCAGAGTGAAAAAAAACTTGGTGAGTTGAGTTACAAAAGGGAATTAACTGTTACTGTGATAGCCAAAGAAGGCATGGCATGTGGAATTAGAACAATCTACCCCTGTAAATAAAAGGTTCAGTTAAAAATTCCACTGAAGGAGGTCAGGGGTACAACAGCCAAAATGTTGTGAATATGGCAATAAAGATGAGACAGTCTGGATAATGTAAATAGTGTATCTCAGAAATATAGACAGATATTGAAATGTTTTTATCTAATTTATTTCTTTTTTATAGTTTGAAATAATTTTTTTACTGGTTGGGGGGGACTTTCATCCCTTCTGTCATTAAATGGGCTTACAATATATAGTAAAATATTACTGAACTGGAAATATCATTCTGAAATATCAAAGTGCTAGATTTCCAGCCATTCCTATTGTTTTTCAATTAGCTGTCTCAAATATGGCATAATGATTTATTGCTGATTAAAATAAACATTGGTTTTATAAAAGCTCCAATTCTATCTTATAATTAAGTTATTTTAAGACAAAAATTTGGGTCTTTTTTTTTCTTTCTAGCAAAAACAAGAAAAGTTAAGAAAAATATTTTAATTTTTAAAAGGGGTTTTTATTTTCCTGATAAACATTTAATATTCCTTGGAGAAGCTAAGTCTATAGCATGTTATATATATTTTTTTTCTTAATTTTGGATAAATAAAAAATGTCCATTATTACCCACTGATTTGGTCAAGTGGATCAATTAATTTGGTTGTTGTACATTTCACGTCAAGGTCAGGTGGTGCATAAAAAATCAGACACTGGTAATGTCACTATGATGAATTAAAAAAGAGCTTGTATGAAATTTCCTTTAGCATAAATAGCAGAATGAGAACAACCCACCTCATAGATTGAATAAAGGGCACTGTTCAGAATTCCCAAAAAATTACCAACTATGGCAGGCATCTAGAGAATGGCTGAAAAGTTGTAACTGTAACAATCAAGATGACTACATTCATCCAACTAAATCAGTATTTTCCTGATGTCATCTCTCAAAATGTACACTATGGTTGAAAAGTTTGAAGCCACCCTCACGATTAGCATAAGGTGAATTTGAGAGAAGAGTGAAAAAAAATGAAAAAGAGCTCTTGAAAAAAAGAATGAAATTATTTATCAAACTTGTACTTTAAGAAGCTTTTACAATGAATGGCAAAAATTTGTGCTGCAATCATCAAAGCTAAAGGAGGATATTTTGACAAGAGCAAAATTTAATCATAAAATGCTTTTTTCTTTTTGGCATAATAAAATTTCAAATAAAAAATCATGTCTCACTTTTTTCAACCATGTATCATAATTTTCTCTTAGTTAAAGTACAAAACAACTACTTTTTGGGTCAATTTAATAAATTACCAGATCGTTTCCTCAAACTTTTGAACTGTAGTGTATAAAATATGGCCATTCCCCAATTTTGTGTTTAGTTCCTAATCTATCCGAAAGGGTCCAGCTTTTCAAACTACCCATCTCACCCACTATGTATGTCTGAAAATGAAAAATATTAAGCATTTTTTTTAAATTTTATATATATATATATATATATTAATATTTTTTTTTTTTTTAGGCCAATAAATTCTCCTGGGTGCAGTGGGTACAGATACACATCAGTTCCATGTGAAGGAAAGGTGAATACATACATACATACATACATACATATATATATATATATATATATATATATATATATATATATATATATATATATTTTCTTTGGCTTTTTTGTATGCTGTGTCCTTTCAGAAGGTGTTTGATCATGGCTCTCCACAACTTCCTATTCCTTGCTGCTCTAAGCAATATCTGTCTGTCTTACTATCTCTCCCAGTCCTTATTCTACCATCCATTTACACAGGTCTAATAGGTTACTCATTGTTTGTGAGTGTTAAATTCTCCAAGCTCTTTTTCTTCATTTTGCATCCTAGAAATGGGATTCTCAACATCCTTCTGTAGAACAATATCTCTGTTGCCTTGAGATTCTGTTTCATATGTGAAAAATTGTCTAGCATTTACTACCATTGATAATATATAGCAGTTTAGCACACTTTGTTTCTAATGATATTTTCCTGATTCTTATTGTTTGTATTGAAAAACCTGTTACTTTCAGTATTTTGATGACACTTTTTGTGTTTAACTGTGAGTTGGAGTTTAAGGTGATTTATATATATATATATATTTATATATAAATTGGTTAAATTGGATGTGTAGGCGGCGTAATGGATTACAGCTTGGAATGAGAAATTGAAGAGCTAAGTTTGAATTCCAGTTGTGTTCATTAAATTCACTTATGTGCAAATAACCTTAGAAAAGTTATGAATCCATCTCTTTCCTACAGCTATGGGTTAAATACTAGACTGGGCTCTTCACTCTTGATTGGTGGTTAGTCTAATAAAAAGATAATATAAATGAATAAAAATGAATAGAAAACCATAATCTTTGCCTTTAACTCCATGTTAGATAAAAGCCATATCCTTCCCAACTTCCCTCTCTCATGGAGCACGGACTCACCGTATTTTTCCAGCTTACAAGACGCACTTTTTTTTTCCTAAACAATACCCTGAAAAGTACATGTGTGTCTTCCAAGATGGAATATAAGGCAACGTCCAGGCTGAAGTAAGCTTGGACGGTCACCTAATTGGCTTGACTGAGAAGGAACATGGATTTGTATGTTGAGTCATTACACCAAGCTGCTATCTAATTCAGCCTTTTATATGATGTAAACTCAGTACTTAGCTGTTACAAGTATTTCCAAAATTTCTTTGATTGTTTTATATTTTTACATGTATATTTTAAAAATTTTTAATTCATTTTTATGAAAATAAAACCACTCTGGGACAATGAAAGTTGTATACTATATTTACTAACAACCAGCCAGTATGCTATACAAACAAAATCGGACAAGTGATTAATGTAAACAATACATGGCACCAGTATGTGAGGGACTCATGGTGAATGTGTTGTTGTATGAGAATGACTTTTTTTTTCTTAGAAATTTCTTTCCAATATTAGGATGTGTCTTCTAAGTTGGAAAATACAGTCGTAATATTTCTATTACAACCCAGGAAGTCTCAAAAGCCTAAGAAGGCTACTGGTTTAAATAAAATCCCAGTGGTTGACCTTAAGAATATAAACCTTGAATTATCACTGATCTTAATGAAACTGTTTAACTACTGCCTGAAGGAGAAATCCTTTCCAAGTCTGTGGAAGGTGTCAAGTGTATGCCCTATTTTCAAGAATTGTGGGTGAGCAACACCTAACATCATGAGGGTATAAGCCTGTACTCCTCAGGGTGGTCTACAGGATACATACATACAATATTGGAAATAAGGCATAAGTTTTATTATTTACAAGGAGATTGTTGTTAAATACTGAAGATATTTTGTGGACATTTAATATTGTTTTATATTTGAAATGAATCAATCTTAAATATTCTGAAATTGAAAATTTTATTTAAAATATTTTTTTTGATTGTTTTTTACAGCCTTGCGAACCAACCACAATGGATTCTGTATCAATTGTTCAAAGAAAGATCAACAAACTTTGTGAAGATTTGTTAAAACAAGAAAGAATAAGTAACAAATATGTTAGTGAAGGGGAATTATTTGGAATTGGTAAGTTCTGGAGACATAATGTATGGATATAAGCAAGAGACCTTGGAATTTAAGTTTCCTAATTTGCTATAAGATATAAATAAAATAATTTTAAAAAAAATGAAAGATGTATACACGTATTTGTTATGATGAAATTGAGAGAAACCAAGAACAGATAGAAAGCAAGTTTTAAGTGAGTCCTTCTCTCTTCATGTCTATCCTTGATTTCTGTTTATATCATTGTCATATGTAGAATGATAGTGCCTTCCAAAAACTAAGCAAAGTATTAAGAAAAAGAAAACATTAATTTCAGACTACTGAATGTAAAGTCCTCTTATATGCCAGTGGATGCTTGACAATTTCCTCACAGATGAAGGAGAGACCTGAAGCAACAGAAACCTGATTCTACAGAAGGATGCTGAGAATACCATGGGTGGAATATGTGAGCAACAGCGGAAGTTTTAGAGAAAATGGAAACAAAAAGTACACTTATACTTTGAATCAGAAAGACAGAGTTGACATTTCTAAGGTAAATAATGAGGAAAGACAGCTTGGAAATTTAACACTAGCAGGACATATTGAAGGCAAAAGGGACAGAGGAAAACAATGTAAAATATACCCCTATTGATCTAGACTAAATGGATAGCAGGGTTTGGGAGAGTTAACATAAAGACAAAATTTATTTATTTTTTACAAAATTTTATATTTCTAAAATGTTGTAAATTTCAGGTGCCTCTAATTGATCAGGTGTTAATGGATGTGTGTATTGAAATACAGTGTTACCCTAATGTCGGTACATTCAGGTGCTACATGGACTGCAACCTTTTGAATATTTCAGCCACTTCCGGCCTTAAAGGATTAAAGTTTATCTATGTTCTCTATATCATTTCACGTGCTACATGGATTGCAACCTTTTGAATATTTCAGCCACTTCTGGCCTTAAAGGATTAAAGTTTATCTATGTTCTCTATATCATTTCACATGCTACATGGATTGCAGCCTTTTGAATATTTCAGCCACTTCTGGCCTTAAAGGATTAAAGTTTATCTATGTTCTCTATATCATTTCACGTGCTACATGGATTGCAACCTTTTGAATATTTCAGCCACTTCCGGCCTTAAAGGATTAAAGTTTATCTATGTTCTCTATATCATTTCACGTGCTACATGGATTGCAGCCTTTTGAATATTTCAGCCACTTCTGGCCTTAAAGGATTAAAGTTTATCTATGTTCTCTATATCATTTCATGTGCTACATGGATTGCAACCTTTTGAATATTTCAGCCACTTCCGGCCTTAAAGGATTAAAGTTTATCTATGTTCTCTATATCATTTCACTTGTTTAATTAAATATCATCTTTCTTATTTTCTTTACAGATGAATTCTCAGTTTGTGAATTCAGTTGTTACCCAAGATCCTTATCTAATTACGATCGATTCGATAGGTTTGGACTTCTTCCAGATGGTACACCTTGTCAAGTTCTCTCAAAAGTTCCAAAGCCAACAAAATATAAAACTCAGTCTCTTTGCATCAAAGGCTCCTGTCAGGTAAGAATACTTATTTCTTTTTATTAAAAATATTAAAAAAAAAAATAAATCAAAAGAAACACATACCAATTAAGATTTATTTTTATAAAAGAAAGATATTCTGTTAACACTTTCTATGCACTTGGTTATTTATTCTGACATTTTAAGAAATTAAGTCCCAAAATATTAAAAAAAATAAAAATAACATGCATTTCTTAATTTTTATTTATATATACCATATATATATATATATATATATATATATATATAAAAAATACCAATTGGTAATTGGTAGGGATAATTCCAAGGAGGACATTAATCCAAAGAGAGCTCAATGTAAATTACAGAGCAATATAATAATAATAATAATAAGTAAAGGCAGTCTTTAAAAATTCATTTCAGTTGTAATTTATTTCATGAATATATTAAGATAATTTTTTTTTTCTAAAAATAAAAACTTTGGTCTGAAGTGATGAATATTTAAATATATTCATGAAATAAATTCTAACTGAAATGGATTTTTAAGGATTGTCTTTACTTACTTACACACACAGACACACACATATATATATATATATATGGGCAGCAACCTTTCTTTTAAGCATCTTGTGTTAAATATGACAGACAAGGAAAATTTAATTCATTTTTAATTTAGTTTTCCCAGTGTTCTTACATGTTTCCATTTGGTGGGAGAAAGGGAGTGTAAAAATTGCCAGTTGTCCAAAGCACTTTCAATCACTTCTTTATCCATTTTCAAAAGGATTTGTTAGGTCTTGTTAATTTTTTGACTGTTTAAGATGGATTGGGTTCTTGTAAATTGTGGTTAGAGAGGTGTTTTTTTTATAACACTTTTGATCTGATAAGTAACATGTGAGACTCAAGGAGGTGGTAGTATGTCCAATATAGGTAACTGAATTATAACAAGAAACACAGTCTTGTATTGGACAGTGAAACTGATATACTACATTGGCCATCGCTAATGACAACAAGCTTTGCGGTTTTCCATTTTCTGTAATATAAATTTTAGATGTTTTTCGGGAATAATATCTATCTTCTAAAACAAGAGCCACTTCCAATCTATACAGCATGCCAAGAACTATGCACAAAACACATACTAACAAATTGTAGTGACTTCAACCAAATCTCTTTAGAATACTACCAAACAACCAACATATAAGAACTTTTTCGGGGTATTAATCTGATATCCTACAATTACTTAAAGAAATCAAACTGTATTCTAAAATATAACTTCAGTAAAACAATATCATAAAACACACATATCAGTGTCTCTTGTAATTCCATCCACACAAACATGTATATGCACAAAAACTGAGTATCATCTACCATGTATTCAATTGTGAAGGCAGAATAACATTTTTATTACTTCAAAGCTCCTAAGAAAATAAAATTTCAGCATTAAATTACCCATAAGGAGTTTTTATACTGTTAAACAAATAATTATTTTTAATATATATATATATATATATATATATATATATATATACACTAGCAGCATGGCCTGGCATTGCCCGTGCTTGATTCAAAAATCGTATGACTCATACAGCAATCGCTATCACTTGACTTGAAATATTTTTGCTCTTCCTTGCCTTTAAAGCAGTGCCCTTTGCTGTGCTGATGTTGCTACACGCCTTACTTCTTGCCTATCTCACACTGCAAATTTTTTCTAAGCTCTATACTAAACAAAATGAATACAAAACAATCAGCTTTAAAAAAGGATTCATAACTGGAAAAACCAAATGAAAAAAGAATGTTAACAACAAATACTTTTTCACGCCCAACCCAGTTCTGCGGAATCAGAATCAACATTGAGTTTAAGCAAGCGAATGAGCCAATTGGAGTAAAGTGCCATGCAGATTTAAATTTTTCCCACTTGTGACGAATGCAGCTATTGATTTTTTTTTTGCATGCTAGCATGCTAGTTAACATTTGTGTCAGTCAGCTGTTGGCTCTCACGCTGGCCAATAGAATCTTCCTGCCTATTCGTGGCAGCCAGCTATTGGCTTTCACTCTGGCCAGTACAAAATGGCCGCAAACTACATGAAAACTGCTGTAGAAGCATGAAAAAATTGATTATTTCTACTAACGATGGTAGTTGGGAAATGCAAAGTTGGTCTTGGCCTTCCCGCTAACTTTGTGCAGGTAAATTTTGGTACAAATCCGTCGAAAATTGCAGCCGTGCATTCGTTATACACACACACACATCCTGCCTTTTATTTATATATATATATATATATATATATATATATATAATATTTAAAAAAAACAACCTTCCTGCTACTGTGGTTTTAGGTATCGTCAGACAATAAAATTAGATTTTTCATATAAATACTCCAACCCAAGTTCATAGCTTTGCTAGGAGGAATTTTGTAGCATTGCATTCCCTAATCACTTGATCTTTTATTTAGCAGCTGTTGGTCAGGGTACAGCATGATTGCTTATTTCTCTTCTTCACATAATTTGCACATTCTATTCTCAACACTACATACACTGGTCTTACCACATCCCATTTCACATTGGGACTTTAGTTAGTTTTTTTTTCCCTTCACTTTCCATATACAGGCAGCAATGGGTAAATTGTTACTATTCATATTTTTAATTTTGCCCATGTGTGTGGTTTGTTTTTGATTTTTTTTTTTGACTGTATAGTAGGGTCAGTTAGGCACCATCTGTGAGAAAAAGAGCACCATGACGCAATTCACTCCTTCAGAAATTTGTAAACGGCATGCTATACAGCTTGGCATTCACACCAGAAGCTCCAATACAAACATTTCAGAATGTTTGTCTGTCAATCTGAGGACAGTGCAGAGGATTCGGAAAGAGTTGGATGAGTCTAATGGTGATTACTAAGGTTTTTGGAATGATCACTAGTGATGGTGACATTATGCATTCATTCATCTTCCCAAAGGGTCTCAGGCTCAACGCGGAGGCCTACATCAAATGCCTTGAGGAGGTAGTGCTACATTAGGTGAAGAGGGTGGCTGCTGGAAGACCCTATATCTTCAACAGGACTCTGCACTGCGCCACACATGCAGGAGAACCCAGTCATGGTGGTCAGACAATTTCTGTGACCAGATCACTCCTTATATCTGGCCACTTGACTCCCCAAACTGCAACCCTCTTGATTATTATGTGTGGGGCACATTTGAGTGAGAGACCAACAAAACTCCTTGTAACACTAAAGAGGAACTGAAGGCAAGGATTATGGCAGCATTCACCAACTTAAACAAGGAGACTGTCCAAAAGAGTTGCAGGAGATTCCAAAGTTGTCTGGGGTCCATAAGTCAATGGTGATTTTATTGAATAAATTTACTTTTTAGTATTTAAAAATATTTTTGTGTAATTTTTGTAAATATATCTGTTAAAATTTTTGCATTATTTTGCCAGCAATTTATCCATTGCACCAGGCAGTTACTGTTCAGTGGACAATATATATATATATATATATATATATAATATCCCATGTCAAGAGCATGACTCAGAGTTTCATGCAAACATACAATCTTCAGGTGCAAATCAGTACAATTTAGGTTATCGACCAACTCCAATAACAAAAAAATATTGGATAATAATAAAACTAGATATACGAAAGTGCTAATATACAACAACCATAAAGTGAAACTAGAGTAGGTAGAATGAAAAAAAAACAACAAAGATAAAAGTAAGTTAAAACAATGCAAACTTATCATATGGTTCAACCCACCTTACAATAGTAATGTCCAAACTAATGTAGGTAGAATTTTTCTAAATTTAATTTGCAAACACTTCAGTCATCCTCCAGCACCCAAAAAGATTTTCCTAAAAATAATATTAAGGTAAGCTATAGTTGTACAAAAAACATTGATAATTATATATCACAACATAAAAATAATATATTAAGCAAGCACACAAACAAAACATTAAATAATAACCATACTAAAAGTCAATGCAACTGCCATAAAAACATAACCTGTCCACTAAATGGCCAGTGCATGATTGAAGGCATAATCTACAGAGCTAAGATCAATTCAGATGATGATGTTAAATATTACTATAGTTCCACTGAGAACAATTTGAAATTGCATTTTTACCATCACCAAATGACACCAAACAGTATTAAATACAAAAATTATGCAAAGTATTTTTGACAATTTTTTTTTTAAACTACTATAAAAACCTATCCATTAGCTGAGAGATAATTGCATAAGCTAAACCATACTATGAAAAGGGAGGCAGATGTAACTTGTGTTTGTTGGAGAAGCTAATTATATTAAAACACTTAAATAACCCGAACTTGCTGAACAGGAGAAGGCAAAATGTATACATAAAAACAAACACCTGCTCAAACACATTGACCCTGATTAAAATAGTTTCCAAAATAGATTTTATGAATATTAATGTAATATGTAACGCCTATTAATATTCAATGAAGCCATTATTAATAGAATTTTTTTATATATCTATACACATTTACAATTCCATATTATAGACCATGCTCGATTAATTTATGATGTGTATATATTTAATTTCACATTTGTAAGTGTAAGGCTAGGTTCCAAATACATTAGATATATAGTCTTAAAATATAATTAGTTTATCACATCAGACATTACATTAATAATGTATTATAAAGACTGTTTATGTAAAAAATGGGAGTTATCCCCCTTGATAGATAGCATGATTATGTAAATTTTTTTTTTAATTATTTAGTAAAAACTTTTGTAATTTTCCAACTTTTGAAATTAATAATTTGAATGATATAAATTATAAATACTTAGTATTATAATCTTATAGGCAAGAATAATAAAATAAAGTGTTTAATTTTAAACCAACGCCACAAGAATGCAAATTTCATAACACTCTAATGGTTGGTATGTTTGCACCTGAAGATTGCTATCAACATGGGATATTATGTACATTCATTAATATATACTTAATAGCTCTGTTACATAACATTGAGCACTATTTTTATAACACCTGAGAAAACATATGTACGTGCAAGTATATGTGCGTATACATGTTTTATCATACCATCACTTGATAAGATACCAGATGTGTTGAAACAAAATGGCTATTTTTGTAGTGATTTTATAACATATTTATGTTATAATTTTAAATTGATTATTTATATATATATATATATATATATATATATATATATATATATATATATATATACATACATCACTTAACTTTAAATATCAATTTTTTGTTGTTTTTTCCAACTTTGGAGTTTCTTGGTAATGTCCATTCTTTAAGGGTTCTGTTTTTTAAATATCATTTATATATATATATATATATATATATATATATATATATATATATATATATATATAGTAAATATTCCTTCAAACGATTTTAAAATTTATTTTAATTTTATATTTCTAATTTTGAATAAGATGTATCTTGAGATTGAAGTTGTAGATAAACTGTCCAGAGTTCATGTTTGTTCTTTTGTATTTGTTCAAGTACTTTTGACTTTCTTGGTCATTATCAAGGACCATATGTCATCAGTATAGTACACCTAATTCTGTTAACTACATGCTAGTGTTTTATAGAGAATTGAAGTTTAAAACTGGTCAAAGTGACATCATTTGTAACAGTGAGCAAGACTACACCAAAAAGAATGCATCAAATATTATGCATTTCTTATATACATTATTATTATTATTATTATTATATGCATATTAAGCATTTTATACATCTTTCCTGTAATGAATGATTTTTTCTTTTAAATATAGACTGTTTATATTGTATAGTAATATAATCAAGGATTTTGAATCCTTCCTTGCAGTGATTGTTATATAGTATCCACTAATATTTGTATTTTGATGTGTTGATTAATATGTGCAGAACAAACATGAACTTTGGACAGTTTATTCACAATTTCAATCCTCATATACAACATGTTATTCAAAAACTGGAAGAATACAATGAAAAATTAATACAGACCTTGTCTGTTGAATTTAATAAAACGTGTGCATGTATATAAGTAATTTTTCAAGATAAATATTACAAGTTTTAAGGTTTACTTATTTCTATTTGTTGTAGGAAATTGGTTGTGATGGTGATATTTCTGGAAAACGTTTGGATGTATGTGGAGTATGTGGGGGAAACGGGTCATCTTGTGTAAGAATTAATGGAGTTAAGGAACTTCAGCCACAACAAGGTTAAAAACAATTTATTGCCAAAATTGCTACATGATTTTTTTAAGTGTGCTTATAAAAAAAAATTTTTTTCTCTTCCATAGAAAATGAGTATTTATTTTAAAATTATTCTAAAAATTTTAATAAATAAGATTTATAAAGATTTATATAAATGGGAATCAGGCCAGAATTGATTTCTAAATGAACACTCACTTTTCCTGGAATTGTCAAAAATTTCAATATTAGCAGTAAGACTTTTAATTTTATTCTTTCTTCCACTGAACCAATTTTGTAAAGACTTCTGAGATAGTATTGTTTTGTTATAGGACAAAATAAATGAGTTTTATGTCAGGATTGAAAACATCTAACAGATTTGGACTCAGTGTGATGGTTTGTAATATTAACAAAATACTTCAGCAGAAATATTAGTGTTTTTATAAAGATTATGTAGATCAATGAGTTTTGATATATAAAATATCCTTGGAATATTGCTTGGTCCTCATTGGGCAAGATGCATCACTTACACTTGTCTGTGACTGGCCAGTTGGTTAGATGACTATATTTCAAAGATTCATGGTAGTGAAGTGGTATTTCTATCTTGCAAGAAGATATCAATACAACTCAATATAGAAAAGATACAAAATGCAATTTTTAGGAATTGAGTAAATTTTTGGATATTCATAATATACCATCCTGATATATTATTATTTTTTTTTTTCAAAATAATGTTTAAAATAATTTCATCCAGAAAACTATAAATTTTATTCACTTTGTTATCATACAGAAGAGTTTAGTATATTTTACTCCAGGTTGTCTTATGACCATATTACATTGAAACACTGGTTCTCATATGATCACAAAAGTTAAGCAACATCAAGCCTGGTCAGTACCTAGATGGGTGACTGCTTGGAAATACCAGGTGCTGTAAGCATAGATGTGTGGGTGGTGTAATGGATAACAGCTTGGAATTAGAAATTGGAGAGATGAGTTTCAATTCCAGTCAGGTTTGTTATATTTACTTACCTGCAAATACCTTTTGGGAAAGGTATGAATGCACCTCTTAACCCACCCACCCTGCCAGCTATACATAATTAGGATTTATATCAGTAAATCATTATCATCAAAAAATTCTTCAAATAATTACTGGCTTTAAATAACCTGAAAAAAGTTTGATAAGTTGTAAAAACAAATCGATCAATCAATCAATTTACTTTGTGATGAGTATTGACAATGTCAATTTTAAATTGTTGGCTCACATACTATTTATGGCGTTATTAGCAAACTACTTTTTACCAGCCACACTTAGTAGTGATTTATCACCTGCTTACTAAACAAGCATCAACCATCTTTTTTTTTTATTTCATCAAAGCAAAACAACCCTAACACTTGAACCCTATTTTACCAAAACAAAAACTAACCCTAATAATTGAACCCTATTTTACCAAAACAAAATCTATCCCTAACAACTGAACCCTATTTTACCAATACAAAGCTTAACCCGAACAAGTGAATTAAATTTCCTAATCAACAATGACTGAATTAATATCATGCTTGAATTAAAAAAAAAAAACTCACCTTGCAAGAAATTTAATTCAAGTCTTTCATTTAAAAAAAAAATTTCTTAATGTGATGATTTTCTTTCCACTGCTTTTCCTTTTCCTAGTAGTCAATCTATTTATTTGTTTTCACAATATAAGTGTTGTTAAAGGCTAATAAAATAATATGATACTTATCTATTGATATCTTTCAGATGTGATAGCCAATGTTCTCGAAATTCCTGCTTTTGCTTCAAATATTGTCATTCAGTTCAATTTCACAAATGAAGAAGAAGCATTTTTGAGTGAGTGATATCATCATTTTTATAAGTTTCTAGTAAAAGACAATTTATAATGAAGAAAGAGGGCTTGGAAAATTTGATACTCACAGGACAGAAGGAAACAATGCATAACCTACCTGATGAGCTTCAGTGAATGGATAGCAAAGCAGGGTTTGGGAGAGATGATGAAAAAGACAATTTATTAAGAGCTATAAAGGACAAGGAATTGTGAAGAAACCTGATTGCCAATGTCCTGAAGGGACATGGCATATAGATTAATAATCATTAAGAGATAAACCATGGATGTTACAGAACTTCTGTCAACATTATAAAGGGAAAGTTTCCAAAATTGGGGATTAAAAAAATAGGACAGGTTAACAGAACATGACACTTTCAAATCAAAGAAAGATTTTTCTTTTGGAATTAGAAACACTGAACAAGAAATTCCTTACTAACTTCCAGGAAATTACATGGATATGTAGCTGGTGTAATGGTTGCTTGGAATGAAGAATCAAAGATTCTGGTTTGTTACATTCACTTACACAAAAACACCTTTGGGAAAGTTATGAATCCATCTCCTTCCCCAAAGCTATGGGTTAAATAGTACAACTTGTATCTGCATTGTTATTCTCAAAAATATTGTTAATGAAACATTCACAAGCAAAAAAGACATATTTTTATAATCCAAAATATGTTTCAGATTTAAATAATACACAAAGGGTTGATAAGCTGTAAAAAACAGATCAATCAAAAATCTAAGAATTTTGTTTATTTTTATTATCTCCATTATTTACATTTTGAATAATGTCCTCATCTTTTTTGTTATTATCACAACACTTTGGCTGTTGTATCCTCTGGACTTATTCAGATGTCTGTCAATCGAAGTAACTTTCAAGGAATTTTGAACTGAGCTCTTTATTTAATCTATGGAGACAGCTGAAGAAGGTTGGAGGGAAAAAAAAAGCTGAAACGTTATGTTAATAACAATAAAGCTGAGCATATTAGTCCAAATGTGAATGATGATAATTCCTCATCCCAGAAATTTAAGAAGAATCTTTTTCTTTATATTTTCACTTTTCTACTCTCTTGCTTGAGTAAGAATTATTCTATAGACAACAGGTCAGGTTGTTCCATTTGATTTTGAGAGAAGAATGCAGCTCTGTCAGTTTTCTTTTTCACCTCATTTGCATATGTTTTTTTTATATACTGAACTAGTCTTATGAGTGTCTTAACCACATTCCAGACTTGGTGAGAATGAGAAATTCCTTGATTGTATTTCTACATTGAGATTGTAGATTTATATAGTATTAAAACTACCATTGTTTATCCATTTTTTATTGGCTTTGGATTATAGCTACAAGCAACCAGAAGATGGTGGCTTAGCCATCTTGCTGATGTTCAAACTATGTTCCATTTATAAGGCTATAACCAGGTAATTTAAAAATTGCAACTTTTATTACCTCCATGTCATAACCAACCTAAAAAAAAGAGAATGTACTCATCAAAATCTGCTGCTATGTGGATAGGAAAATTCAAAGTGGCAAGAGGTGAACAAGATGTGCAATGAGAAATGAATTACAATCTTCTCTCAGGAACCCAAGAAGAAAAGCTCCCCCCCCTCACTTCACTGTTTAAGAACAACAATTCTAGGACATTTAAAACAAATATTTTATAGTAAATAAAATGTGTTTAATATGAAAATTGGTATTTTTGTCTGAATTTCTGGGATGGGGGCATTATCATTTAGACTGTTCTTGTCTAGGGCTATTGCCTCTAGACCTTATTTTTAGTACTGTTCAGTTATTGTTTGCTCTGTTTCCACTGAGTCCAAGTACACATTGCCCAGTCCAGGGATTGAACTCACAATTACTATGTAACCAAATTCACAAACCAATGCTTTAATCTACTAGTATATGGGACAATTCCCCATGGAGCTTTAAACCTAACATACCTGCTGATGAATTCTGGTCATTGTCATGCTTGACTGAACTCACTGAATAATGAAAATTGGTACAATGATTAAATTTTTTTTTTTTTTTTTTAACAGTGAGGGTCACCTTGTACATAGGCCTGGGGGCCATGTGTGGTAGAGGGTTATGTTAAGAAGTAGTTTATATGGATAGGAGGGTAAGATAATGGTTGACTCTAGGCTTGAACAGGTTAAGATTGTAGTGATCAGAAAAATATCCTCTTGAGAGTCTGTTCCAGAGTGGTTTGCAGAAAGAAGTTGTTTGAGTGGAACTGACTTTTTGTTGGTGGTTTGCTACTATGTAAGTGGCATGGTGGCTCCTAGCCATGAAAGTTAGACCTGGCAGAACCAAGAAATGTAATTCATCCAAGCACTTTCCATAATGTATAAGGAATAATTCCTCTATTTACATGTAGACATATATTGTCCTCATCTTTGTTGTTGTTATCATAATTTTTCAGCCGTTGTTCCCTCCAGTCTTCAAGTGCTTTTTGAGCTGACTAATTTCAGAGATTTTCAAACTGGACCCTTTATTTGAGTGGGGTAGATTGTTCTCATTCAGCTGACCAGGTCTCTTCAAGGCTTAAACTTAATCTGCCTACTGATGAATCTACTGCGGTTGCTTGTCACACTTGACTTCACTATCTGAGGCTTATGTTTTCTGCTGGTGTAGCTGGTGCTGCTATTTCTTTATTAACAGCTACCATATCATGAGGTCTTCAGAGCTTACTATATGCTCTGATTCTTACAGACGTCTAACTCTGCAATGTTCTTCACTGTCTAGTATTTTTTTTCCATAATTACATAGAGGCTGATGACTATTCTTTTCCCTTCATATGTGATCAGCCATGTCTGATTTCATCATATCACTCCTAATTGCAGATTCTCATTGTTTCTTCAGCCTTACTTTTAGGTAGCAGTTAGTTTCACCTTTATATTCTTTGCCACAGCTGCAAGGGATGGAATAAACAGACAGTTCTTGGTCATGGTCTCCTCCATGTTAGGATTGGTGTTGCTTAAAGTGAACTTTAATATTAACCTGAGAAGTTAAAATTTAAAAACATTTAAAGCAAAACCTGAAATGACAAATGATACTCAAGATTCCTATAAAAATAGGAAAGAAAAATTTTGTTCACCAAACATTAAATCTTACACTCATGTTATTTAAATGCAAAAAATGGCTTAAATGTAAAATGAATTATTTAAATGTTTCAGAATTGTGTCAAGTATGGAATTTTTCAGTGTTATTAACGTGTATATATATATATATATATATATATATATATATATACATACATATATATATGCTATCTGAATTTTACCAAAAACAAAAAAATTTCCATGCCTGAAGATGACTGAATGTACAGTCAAAAGTACTTGTGTATTAAAGAAAGACCATATACAGCTTATAATTTTTAAAAACAAGGATCATAACATTCATCGAGTGATTTGAAGGTTAATGCACCTTTAAAATTTTGTTTGCGAAGTGATTTCGCCATTTTATATTATTAACTTTACTAATCTATATTTTGTATGAATGATTCATTGTAGAATTGGATTACTGGTTCCTTTTAAGGCCTTCCAATTCTCTTTCACTCTCAGTGATGAGGTAGAAGGCATTGTCAAAATGCAAGATAAATAACACAAACAGAATTAATAAAGTTTGCAATGAAAGCAAAAGGGTCAAAAAAAGATGAAACCACAACAATTATGCAAGCAAGCAATATAGTTAAAGCAAATCAAACAGGTAAGAATGCAAAAGAATTCACAAATGAGTTGGTGTTTGTACATAAAAGCAATGTCGGACAAGTGACTGCTGTAGATCTTTCTAGTAGTTAAGACAGATCTGGACTGAGTCATGTCAAAATGCAAACCATCCCATTTTATTGGCTAAGAAAAATATCCCAGCATGCATTTTTGTGTATTTCTGACTATAAGAGGGGATAGAGGAAAACTTATGCAATCATTCCCCACCCACTTTGAGAAATCAACACCCACTATCCCCTTATGTATTAGTGACATTATCACCTTGCTTGGAGTGAATTGATTAAAAAAAACTTCATGTTTATAAATTAATTGATTTCATAATGAGTTTTAATAGTTTCCAAATTATGTTTTGTTTTTTTGTTTTAGTGCTTTGGTCTAAAGATGATATTGCTATTCTTGACCCTCACTTAAATACTACAAAGACCCTACAGAATCCTGTTCAGTTTGCTAAAGCACATTGGGATTATGATACTAAGTGGTTTCTTGTCTCAGATGGACCCATTGGCCAGCCTGTCAAAATTAAGGTAAGTATTTTTTAAAACATCAATTCATATCAACATAAAGTCTGCCAAAGGCAACTAATAAGCTGTCAAGTTATTTTCTCTTTATGTAACTTATATCACAAATATTTGCAAGTAAATAAACAAGGGGAATTATTCTGTAATTAAACAAACTCCAACTACATTTAAAATTGAAAGTTAGCTTTACTTGAAGTTTTACTAATCCTTAATCAGCAGGAGTCTAGTATTAAGTTGTTTTTTTAGATACAAACTTGCAATTGCAAATAATTTATTTTTTTGTAATAAAATGTGAAATCAATTGAAAAGGTTAATAATTTATGCAGAAAATAAGGTTTATTTTGTAAAATCCTTTATTTCTATAAACAAAATATATCAAAATATGTAAATATTTTTTACAATTTATTTTATAAAAAAATATTATTTTATGCAACAATTTGTAATATTTTCATTTCTTTTCATCACTCAGTATTGATATAATTTCCTTTTGCAACAATCATACAAAAATTGGATCTTCATTATTGGGGCAAGCATAATCACAGCCCATTATTATATGGAAAAAGTAGACTAAAATTTGCTTTATTCTTCAAGTTTTAATGGTATTACCCTAACAAAAAATATTGCAATGATGTTCTGTTTTTACTCTGTTACAGTAGCAAGCACATCCAAACCTACAAATTTAATCCTTATAATAATAGAAGAAATCAAAACAAGGAAATCTTTGTCCAAAGTATATTTCTCTGTTATCTGCAGGGACAGCTAGCCATGTGGAGTATGGTGCTACAAATACCTTGATATTAGGCAATTGTTCATCAGAACAGCATCTCTAAGAACTACCAAAGAATTTGGGTTCTTCACTACTAGTCAGATACAGCAACCAGAAAACTGCCAACCTGGTACCCTCATAATGAAAAATTGTAGCCACTGATCAGTCAGATCAGTCAAATCATTATGGTCATAGAATAAAGAATTTGTAAACCATATGCTGAACAGGAAGCAAGGGATAAACCTTTCAACAACTGTTTCTTTTAAAACTTTGGCTGTATTATTATTATTACAACAAATATATACATCAAAGAAGGGAAACTCTTTAAAAACACCGAGATACAGATAAAACAAAAGACTATTTGGCATATGTGGATAGTCAAAAGGATGACAATATTTCATGTCATATTTCAATGTTTCGTAATTATACACCTCAGTATATCAACATTTTAAAATATAATTTTAAGCTTGTAGAAGTGCTTTAATTTTTGGGATTTTATAGAATTTATCATTTTATATTTTTCAGGTTATGGTTGGAGGAAACACAACATCGAGATCTTTAATTTATAATTATTCACTGCCCATTGTTCCAGGTCAGTTATTCATTTGATTATTGATTTTTTTAATGTCCATTTTCATCATAACACATATTTGGGTCATTATACTCTTCAGCCTTCTTCAGATGCCTGTTGTATTCATTAATGTTTGAAGAATTATCATTATTATAGACTGATTGATTTTGACTAATATCCTCATCTTGGTTGTTAGTCACAACATTTTGGCCATTGTACTCTTCAGCCTTCTTCAGATGCCTGTTGTATTCATTAATGTTTGAAGAATTATCATTATTATAAACTGATTGATTTTGACTAATATCCTCATCTTGGTTGTTAGTCACAACATTTTGGCCATTGTACTCTTCAGCCTTCTTCAGATGCCTGTTGTATTCATTAATGTTTGAAGAATTATCATTATTATAAACTGATTGATTTTGACTAATATCCTCCTCTTGATTGTTAGTCACAACATTTTGGCCATTGTACTCTTCAGCCTTCTTCAGATGCCTGTTGTATTCATTAACCTTTGAGGAATTATCATTATTATACACTGATTGATTTTGACTAATATCCTCATCTTGGTTGTTAGTCACATTTTGACCATTGTGCATTTCAGCCATCTTCAGATGCCTCTTGTATTTATTAATGTCTTAATTGATAATCCTGGTGGAGCTAGCTTTATATCTTTATACTTGTAAAGGAGTATCAGTTGGTTTGACAGTCAGGGCCAATGTTTTCCAAAACACCTTCATTGGTACATCACATCCACAAACTACCCACTACCAATTCAATAATTTCTCTCTGAATTTCTAGGATGAGAATACTTTCAGACCCATGTCCTCATCATCTTTTTTTTTTATTATTATTACAATGTTTCAGCTGTTATGCCCTCTGGTCTTCTTCTGGTCTCAGTTGGTGTCCTTTAAGGAGTTTTGAACTGAACACTTTATTTAATCAACAGGGGTAAATTGTTTTCATTCCACTATGTCTCAGCATGTCTTAGTACTTCTCTGTTATAGTCTGTCTTTTCCCACTGAGTCTATGCTATCATGCCTACAGTCATATCATGCTGAAAACATTGGTTTTCATTTGATCACATTTAGTCAGTACTTATATGTGGGACTGCTTGGGAAGTAAATCTACTGTAAGCAAGCTCCTACAATCTGAAATTTGTTTGACTCTAAATAACCCACAAATGGTTGGTAAACCATAAAAAAAGGCAAATCAATCTGCACTAATGGCTGGCTGCTCATATCTAATCATCTCTGTCTGCTAGGGTGGCTAGCCAGTCCCTATTGCAGACGCTTGCTCAGGCATGTTTTGTGTTTGTTCAACACCCACAGAGCCCACATGTGGTTTATACTGCAACTATGCTGAGTGAACTTTAGCTACAGTTTCTGGGTGAGAACACATTATTTGGCATAATCAACAGTCTGAACAAGACCAGTACACTCAAACCCTCAGTCATGATGACTTGCGACTTTGTGCTAGTACAACCATCAATGAATCCTAAATGGTTCCATCTACCTAACTTCACTCACAAGGCTTGGGTCAACCCATGGTATGATTTTCAGGTACTTTCCAAAGATGCTGGGATCACCTCTACAGGCTGATGACATCAAGAAGTCACATTCCTGACAAATCAACCATGTTGAGATTCAAACCCAGGTCTCATGGTTGACAAGCAAAGAAAGAAATAATCTTCAAACAAATCCCTACAAATTTAAATAAAATTTTATTATCGAGTATTTGTTTTCCTTCAAGTTGAAAGAAATGAATTACAAAGATCCTCACAAAACAAAGATATTTTGTTTTCTACAACACAACAGAAATATTTGTATTAGTATGATTGGAAAATCTGAATGTGTCTACTTAACAAGAGTCACATATTTATGTTGTTTTAAGTATGCATGTAATTTTCCAGTAGGCATCAGTGAGCAAATGAGAGCTGTGTTATTACTACTAATAATATTTTGTTTATATAACTCTTACATGTGCTAGCTTAATTTACTTTAAAATTGCAAGTCTATTGCAAGAAGTTAGCCAATAAATGTGAAATGTTGAATAATTAATTATACAACAAGTGTGAGTAGTCAGTTTGCACATGACGACAACCACCCTGGTTAAAGGTTTACCAAAAAACGGAAAATTGGCTTTGTGAATTGATGTGACAATATTTATAACAGGATATAGGCTCTAGGAAGCTAAAAGTTAGATTTACTAAACTCAGAATTTTATTGGGTAATATTTTTCCCAATTTTTAATTATCTATTTTTAGGAGGAAAAATATTGTTAATCATCTTCTGGAGTGACCTTTCACATTTTGTTGCAGACAATACATGTGAGGACGTCGAAAATTTCAAACCTTAAGAGCATTTGAGATAACATTGCTGATTGCTTAATAAATGCTAATGTGTAAATTCAAATCTGGAGCCCCCTTTATACACAAAAACAAGTCAACATCTGTGTGAGCCAATGTTGATACAGAATTGAGACTTTTGGTGATATTACTTAAATCTATTGAATTTTTCTCCAATTTTGAACAGATTTTTACACATTCTTTTACTCCTCAGCCACATGCCCATAAAAAAGTGCTGATAATACTGTAAATACTTAGACATGTTTCAAAATGATGCTGAACAAGGATGCTAACAGCCATCATAACAAACACTGTCCCTGACCACTCAATGTACCACATTCCTTCCATAATTCAACTCTTTACAATTTCAATGTGTTTCATTAGATGAGAGATGGAGTTTATAGACATTCACTCTTAAAATCTTTCAATAGCAGATTCCACAGAAATTACAAACATTTCAAGTTTGGAACTGTACACAATCTCAAATATTTATTATTATTATCTATAAACTATAATATTAATATTTATATTCAAAGTAGCCAGATTGAACTAGTAAGCCAAGAGCTATTAATCTTGATTTTAATACTAGTGACTTTGGGCAGCTAACTTTAAAATAAACAGGGATAACTTAGGTTACCAATAAAAAATATAATTCAGAATTTGATAATGTCAAACTTATAAATGTAACCCAATCTAGCAACCCTGTTCAGATGTCTTAGAACCTAAGAATCAGAATGTCCATGAAAGCAGACTTCCTAAGTTCAAGATTTTATGCCAAATTTCTAATTTTATCTATCCTGAATTAAAAGGTGAAGTACCACAGAGAACAAAAAGAGGTCAAGGGTTGCATACATTTTTTGCAACAATGTAATGCTAGAAAAAATGGCTTACCTCTAGGATGAAAATGGATTCAAATGTGTCTTGCATTCCAAAAGGAAAAATGGCGACTTTCACAGGTCACACATTTAAAATAGATCCCAAAGGTGGATCCCAGAGTTGGATCCTCTCTTGCAAGAGTCTCTTTTCACATCTGTAAATTTTGGCTATAAATGAGGATATAAAACTGTGCATAACGAGGTGACAGGCAGAATGGTAACTGCAGTAGCGAACAAGAGACATGTGTTGCAGTCAGTAGAGGATTTGACTAAAGGACACGGATTGCAAGAATTGATTACAAACCAGATGAAAATACAATTTTACAAACTTTACTCTAGAATTCTATATTGATATTCCACACTAATTAAATAAACTGAATCACCGGCAAAAAAAATAGTCAAAGATTTTCCATGCAATAATCATTCCAGAACAAGCGTGAAGAATTGAAAAAGGATTTTTTTTATTATTAATTTAGAAGTGTGTGTGTGGGGGGGGGTGTTTATGACACAGAAACAGTACCAGAATAATCCTTGAATTTTGCAGTTAATGGCACTTAGTTTTTTCTTTTACGTTGTGTCCTGAAACTGTGCTTACATCATTGATATCTGCATATTTTTTTTACAAAGATTTTTTGTCATTAAAGTGCATACATATTTATACATTTTTAATTAAAGAACAAAAATTTACATAAAATTATAAATAATATGAATAGTGGTAATTCCTCATCACAGAAATTGTATTTGTTACTTATGAAGTAACTTAAAATTGTTCATACTATAAAACCATTTTCATAATTTCTGTTTTTTCCAATCCAATGTCATTTATCTTGAAAATTCTGTAGATGTATTAATTTCATCCATTTTCTTTTTGTTTTTCCAGTCCAAAACAACTGTCCTACTCATTGCTATAATAATGGGAGACTTTCTAATTGCTCGTGCTTATGTTCAAATAACACTGGAGGTAAAAAAAAATTTTCTCTTTTACCTAGATTTGATTTTTTGCCCAGAATATTGAGCATTGGTGTTAATTTCAAATATTTTATCTCATTTAATGATCTTCTAATGATAGGGAGGCCACAGTGGAGTAATGGATAGTGGCTTGGATTGAGAAATCGGAGAGCCGAGTTCAAATTCCAGTTGAATCAATTACATCCACTTACATGCTAACACCCTTGGGAAAGGTATGAATCCTCTTCTTCTCCCCCCAGCTATGGGTAAATAGCAGGACAGACCAGGTTCTATAGCCTTGGATAGCAATTGGTCTATCACAAAAAGAAATGGCAACCTACTGTGGGGAAAAAAATCAGCCTTGTCAGTCATGTATTGAAAGATACATGATTGTCCAAGTGTGTATCATGCATGTCACATAAAACTGACTGAATGATAAAATTGTGGATTTTTAAAGTTTAGCACTTTATTATTTTTCTGAACCAATTCTAAATAGAAAAAAATGTTCAAATTTAGTAAATATTTATTTTCAGCTTGGTTAAATTGAAATTACCAACTTTGTTTTTAGCTTCACTTTTTTTTTACTGCTTTTTTGAAAAGAATCCTGTTTAATCATTGTTATTACCATTGGCTTGACTTTATGGATGAAGATTCAGGAGTAGATTTCATATCTATTAAAGTTTGGATGGCAGTGCCCACACAATGCAAGCAAATTCTTTCAAAGGTGTTTACATGGCCTTGTGGATCAAGTGTTTTTATCCTTACAGCCCATTTCCGACAGATGAAACATTGCAAACCTATTGCTACTCTATCACTCTTTCTGTAGCTCAGACCAGACACCAAGTTCATTCTCAGGGTGCAGCTTCTTCCAGTCAAATGCTTGTGGCTTAAAAAATAACTCTTTGGCCAGATTGTTACTGACAAAATAAAACCATGATTCAAAATTGTAGCAGTTGACAAATTTTATTCTGGTTATGATCTTCTGCTCTAGACAAGTGAGGCAGAGTTGTTATGATCGGGCAAGTAGTCAAATTGGCATGTGTCTTTTTGTATTGTGGCAAGCAGTCCTCTCATTTTGGCTACTAGTGACCACTGTCTTATAGAGGACAAACATTCTTTCTTCTGTCATTGTTCATCTAAAAGAGTCATTCATCAAGTCCTCAGGGTCTGGCTTCACTCTGTGACCATTCTTGACAAGATTTTTTGACATGATTCTTGTGAAGTCCATTTTCATTTAACTGATAATCATCCAGAAAATAACTGTCAAAACAATTTCTGTAACATCTTTCAAATTTTCTTTTGCTTTAACAAGCTATCAGCTGACACTGATATTGCGACATCTCCATGGCAAATGTCCACCAGTTCAGAGCTTTACATCTAGGAGGCACCATACGACATATACATGATCAGATCAACCTCATTGCCTTTGTATTCCATTGATAAGAAGAAAGTTCCACTCAGTTTCTCTCCAAGAACAGCATCTTTTTGAAACAGACTCTTCACACTTATATGTACCTTGGTTCCATACCACAACCACATTCAGTAACCTTCTACCTTGAGTGGCTCATAAGCCTTGTATTGGGTAAAAAGTTTTTGAAAAGTTTGATGGGGTGTAGTTACTAACCCCACTTTAAAATACAGAGCTCTTCTCTTCCTAGACTGGTTGGCAACCAAGGCTAGTAAACCCAATCTGCCTTAAAACCATAGCTGGGAGGAAGAAGAGATGGATTCAAATTTTTACCAAGGTTGTTTTTGTAATGCAGCAATATCAGCTGGAATTTGAACCCATTTGTTTCACATTCCACATCAATAACTGCTTTCTTCCACAAACAACTCTGATAAAAATCCAGTTATCGATAATATATTTTTAAATGAATAAATTTAAGAAACACTGTCATTGTAACAAGAACAACTGATTCTTGCATGTCCCCTAATATGTTGGCTTTGCAAAGATAAAACAACAAAGATATCAATTACTTTGTATGACTCTGTTGAAATTTTCAGGTCCAGACTGTAGAGATTGCAGTACAGTATGTCTCAATGGTGGTGAAGTTGACAACAAAACCTGTACATGTAAATGCCCTAGCAACCGGATGCAGCTCCCTCGCTGTGAGTGCAAAAAGAAATATAGAGGTCAAAACTGTTCTCAGTGTCAATTCACACAATGCAGACCTTGTGGTAAATTTGACTGGGAAAAATGCCAGTGTTCATGTCAACCAGGTTTTGGTGGAAGAAATTGTGACAGTAAGTTATTTTCTAACTCCCCCCCCCCACCGCGCCTCTTTTTCAAGAAAGACTCTCATTAAGACAGTGTCATTTAACCAGTTTTGATCTCAGAGATATTGTTTTATGCCTCTTCCCATCATTTTATGTACCTTCCCATAAGGATAAAAAAGTATTAAAGCCCCATCCCTTCCCATGAGGATATAAAGGATTAAAGCCCCGTTCCTTCCCATGAGGATAAGAAAGTATTAAAGCCCCGTTCCGTCCCATGAGGATAAGAAAGGATTAATGTCCCGTTCCTTCCCATGAGGATAAGAAAGTATTAAAGCCCCGTTCCTTCCCATGAGGATAAGAAAGGATTAATGTCTCATCCCTTCCCATGAGGATATAATGAGTTAATGCCAATGGGTGATATTGAGAAAATGTAAACTAGTTAATACAATTTACATTATTATTAATATTTAGTGGGTTGAGTAAAAATCCCTGTTTTTTTAAAACTATGAAATTAATGTCTGTCATTATAGAGATTGAAAGTCTTATTAAAAGCAAAATGTACCTCTCAACAGGAATTGGACCTATTTTTAATCTGGGAAACTACTTTTGAGCCATAGGAAGTTATCACAGCAAAGCAATTAGCCTATTTAAGAAATGCACCTCTCTTGTTGAAATCTTTCCAAATCTATGACTGCTGATTTTATTTACCTTAAACATAAAGTAATTATTAAGCAATTAATTAAATTCTTAATCTGATACTATTTCATCTAAAAATCCAAGATGTCTGCTCAATCATATATCAACTAAATAGAACATTTGTAGTAATGAGAAATAAAGTCAGATTAAAAAATCCAGAAATTGCTTAATAATTACTTTATCCTCTATTCTAAATAAATAAATGGCAAATTCTGTCTGTCCGTGCATGTGTTTGAAACCCTCTAACTCAGGTCACACTTGCATAGGTAGACATATTATAACATTTTGAAATCGGGATGATCCCAGGACTTAAAATCTGCCCTTCCTCTGATGCTTGAACATCCTGCATTGGGATTTGTGTTCGAATGAAAAGAGAACAGTTAAAAGTTCAAATTTTTAAGTAACTGAAAAAAATTAGTAATTTTAAGTTTTTAATTTATACTGAATTTAAAGTAACACAAATTTTTTTTTTTCAATATTTGTTTTAAATTCAGTTTAAAATATCTCCAAATCTTTGTGAATTGAGGAAATTCAGTTTATTTCTTTAAAATGTCAAGGAATCAGAGTTAAAGTGAGAGGTTTTTGTAACATGAGATTTTAAAGTTCCACATAATTTGTGATTTGAAGAACTCAATTTTCGGCCTAAATCTGTCTTTTGGCCTGAATCAGAGTTAAAGTGAGGTTATGAAGTTCCATGAAGTGAATTGAGAAATTCAAAGTTATTTACAGTATTTACATTAGTGGACTATTGTCCTCATTTTTGTTCCATATTTGTCTAACCTTTCGGCCGTTATGCGCTCCGGCCTTCTTCAGGTGGTTGGAATTTCAACTGAACCCTTTATTTCCACTGTTTTTTATCCACAGGACACATGGCACAGTGGATAAATGTCAGTTAGATCCAGTGACAGACCCCTGAAGGTGAGTTCAATTCCTGGTTAAGGCAGTGGAGAACTTTCAGAGGGAAAATTAGCAGGAGATAACTGATAACTGACATCCATCAAAACATGGGTGGAATTAGAACAGTCTACCCCAGCGATCAAATAAAGGGTTCAGTTCTTTCCAACCACCTGAAGAAGGCCAGAGCGCATAACGGATAAACGTTAGGACAAATATATGACAAAAAATGAAGACAATAGTCCGACTAATGTAAATACTGTACATAATACCTCATCTCAGAAATATAGACAAACTTCAAAGTTATTTCTTCAAAATTATCTTTGCTGTTTTCTAAGTTGGTCCAGAGGTCCTTTTAGTTTTGAGTCGGAGGTCCAATTATCCTTCTGCCAGAGCTAGCCTAAAAGTATGCATGGAGTGTGGCTTTTAAGCTAGTTAATAAATATTTACATTGAGCATCAGTAACAAAGAAAGTAAAAATAAAAGATTGCTTAACACAAAATTAAAATCATAATAATAGCTTTTATTTGTTTTTTAATTTTACTTGTATTAAAGTCTTAAAAATTAAATTGAATTATTTAGTGTCGGTCAGTCTTTTCCTTTTTATTTTAGTATATTTTTGTTAATCCAGAACTAAATACCTAAGTTTTATCAGACAAAAATCATCATAATTTTCCTTGTTCCTTTGATTTTTAGTTAGCACATGTGTTACACTGCCATTACCTCAGATAAATAATGGACCATTCCTATTTGATTGTGAGGATAGACCTGTAATAGCTTGCCTGTCCCCTGACCACAAAACATAAAACATTTATCAAAGACACTGTTTGATTTTGGGAAAGGAAAGAAAGAAGTAATAACATTCTTGTGTGTTTTAATATCAGTGAAATGAAAACCTTGTCAATTTTGAAGTTTTTTCATTTGTACCCTCTTACTTCTTTAAATAATGACCTGAATTCATATTTATGAATGTTATTGTAATATTTTGCTAAAGTTGTTAAGCTCAAATATTTAACAATACAATAGGGGAATTTCCACAGGTATTTTATCGTCTTGGAACTCACAATGAGCTTACTTAATTGTTAACTTAATTAAGATTCATCAGAAAATTAAAATAGAAAAACAAAACCATAAAAATTTTCCCAGGTATAATAGTTTTAATGTTAGCCTTTCTATATTATTAGGTTGAGTCATAAGTAATTTCCATTGTTGGGAACCAATTGTAATGATGACTGTATCACTCTAACTGCCTGCACCTTAAATATGTAGTAACAGGCGATGAAAAGTGGGTTACATACAACAATGTTTAATGTAAAAGGCAATGGATTGACAAAAATAAATCACCACAAGTGATCCCGAAATTTGAGTTCCATGGAAAAAAAGGTAATGTTGCATGTATGGTGCAGGAATCATCATGGGATTATCTATTTAGAGTTCTTAAAATGCAGTGAAGCAACATATGCACAGTTATGTGTCTGCATGGTGGCCATAAAAGTTTGATTGAAAAGTGGGCTGCATTTAACTATAGGAAAAATATTGTTCTTCTCAAAAGGCTGCATACAGCCAAAATAAAACAAGAAAATTTTTGGAATTCAGTTGATCTGATCCATCCAACCCACTCTATTCACCTGGCCTTGTACCAGCTGATTATTACCTTTTTTACTGCTTTTCTAGTGAAAACTCTCTAATAAAAACCAGATTGTAGAGTTCATTGAAAACTTTTTCATATCAAGACCTTCAAAATAATCATGTGGCTGGAGGGTGGCTTTGAATTGACATTGGGAACTGGAGACCTGTGTCTAACCTGTAATACTGGACCATACCACACCAACGGCCAGTCTTGTGGAGTGTGTGGGTCCAGTGGGATAAGGATATGGTGTTACACAAAAATGGAAATTATTTTGACTCAATCTATTAACACCTACAACCTTAAATTATTTTTTCATGTTTTATTTTTCAGATTGATGTACTTTGTGATAGAAATTCACTTCCTATGAAAGATATTTTATGGCTTCCACATGAATATTTTCAAATACATCCTTCAAAAGAGAAAAGATAATCTCTTCAAAACAAGTTCAATTGAAGTTATTTCCAGTTCTTGTCTAAATTTTGCTGTTTTAATCATTGTATAAATGAATGATTGTTAGCAAAAGGGACACCTCAAGGTGTGAGCTACATATTGGGGATGTTAAGTATAAATTTGTGCACTTCTGGGTTGTGTAATGACAGAAAGTGTGACATAAAACTCTGAAAATACACAGGAAAAGTGAAAGATATTTATCTGAATCAAACAAAAATGTCCTTTGAATCAAACAAAAGAGGATAGAGAAATGATACATAATAGCAAATCTTGACTATGGTAATGAATATTGTCCCTTCTCATCACAGATGAAGAAGGGACTTGAAGTGACAGAGATTGTAATTCCACAGGTAAATGCTGAGAATGCCATGGACAGAGCATGTGAGAAATGAGGAAGTTTTGAGGATAATAAGAATTACAAGGAAACTGATACAATCAGAAAGAGACAGATGAGATTTCTTGGATTGGTAATGAGAAAAGAAGGCTTGAAGAATTTAACATGCATAGACCGTACTAAAGACAAAAGAAATGGCGGGGGCGGGGCAGGCAGTAGCGAGTAACCTACTTGATGAGTTTGAGTGAATGGATAGCAGAACAAGGACAAATAAGGGTGGTAATGGGTCAAGAGTTAGAGTAAAAAAAAAGACACTTGTGGAGAGCCATGGTCATGTGTGTCATGAAAGAACATGGTACATTAAAGAAGATTGTGCTTTTTTGTTGTTGTTTGGTAGAATTCAACAACATCCTGGAAGATACCAGAAGGTACACAGAATCATTAGCAGAGGTTGGGAGCTATAAGAAGTAAAAAAAAACAAAAAAAAAAACATTTACATGTTATTTTTAATGAAATTTCTTTCAGGGCTTTGCAAAGATAAACTTGGAGAGGAATGTCTTCAGAAAGCAAATGAAAGGAAATGTGAAACAGATTTTGAGTTCATGACAGAAAATTGTGAAGCCACTTGCAAAATTTGCAGTAAGTAAATTAAGAAATTTTTTTTTTTTATAAAACTCCAGTCTTGTGTGTCTGTTTAAATATCAAAATCAATGTGCAGTTTTGTTAAATTAAAAGCTTCAAATGTATTTATTGTGGAAAATTGACATTTTAATTTACTTTCACGTTTAACCAATTTTCCATTAGAGATAAAAAAAAAAAAATATATTGAACTTTTTATGGTTGGAATAAAATTGACAGGATTCTTAACTCCAAAGTTTGGCTGTCGTATTTCTGGGGCGATTTTATCTTTTTCTTTACTCTGTCTTTTATCACAAGAAAAGAAAAATTATTTGCATCAAACTGCAAATGTCAGAAATGCATTTCATAAAATTCTTTCAGATCTTTAATGAGCAATTTGCAAAATGTCATATTTTTTATGTAATGTTAATTTCTCTGATCAAATTAACACTATCACCAATGTTTCTAATTTTTTTATGATCTTGGCCAAGAATAGAACCTAAGAATTCCAAAACAATTGAAAGAGTCACAGTTGTGTGTAGAGGATAAAATGGAGACATAGTGCAAATTTCAAAAGGGGAAGAGTTATGGGATCAACATCCTTTCACCACACCAATAAAATTATTTTCAATGTCTAGTCCTTTTAATAACATACGAGGCCAGAAAAATATTTCTTCTGTGCATTCAAAATTTCTTTTATGTGTCATATCTCTTCAGGATGTAGACGATCATAGCTCTCCACAACTTCCTATTTTTTGTAGCTCTTAGAACCTTTATCTTTTTACTATCCTTCCTACTCCTTATTCTGACATTCATTTACACAAATTTGTTGGGTATATTGTTGTTGTTTCCCCTCTGTCCCTCATTATGTACTGTGAGTGTCAAATTCTCTAAACCTTCTTTTCTCATTATGTGTCTCAGAAATTTCTGATCATAAGCAAAAATCTCCTTTTCATTCCCATTTTCCTTAAAATTTCTTATTGCAGTAAATAGATAAGTTTGTGCCAAAATTTAGAATGAACAATTGTTCGCAGATGAACTGTCAGAGGTCTGGTGAATGGAATCAGTTCAAACAACTTTCATTCACTTGACAGAGAGATACTTTTACAAAAGCCATGAACTCAATTCTACTCTCAACTCTGAGCAAATAAAGAACACAGCCTTGTCAGGCAGTTTCTCTTTGGAGGTGGCTAGTAACCAGGCCCTGTGAAAATTCATTTACTACTGAAACCATAACAGCATCTCCCAATATTCCACTAGGAGTGTCTGTTGGAATTAAAAAATAGTCTATATTATTTCACTTTCAAAATGAGAATGGAATGAAAACATAATCTTTTAAAAAAAATGGACAGAATCAACAATATAAAAACAATTTTTTTTTTAATCATTTCACTCCAAGAGAAAACAGTAAAGGTGTTATTGAGTTTGAAAGAATAAAAAAAAAAAAGAGAAACATTATTAAGGGGCAAGAACAATAGAAGAGTAATCAAGAAGACAGTAGATAACAATTTATATTGCATTTGAATTTTTGAAGATCAAAGTTGACTGGAAAATATAGAACCAGAAGAGAGTTTCACAAGCAAGAAGTGTGAGAAAAGACTCTGTTAGCAGAGAACTTACAGCCAATTCAATTGTAAATTGATAAGACCTTGTTGCCAATCTAGTACTGCGCTTAAATTCATAAAGTCTAGGTACCATAGAGCAAAGAGCTTATCTGAACAATTACCATGAAAGTATTTATAGAAAAGGCACAGGGAAGCCGTATTATGGTGAGAAAGTGAACTGAAGCTGAGATGCCAGGCCAAGACCAATAACATTGCAGATTCTTCTTTGGATTATATCAAGAATCTCTAAATATATAACAGGAGCACCAAACCACATGTGGCAACAATATTCAAAGCATAGATGAATGATGAATAGACTTATAAATATGTAAGTAAACAAAAAAAAAAATATTGGTATTAATTGTTGTAAGAGGACAGAAATAGCCAAAGTTTAATTAAAATAAACAAAGGAGAGGTTTTGTATGTGGGTCAGCCTAACCATACATAAGGAAAAGAGTTGCAACTGTTTTGGGGAGGGACAGGGTGGGGCAGGGATTTCCACCTGAAACAAGTCAAATATTCCCTGACTGGGAGGAGAATACAGAGAAAATAGTTGAGAGGGGGGATGAAAAAAAAAAAAGGAAGAGGAATAAAAATTAATAAGAATATCGCAAGGGATCAAAAAATAAAACCTGGGGTAAAATGCCACAATCACTAGCCGAGCTAAGAGTAACAAATTTAACCTGCCAAAATGAAATTCACCCCCTTCAAGACTGATGCTTCAAGACTCGGGGAAGTAGTCCTAGGTATGGTGATAAAACTATATTGGCAATAAGGAGGTTTTAAGGAGTGTGGAACCTGACCCAGGATAATAGCACCTGTTAGGGTCCCAGTTATGGACAAATCATGAACCACCAAACAAAATCAAAACACTATGAAAGTATAAAATATGGTGAGGGGATAATACCAATATTTTTGCCAATTCCGATACAATTCTTAATACTGTTCTAAATTTCTGATTTTTATACAATTCCTGATTGTGATAACTACAATGATTAAAATTCATTATTTTCAGGCCCTACAATTGGTTTGGGAAACTTAATAAATAAAGTAAATTCATTAATAAAACATTTAGTAGAAAAATGAATACAAAAGTTTATGAAATAATGTTAGACAATTTTTTTTTAAATAAAAAGGATATCTAAGAGTTTAAACAATAAAGAGAACAATTTCTTTACGTAAATTACTTGAGTGCTTAGCTACAGTTGAAATATTGCTTTGCTTATCATCAGAAATCTTAAAAAAAAAATTTCCAAACTACATTTTCCTGCTTGGATACACTTGCCATAATTGGAATCTCAAAATAATAAACTCTGGTTAAAATTTAAATTTTCCACTGTTAGATAAAAAATGTTTCTAGTTTTCTAATGTGTAGAATTTTTAAAGATTCAACTAATAATGGTTTGTTATTAATTATAAAATAAAAAAGTGTGTATTTTTTGTACACCTTTTTAAGTTTTAACAAGCAAAGGCAACATCTAAATATTACGCAATCTCTTTAAAATTTTATATGTGGCATTTTTCAATGAATGGAACAAATTTAGGGGTGACAATTCAATTTCAGAACAGAAACAAACATTAAACTAGCAAACTTTATGGTAAGTTAGAGAACTGAGAGAAACTTGCACATTTTTTAAATTTACTTCATACTTACCTTAGGTGATATGATCTATAAATTTTAGTTTCACTGATAGTTTAAAATAAATAAATATTTATATCTTTTTATAATTAGCACCAGGAATGGAAAATTAAGTTTTAAACCAAAAAAAAAAAAAACCCAAAGAATTGTTTTTGGAATCTGAAATTAGGTTATCTGATATTTCTGATTCCGATTAATCATCTCATCACTAATAAAAATACATTTTTATAGAAAAAAATTATTAACGATAGATTTTATATGAAAGCAACAATATATTTTATCGGTAGTTGAAGCCATAAAATTAGGTTCAAAATATTTAGATTTCAGCATTAAATAACCTCTAGAGGTTGACATGTCGCTAAACAAAATCAAACAAGCAACATGAAAGAACTCGTTCATGACATTAATCCTACATATGATATCCTACAATTTCTTAAAGAAATCAAAGTGTATTCCAAAATATAACTTCAACAAAACTACAAAATAAAACACACATATCACCGTAATTCTGTCCATATAAAAGCTGAGTATCATCTACCATGTATTCAATTGTGAAAGCAGAATAACATGTATCAGATTTTCATTACTTTCAAACTCCCAAGAAAATGAAATTTTGGCATTAAATGATCCATAATATAGTGTTAAAAAAAAGTCAATCTCAGAAAAATCATTTGAGTTTTGTTCCTTTCACACAAACCAAACTTGATTCATTTACCACCTTGCTTGAAAATTTGTTGATCTGGTTCAATTTTTAAGAAATTGTTTATTTCATTTTGATCAGAGCTATTCTCATTTTGAAAGTGAAATGTTCTAGGAATTATAAATTGAAGAACCCTCGAAATTAGAAAGCCCCCAATAGTATGTATCTTCCTATATAATGGTACCTTTGCTATATGGCATCGTCTACAAATTGCATGATTCTATTTATAGAGGCACATTCCAGAATGGACTTTGGTGTCTGTCAGGTGCAGCGTCAGGGAATTTAGTGAGGTCTGCAACATGTCTTGCATCATGTGGGACACCAATTGAGTAGATGGAAATTGGCCAAGTGTTCCCGTAACCAGTTCTGTGCCCTCTGCACATAGTGCAGGGAGGGTTTGTGTTAAACAGGATGTCTCTTCCACATGAACAGAAACTTTTAAATAGCAATGTAGATGAGATTGACGAATCCTTTTATTAATGACAAAAATCTTTTCAAATTTTCTTACCAACTCAAAAGTTATAAGCAAACAAGTGCGGACTTTAATGTTATTTACAGTCATGTTTGTTGTTGTTATCATATTTTAACCATTGTGCCGTCTGACCTTCTTTAAGGAATTTCAAACTGAAGCCCTTATTTAATCTATGGGGGTAGATTGTTTTCATTTCATTCTCCCTGTTTAGGGATATCTTGGTTAAAAAATAAATAAAAAAAAGATGCAAGGGGGCTACTGGGAGGAAAAGAGAATAAGGAAACTTTAGAAGGAACCATAAACTTGAGAGTACTGGATCAAAACCAAAATGGTGGAGCCCATGAGAAATCAGCATCTTTATAACCATTTGTTTCCAGTAATTGGCAATTTCCTATTTTCCCCAAAGTAGGCCAGCACAGCCAGGCAAAAATGCAGAATGGTTGGCTGACTTTGTATTGTTTTAAATGTTGCAGTTTGAATGAAATCATGACGACACTATTTTTATTTTTAACTTTTAGTTGTGGCTGAGACTTCCACATCATTATCATCCTGTGGTCTGGATATTTCAATCAATTCTTATCAAAAAGAGCCAAATTCAGATAAACTGAAAGACGTTATCTTTTTTGAGGATCAACCAGATTTTATCTTGACAACCAGAAGCTTTTCACATCAACAAAAAAAAGTGAGCTTCACCTTTTCTATTTCTTGATTATTAATATTTTTCTTCAAATTATCAAAATTTATTTTCTGGTCTACCTATATATTCTTGACCCCCAACTGACAAAGTTGGGGTCAAGAATATACCAGGTGTATCTTCACGTTAAGGGGTGACCCCTATCAAAATTCAGGATGGTGAGGACCCTGATTACCACATATATGGCTCCCTTTTACAATCTTGTATAAAAATGGATGTGTCAGCTCCCCAAGACTTTCATCAACCACATAAATCACTTTCTACTTATGTTTTGCTTCTCATCTGTGTCAGTATGCACAAAAACTTGGAAAAAGTTCACTGTATGTTAACAAGGGAATAAAAGGTAAAATTAACATAAGAAACAAAAACAAATCCTGCTTTCAATAATTTGATTATTTATTTGCCAACCAAGTTTTGAGTTAGACTTTGTATTCTTTCTGGGAGAATGTAGGTGACACATAGATTCTTTCATCTCTTCTTACTTCCCCCAAGTAACTCGTTGGACAGACAGCTCTTCTCTCTCTCTGCCATTCTAACTGGGGCCTCCACTTATACAAGGCAGCAAGCGGAAATTTACAACTTCCGGTTTGTTATTACTTTCCCCCAAAAGTTTTCATTTATTATTTTTATTCTTTTTTCGTCAAATTGGTGACTGCCTTTGAAGATCCCATTTCACAGACTTTACTGCTGGCCATAAAACCACCAAATACTTCAGATTCAGATACCATCATTTAAGGCCCACTCGACTGGTCATGTCGTGGACACATTATGCTGCATACCATTTTGACTCTTGTATCTTTTTTTATCAAAACAACCAAATTTGGCATTAAATAACCTGGGAAAAGTTGATCTGCCATAAAACAAAAAGAGGAACCCAACTATTTTCTGGTTATGGTTCTTTTGCATATAGATTATAAGACTTACAACCACATCACATTGTAGCACCAGTTCCTGTATGATCACTGAAGTTAAGCAACACCAGGCCTGCTCAGTATATAGAAGAGTGACCACTTGGGAATAACAGTTGCTGTAAGCTTTGATGTGTGGGTGGTGTAATAGATAATGGCTTCGAATTGTTAACCAGAGTTGAGTTCCAATTCCTGTTATATTCACTCATGTGCAAATACCCTTGGGAAAGGTAGGAATCCAAATCTTCTCTCTCCAGCTATGGGTTAATTAGTAAGATATGCATTATTATCTCCCCACCCCCAAAAAATAAAACTGCATACTAACCCACAGGGATTGTTTTTTTTATTTAGCAGTATATCAATGAACAGATCTTTTATAATCTTTAACCATTATGGCTTTTATTATAATTCTATTTATTGTGATTCATAAAAATTGAAACAAAAAATAAAAAGACATCAGTAAACGATTTTGATTTGTTGCATTTTACAGTGTTCCAAACATGAATTGCCTTGTGATGACAAAACGTGTGTTCCATTTGAAAAGCTTTGTGATGGCCAAAAGCACTGCCAAGATGGATTTGATGAAAATAAGAAAGCTTGTGTTGCACTAAAAATGGGTCAGTTGAAGTTTGTTTTTTTTTCACCCCTCAGCAATCTGCATTATTTGTGAGTATTACCTCCCCCTCCCATCCATGCAGTAACCAAGTTTCAGTCAAGGTCATTATAGCTGTTGTCATAGCAGGACACAACAAAACCACCACAAAATGCCAACACGCTGTCATTCTGTGGTCACTTGCCTTTGCAGTACCCTACAGAAATGCACATCAGTATGCATTTAAGCTAAGCAAGTCTTCTATGTGCCGTATCCCTTCAGGACATGGATGACGATGGCTCTCCACAGCTTCCTATTCTTTGGAGCACTTTATCATGTGTATTTGCCATCTCTCCTTGTTCTGTGATCTATTCACATAAGCCTCATCATATAGGTGGCCTGTTGCCTCCTCCTGTCTTGTATTTGATGTCCTGTGAGTGTTCAATTTTCCAGACTCTCCTTTCTCATATGTCCCAGAAATTTCAACTGTCTCTTTAAGATTCTAAGTGTGCTTTTTGTTTTGCTTAAGGAGATTGACATTTGATCCCAGTGTGTATAAAAATTGTCCAAATGTCCTATTGATCATTTTCATGAATATGAATTGATATGTTACGGCTTTGAAGACAAACTTTATTTTCCATGATGTTGTTTCATGTTTTGAACATTATAAATGTAAACCATGTTGACAATGTCATATGCAGACCATTTACAGCAATATCTCTGGAACCATTTGCCAAATTATGGAGAGTGAGCTGTGTTGTTTATTAATTATTGAATATCTAGGACGCCACCAGTCATTTTCTTGAATATTTCCTTTAACTTCGTTTATGATTCTGGTTAAGTATTTGTCGTAGGGTTGTTTTTTTTTTTGTACGTGTGTTAGATACAAATATCTATTATTGGTCAGAATGTGATGTCCTTGAATGTTGTTAATGAATTTTTGAGGCACTACAGTCTTGAAAAATGATGTCTATATAATTAGATTGAAGCTTGTTTGCATATATTACATATAATCCTGATAGTACATTTTTAAGGGGTTGCTGAAAAGTTTTGTCTGCTCCACTTGCAAAAAATTATAAAAAAAAAAAATTCTATTTCAGTGATGTCAAATCATTTCAAGTGTATTTAACAGTGAAAATCTGTATCTGAATGTTGATTTTTCTGTCTCTTGATCTTTAACAAAAGCAAACAACAATTCACCAACAGTACAAGTCAAATATACAAGCACACATTGATTATGGCTTGATTACCATTTACTATGTTTCACAGTCTTGACTGAAGACAATGACTTAAATAAAACAGCTGACACAATCAAATTGATAAACTCAAGTACATTCCACTGGTAAAGACTGAATTCCAAGAATAACAACTAATAATTTAAATACAACGCTCTCTCAATATTATGCTTGATCCACCTTCAGCAAGCAATTATATTCAACCTTATGACAATATTTCAATTGCATTACTATTCTAGTGAATTAGGAATAATTCTATTTAGTCAACTGTTTTATTCAAGTTATCGTCTTCCTCTAGTCCTTTTCTTTTAATTGATATGTGTTTGAACTTATCTGTGATCTACATTGTTTGATTATTACCAATGACTGACAGCCCAAGTAAAGTTGGGATAAAAGCAACTATAAAAATGAAACGAAAAAGTCAAGTCATGAGACCTTCTTTTCTTTTTTTTTAAAAAATAAAGCTTATTAAATATTACGCTAACACCTATTATTTATCTAGGATGCTTCATTTTTACTTATGCAGGTTAACCTCAAAATCTTTCTGTAGAAATATTTCCAGTGATTATGGGACAGATGATAATAGAAATTTTTTTTTTTTTAAAACAACTGTTGCTTGAAGAAAAGGTCACTGAATTCAGCAGCAAATCATGAACTTTTTTTTTTTTAAATTCAGTTGTTAACTACGAGGTGTTTAATTCATAAATACAATGCAGCTGGAATTTGTAAAACATTTCTTTTCATAAGTGAATTTTTTTTTTTTTTTTAACAGCAGGATGTTGTAACAACTGCAGCCAATTGTTTGTGATTTGTATCAGTGTTGTGCTTTCATCAATTGGATTGTTCCTAAACTGACCACATGACATCCACTCTTTGTGAATGATTCAAGAGCCTCAAGACCTGTTTTTTATTTTAATCAATGTATTTCATAGAAGAAAAAATATATTATCCTCCATATTAAGTAAATATGTCCAACAGAACAAAGTATTTTAGATTAAATCTAAACTTTTGCAGATCATCTGAACTGCATCATTTATGCCTGTATTTTGTATAAAAAAAAAAAATTAAATTAAATTCACAGTAAATAGAATTGTATGTTTCTTTATTAATTTTGTAAATGTCATTTTTTCACTTTCATACATATAACAAATACACTTATCAGCTTTTCATAGTTTTTTTTTATTTTTTATTTTATAAATTCTGTATTGATCCAGTCTGTGTCCAGCTTCCATTAAGGTTGACAGAAAATAAAACCAGATTTAACAAGAAATAACAGTAATTTTTAACAAGGTTAAAAAAAAGTTCATCTGAAAATATCAAATAAAATTGATTTTATTAAAAAATATCTTTGAAATTTTGATGCTCTAAGTTTTTATTACAATTAAGCAAAATAGAAAATTTGTTGCAAATGCAGATTTTCTAAGAACAATTAAAATATTTTTATCTTTTCATATATAAACTTGTTTTATGAAATAATTTTACAACTGAGAAATAAGGATTTTATTTGAAGACTACAACAAAAATAATTGGCCAACATTTTTGTTAATTAGAAAATTGTTTTTTTTATTGTGAGTGCTAAAATTAAGAATCACTTTTAAAGGGGTAAGAAAAAAAAAGTAACATAAAAGGCATTTTACCAAAATCTTATTTAAGTATTACTCTTTTAATAAGAAATATCCTTTTTTTGGATGGAACTCTGTATTTAGAATGAAATTGTCAAATCAAACAACAAAAAATATGAATCAACTCAAAATATTCTTAAGATGGGGAAATAAGTGCAATCAGATGCCAGATTTTTTTTTCTTCACTGTAATCTTTTTTTTATATGCTGTATCCATTTGTAAAGTGAAATATCATACGTGCACACACACACACACAATTTACAAGAATCAAAAACTTTGTTGGCCAAATGACTGATCCCTAAAAAAGAAAAAAAATTTTGTTACCTTTTCTCAGCCTGCCTTTTTAATCCTATGTGCATGGATGTGAAACAAAAATAGTTTAGTGTAGATTAAATCAGTGCCTTTTGAAAGTTTAGACTAATTACCAATTGACAAAAAAAAAAAAAGTACCTGGCCACAGAGAATCTAGCATGACTACAGTCAATTTGAGAGGCTTATGTATGTCAATATTCGGAAGTTGGAATTCTGACAGAATAAATCGATCCAAATTCCATTGTCTTAGAATCTGCTGGCAGAGTTCCTAAAGATGGGACTCACCTACCATTTCATTTTATTTCAGTTCCCTTGTACATGTAAAGGCATTAATATCCAAGTGAAATGTACGGCTTTTATTAAGGACCTTTTTTCTTAGAAAACCATAGTATTTGTGGTTAATATTTTTTACTTAAGAGTCTAATATATGAGAGAGTAATTGGTCGACTGGATGTGGAAGACTGGAAGCAAAACAAAAAAAAAAAAAAGAAAGTGGATTTCATGGCACTATCGGAATTAAGGTGACTCTGGGGACTTTTCTTTGTCTTTTATCTTTGTCATAACAGCAATCTCTTGAAGTTTAGGTAAAAGTTCCTGCAAAGCTCTTTGGTATTCAGACTTATCACTTGATTCTTCCTTGTCCTCTCCTTGTAATTTTATATCCTTGATCACCAGGTCTGACAAAACAAAGAAATAATCATGCAAATAGTAAGGATACAAAAAAAAAAAAAAGAAATCCATCATGTGAACATGAAGAGCATCACATAAATTATAGGCATGTCTATGAAAATTATTGAATTTTTGTGAATATTTAAATTAACATTGGAGAAAGCCACAAGTTGGAATCTGAATCCATTTTTTTTTTAACACTGATTTGTTGCCATTAAAATTCAGTATGCCTGTGTCATTTCCAAATCAACTGATAAAGCTGTTTATAGCTAAGGTACTTTCTTTATATAAAACTGCCATGAAAAAGTGAAGTGAGGGGGGTGTAAAGTTAACCTCTTAACTGTGGATAATAGGAAATTTTCTTATTGAAATTTGACAACTGCAAACAACAGAAGTAATGGATTAAAGAAAATGTTCTTGTGTTAATGAAATTGGCTACTTCTAAAATTATTTTTTATCATTTCACTCCAAACAAGGCAATAAAGCCCCTAAGATGTGACTGTGCGAAAGAGTTCAAGAAAAATCATTAAAGAGAGAGGACAATAAAAGAGTGGGATTCAGGAAGACAGAAGATGATTGTCAAAGTTGACAGGGAAGCAAAAAAAAATAAACCAGAACAGAATTCCATGTGTGAGAGAAGAAACTATGGTTACATCTAGCAAATTTCAACTGGAAATAAATGAGACTTAACTACCAATCAAGTATTGCACTTAAGTTCATAAGTTGTGGTTCCAAAGAGGAAAACTCATCAGAACAATTAGCATAGAAATATTCATAGAAGAGACACAAGGAAGTTATGTCATGGTGGTGGTGGGAAAGTGACTGAAGCTGAGATGCCAGGTCAGGACTGATAGTAATGCAAATTGTTTTTTGGATTTTGTCAAGAATTTCTAAATACATGTGTAAAATAGATTCTGGCTAGAAAAATTGTTTAGCACAACACAATGAACCAACTTTCCTGGCAGCAAACCTAACAGTTGATTCAATAGACCATTATACACACACTTGCATATCATGTGACCTTTGTAGACCTAATTTTGAAGCTAATTTGACTGGAGTAAATGGATATATAGTTTGCTCAACGGCATAACCAGAGCCAGCAGTGCACATGCTAATTTTATATTTTGTGTATCTTTGAAATTAGCTTCAAAATTCGCATGGTAATCTTTCCACTTCACATCAGTGGAAAATATTAGCAATGAGTCATTCTCTTGGAGGTTAGCATCAGTCATGCTGATGAAAGACAAAAAAGTTCTTTAAAATTAGTAAACAAGAGCAGTTTCATTTGGGAGGCATTAAAATTAACAAACCACTCCTTGCTCCACTTCACAGACTGGCAACTAGTTTTAAAAATAACCTTCAATTTGACCAGATCGAGCCAATCAGACTTACTGTTAAGAAGTAAATAGTTGTCAAGAACTAATGACATTGATGGAAATTAGGGATAATGTAGGTCAAGGCTAGAGCCCTGGGGGGACACCTGCATTAATACAAAAAGGTCTAGAAGAGTGGCCGTTCAGAACAATTTTCATTTCACAGTTTGATCTGATTCACATAATCTTTCAACTTGTGAAGAAGATTAGCACGTCAAATGCTTTCATGATATCCAAAGCAACAGTTAAAGCTTAATTAACTGTTCCAGCAAAAACCGTTAATACATCAGCAGTTAACCTAGGGAAACAAAAGCCATATTGCTTATCTGAAAAAAGACATTGCCAAGGGAAATTCTGAGTTGATTAGAGCATCTAGTACTTTGCTAAAAAGAGACAGAAGACGGTCAATTCGAAGGATCAGACAGTTCACCTGTATTCTTAAAGAGTGGAACTACAGAAGAGGATTTCTAATAAGCAGGAAGCGGTCAGGCATTTACAAAAGCATCAGTGCTGGGCTTTCACCCACAAAGAAATTCAAAAATCCAATTTGACATTCAAAAAGATGTTGGAAGACTTTATATTTTAAAGTTATGTTTAAAATGAATAACTTTTTATAAAATAAAGTTTGTTCTTTTGTTTTTTTAATCTAGGAAAAATTTAGAGAACTACAAAATAGTAACTTAGTATTAAATATGTCTCCATTTTTTTTTTTTTTTTTAAATGGGAAGTTTTACTTTAATATCAAAATAATAATTTTGGAATGACCAGAAAAAGAAAAGAGAAACTTTCTAACCTTGGAAGATTCGAAGAACTTCATGAGACAAAGGCGACATGTGCTCAGCAAGGAAGTCAATAATTTTGGGCACACATCGTCCAGGTGCATGGACAAAGGAATTGGTAAAGGTTTGAAAAAGAATCATTGAAGCCAAGTGGAGGGCAGCTGCTGGGTCACTTTCACTGGACAATTCTACAATCAAGGTTTGACGGTGTTCTGTTAAAAGTTGCCTACAAAGAAGAGAAAATGAATGGAGAGAGAAAATAGTCATTTAAATGTGGAAAGTAATTGTCACAGAAAAATAGTATCAAAAGCAACAATTATTATTTGAATCATTTGCTCAGGAATGTATTTTAGCAAATAAATGTTTGATAGATTGTGACACTGAGGCTGGGAAGGGGTTAATATCATTTTATCTCTTCCTTAGAATGATAATGTATTGGTGAAATGAAAGCACATGACTCTTAAGGGTCAAATGTTTGGAGCAGATAGAAATTAAGAGAACAAATCATATCATTGGCAGGAGAATGTTTGATGGTTTGGGGGAGGGGGATAATGATGAGTGGCCCTGGTTTATATTTTTTCTCACTGGAGAGAAGTCCAGAAAAATAGAACCAGAAATTAAAATTAAAGACTATAGCGAAATACCACCTTTTCATCCATGTATTTTGGAAATTAGATTTGTCACAAAGAGTTGTACCTGCCCTGAGAAGTAGGCTGAGGTTGAATGTTGAGAAAGGAGGAGAACTTGGCACCACCTGTATAGAATGATGGTGCATGATGTAAAGTGAAGCAAGTTGTTGATAAAGGAAGGAGCAATTCTGTAACAACTCTCAACAAAGGTGGATAATTCTCCAAATTTGAAAAGTTGGCTAAGAAAGCAGAAATCGGGGACAAAGGACCCTTGTTGGGAGTAATGCGATAATTAGAGAATCCCCAAAACCCGTTGGCCTTATGCCAGCTAAGGGCCAAAATGCAATATAAACAGACAATTTTGGGAGCTCAAAAAACTTCCACATCAACTGCCACTAAAACCTCCTGACAGAGAACCTTGAACACCAACTCTTTCAGAATATCTGGCAAGCCCCAGTGTCACTATAGAGATTTTGATGTGGGAAAGGTTCATTTTTGTTGGAAGAGAGAAAAAAAAAAAAAAAGAAATTAATGAAAGGATCCTTTCGGATTTTTTATTTTTTTCGTTTGTGAAGATATTTCCTCTGTTGTTAAAGTTCAACCCAATGGTACAATTACTTTGACATTCGATCTGTAACTGCTCTGTGGTCAAAAACACAGCATGGGCAGAGTGGGTGTGGATCGAAGCAGCTTGGACCATTACAGGGTTAGCCCTGTTGTTAATATGTTGGCTAAGGTCATGAGGACCAGACTGCTAAACAGGGTGACATCACCTGGTGACATGACGTGTGAGGGTAATAAGATTTTGCTGTCTTACTTTTCCTTTTTCCGATCAGGTTTTCTCAGCATGATGCCCAAATTCTCTGGACTGCAGACAGTGTTCAGATGGGTAGAAAATTCACCAAGGTTCTACAAGGCAAAAATTAAAATTATTCAGACATTTTTCTGAAAGTTAAATAGCAATATTAATTTCTTTGTTAAATTTGGGATCTTCAAAGGTTTTTTTTTTTTATATACTTCCACTCATAGAGACATTTTCTAAAGGTAAAGCAGGATTATTTGGGGGTTTATCAATTTGAAAGGTTTCCTTTGAAATTACTTTGGCAGCTCACTTGACTTGGATAGCATCATTTTATTGGTTTGAATACAAAGATCCTTCAAAGAAGTAAAATTCAAATTGTCAAAAGTTACATTCTCCTTTATTGGGGAAGGCATACAAAAAACCCAAACTCAGATGTTTTTGATCCCATTTTAGTTTGCCCAACTGCATCAGGTTTCCTGCATTACTCTTTTTGGAGATTTGGGAGGAGGAGGATGGTCATTGTTGTTGATAATAAAATTAAAGTCAAAGATAATCGTGTCATCTTGGACAATATTTGATGTGAAATTGCAGAAAACATTTATTCAATGTGACTCACTTTGTTCAGTGATGCATTCAACTTCTTCAGGAGACTTTGTGAAGGTTCCGGAAATTTTTGGATGACATTAGCACGAGTCTGAAATAAATAACACAGAATTGAAGTGAAACAAAAAAAAACAATCAACATAACTGAATTGTGGTACACGTTTTTAATTTATGCATAATCTTCACTTTAATTTGGAGATCAATTTATCCAATATGAAAGGTAAAGAGACTTAAATTGTTGGATGAGTTTTCAAATTATAAACTCAACTTATTTTACAGTTTAACATTTTAGCAAAAAATTTTTTCTTTCAAATATGATTCATTGAGGACAAAGGAATTCTAGCAGCAGAAAGAAAAACTTATTGTAAACTTCAGGTAAAGCTTAAAAATTCAAGCCAAGATTAGAAAGTCAATAATAAGAGGAAGAGTTGTCATAAAAAAAAGGTGACTTACCTCTGGTGTCAACTGGATTTCATCAGGAATGGATAACATGTGTTCATTTGCTACAGTGGTAACAATAAGATTTGTGATGTCAGTACAAATTGTCTTCAATAGATGCTTTACCAATTGAGTCTGGGTTGCCTCTGAAAAAAATGGTTTTGAATGCAAACTGGAGTTAATCAAGCAAACAGAATAACAAGTCTGTCTTTGTTCAGGTTTAATGGAGAAAAATTCGTTCTGCAGAGTATGAAAAAGTTTTATTTTTTCTTTAAACATTGTCCAAAGAATTTGTTTTTTTTCTGATCCTAAAAAACAAATTGGTTCATGAGAAACAATTGAGGAATGTGAAGTGAGATATTTCAAACATTAAACATTTTTTTTTCCTTATTTTGAAAATAAAATGAATACAGAAACAATTTATGTATAGTTGTCTTTTTATTCCAGCCACCGTGACTCTTCTGTCATTCAGATTCTAAATGGAAATCTATTTAAATTTGCCAAATATTCATCCAAGAACTGATTCTAAGACAAATATGTGTGAGGAATTTAGTCAAGTCTAATCTTAAATATGGAAATGAGGGAAGTAACAAGGAACGAAATAAAAATGAAGAAATTAATCTATTTGAACCAATAAATATGAGGATTCCATCTCAAAACACACAATTGACAAAGGGAATGATGAGAAATTTAAAATTTTAGTGACCAAACCTTAGAATGATTCTGACATTTTTCATAGAAAATTCAGTTTCAGGTCTTTTTACTTTAAATGAAATATTTATAAAAAAAAGCAGTTCAAAAATACATAAAACTTATTTTTTGTAATGAAGCATTGATGATGGCAACAAAAGATCAAATTTAGTTTAAGTTTGAAAAGCAGAATTAGTAAATGGAGAAAAAAAAAAAAAAGAAAGAATTATGACATTTTCAGATGTAAACAACCTCATCAACAATGGGTGGGTGTGTAATGGATATATAAGAAAGCAACTCAAAATTTCACTCATCTTAGCAAACCCTGCACTGAATTTAAAATTCATTAAACTTCTGTTTCCTAGGAATTCACATTAAATGTCATTATGCAACATCAAAATTGGATTTATTTTTAACTTAAACTTCATGTTCAATTCATCAAACTCATTTCCAATTGGTTGAAAAACTATTTCATGAGAAAAAAAGAAAAAAAAATCTTTGTATAGGGCATGGCAGACATACCTCCCACTCTACATTTTTTCTAGAGTGACTTTTTTTCCTTCTCAATGGTGTCTTCATCTTGTTCTTGAGAAAATGTCATTTCCAAAGTAATGAGAAAATATCTTTCTTTTTGGAATCATTTCACCCCCATGCAAGGCAATAGAGCCACTAAGACACAAGGGGTTACGGATTGTGAGAGAACATAAGGAAAAAAAACACTATTAAGGAGAAAGAACAATAAAAGAACAGAAATTAAGATGACCGAAGATAATGATTGACATTGCATTTATATTTTTGAGCATCAAATTTGACTGGGAAGCAAGAATCTGGAAGAGAGTTTCACAAGAGAGAAGTGCGATAGAAGAAACTGTTAGCATAGAATCTTACTTATTATAAAATGCAGATTGTGTGTGTGTGTGTGTGTGTCTGTAACGTTTATATATTGGATCGGATTTCCTACATTTTTCAACCGATTTCAACAAAACTTCACAGGACTACATAAAATTACCTTGTGGTGGTTCTAACAGCACCAAAAATGGGAAAAATATAATTGTTTTTGCACAAAATCAATTTGAAAAAAAGAGACATCGTGAAAATGGAAGGGGGACAACTCACATCGGGTTGTTTGTGCGTGTGGGTTCCTTTAAATATGGGAGTGGATTTCCTATATTTTTCAGCCGATAAAACAAAACTTCACTTTTTTTTTTTTTTTTTGGCAGGTAGTGTTTCTTATTCTCTTGCACACTTTTTTCTTTATTTTTAACATTCAGAATGCTTTAAAAATTCCATTTGTTTGAGTTTGGATTTGACCAATTCCTAAAAAAAAAAACTAATTAAGGATTGTACGAATACAAACATCGGAATAAATTCTTTATCTTTAAGGAAAGATAATGAAATCTAAACATACACAAGTCCTAACTAAAAAATAATAACCGAACGGTAAACTACTTTAAATACACATGGTGTCCAATTTTTTACTGTATTCAATAAGTAAAAATCATAAATTATAAAAAGATTATTATTACAGAAAGGCTACTAAATGAATAAGATTTGTTAGATCATAATTAATAAACCCAAATAAAGTTAATATTTTTTGTATTAGAAACAACGAGTGGAAAATATATTCAAATCAAATTCTAATTATGAATCACCACAAGCAAAATATGCAATTTTTTTTACTGTATTCAATAAGTAAAAATCATAAATTGTAAAACTAAAAAGATTACAGAAAGGCTACCTACATTTTTCAACCGATTTCAACAAAACTTCACTTTTTTTTTTTTTTGGCATGTAGTGTTTCTTATTGTTTTGCACTTTTTTTCTTTATTTTTACATTCAGAATGCTTTAAAAATTCCATTTACAAGACAATTGTTTATAACAAAATTCTATTCAATCGGTAGAGACTCATAACGATTGAAAACAATGTTTTTGTTTGGGTTTGACCAATTCGTAAAAAAAAAAAAAAAAACTAATTAAGACATGCGTGTCCATCAACCTTAAATAATAATCTTTGTCAATTTTATTTTTCAGTCTTTATGATGGTCGATACTTGATCTATCTCTTACTGTTATATCCCCGGGCAATGCCGGGCTCTACTGCTAGTTTATGATAAAAATGGGAAAATGTCATTTATAAATTCACTAGGGGCAAAATGTGATACAGTTGAAGTGCACAATTTTAAACCCCAACAAAATTAAACTTTATAATTGGTTGAAGATTAAAGTATCTTTTAATCTTGAATTGGTCAATTAAAGAATTGTTCTCTGTTCCTTAGGATACTAAATATTTGTTCATAAATAATTACAATAACAATTTATTGTTAAACATACAGAGAGGAAAATAAAAAAAAGAAAGAAATCCTAATTTTATCTCACCAGGGAAATACTTGATCCCTTTCTCTATGAGTAACATATTTGACCAAAGTCCACACACTTTGTCTTGTACTTCTGTGAAATTCTTTTTTCTGCCTGCTCCTGTAGCTGAACCAGAAGTTTCAAAAAAGATGGATTTAGCAATTTCTTGATATTCTTGAGTAAGAGGCCTATAAGAAACCGAGCAAAAGATGTGAACATTTTAAATTGTTGAAATCTGAGAGACAAAAAAATTGCAGAATTATCCTATTAATGAGAAAGATAAAACAATTGTTTCACATACAGTATTTTATGTATCTGAAAATTTGAGAAAATATTTTAAAAGCAAGATCACTGAAATCAATCAAAATACAATGCTTTGCCAAATTTCATAGAATTCTACTTTTTTTTTTTTGCCAATATTTTGGTTTCCAATATTTTGTCCTATTTACCAATGAAAAATGAAAATGGCTTTGGGTCTTCTTTTGGCTTGATGATATTGATGATAAACCCTTTATTCAATCCAAAGGTGCAGGTTGTTCTCATTCCGCCATCCATGTTCAAGGATATCTTCTATCAGTTAATTCATCCACAGGACACATCAATTGTCACTGCCATTGAACGAGAATATGTCTGATGGCAATCCTCCACTTTAAATGGAATAAAATAAACTGTCATTTTATATCTTTAAATATTTTAATTTTATAAATGTTCTTTGCTTAATTTAATGTCAGGTGATAGACCACATGGTACATAGTTAATTGTTGATCTGAATTATTTTTATCATGAGAAGATATTTTGCAAGAGGACTGGTGCTTATTGAAGTGAGGCAATCATCTTCGGGAGCCTATAACTGTGTTGCATTGGTTAGCATAACAACAGCTCATTCAAAACAGCCTCCATTGCAACCGGCCATTTTGGCTAAATGTCTGTCAAGATGTAACAGACGATTGCAAATCATGTAAACATCAAAGTGTCAAAGATGATTCATTCTTTGCTAACAGCAAGTTGCCACTAAAGCAACTGATCTGCTATGTCTATTGCAAAAGTCCAGTGTTTTCAGCAATTATTTAATGCATATCTGCTGTAATAATGTTTAATGGTAATAAACATATATATCTTTGGTCTGATTGATTTTACATTGCATAAGTGAAGGCTTTTACCTGTATGACATTTTTGCACAATTTGACACAGATACTGAACACATGATCACCAGGTAACTCCATTTATTTAACCAAACTTTTATCCACCATACCCTGCAACTTGTAAGAGAATCCAGAAGTCTTAAAGACTAATGTCATTTGTCTGCCTCTTCAATTCTTACATTATCTGTGGTGGAATTTTTTACCTTTTGGCCTAATACTTTTATCTTTTTAGTCCCAATAAATCAATATTGGATAAAAATGAAAATTTCTCAATTCAAAAGCACAGAAAAGAGATCAGCAGTTTTCATGGTTTGACCCTTACCACAACAATTTACTCATTTCTTTAAAAAAAAAAAAAAAAAAAAAAAAAAAAAAAAAAATAGAGGCCCTTTTCTTGATTATGTACATACTGTTGTTGAAAAGTGTTTTTTTTTTTTTGTATGAAAATTGGAAACTTGTCCTCCACTCAACCTTCCCAAGACCAAATCTTCACTCCCCCCTCCTCACCAACCATTTGAGACCAATTCATCAAAAGTTGCAAACATTTTCGATTACAAATGGGCCTATAACACAAAAAAAAAAAATCTTATGCTTCAAAAACAACCTGGTAAAAACTGACGTATTTAGGCAGAGAAGTTTTTTCTCCAGCCTCCATGTTCACCAGAACCCTCCCACCCCTGCCCCTCTAATGATTACCACCTTATATACCTGCCTTAAAACATATTCATCATCATCATCATTAACTGATGTATGCCAACATGAAAATAGGGTTGAACACACTTTGTAACCTCAGTTTTTATCATGATGGAATAAATTCAGTGAAACTGGGTCTAATTTAATGTGTCTTATTTTATCCAAATAAAGTTTGTATTTGAGGCAAATTATGATGTTTTAAAAAATCTGGAATTCAAATGGTTATTATTTTGTTCCAACCAGACATTTGCTATTTATCAACAAACATTTGAAGATCAAGTGCATCTTGCTCCACCCCTCCCAAGGAATAGGATTTTTTTTACACAGGTCTTAGCTGATACAAAGATAACATTAACCAGTTAGACAGGTACACAAGAATCATGGTTTCTGTACAAAAGCCATGACAGTAAGTTTTCCCTTTCTTCAATAATGTTTCAACTTTTAAAGATATGTATAAATATGTCCATCCAGGGTGACCTTTCCAATGCTATAATTACACAACAGCTAAAACATTGTGATAATAACAACCAAGATGAGGATATTAGTTCACATGGAAATAATGATAACTCTTCATCCCAGAAATTCAGACCAAAATCCCTTGGTTAGACCAAGAACTGTTTGGCACCTCATCAAAGAGAATTCAGGAGAGTGTCTACGTCTCACTGATGTAGACATAGAGTTTTGGGTTTTTCCATCCAATTTCCCAAAATTGAACCAAACATCTTTTTTTTAAATTCCTTCTTGGTCATATTGAGAATTTTTCAGTACCTCTTCATATTTGGTTTTCTTGTCAGAAAACAAATGACAAAATTGTTTGGTGAAGGAGTTAAAAATCGATAGATCCAAAAAAATAAAATTTTGACTGACTTGTACAATTGGGTAGCAATTTCAGTGACCAATTCATCAGGAGAATCGATTAATTTTTCTTCTTTCCTTATGACTTCTTCAATTTCTTCAATGTCCATGAAATGTAATTTTTTAAGTTGTGCTTTGCCACCATCCATTGCTTCATCATCTGAATCGTCTTCATGACTGACACGATATTTCTTTTTTGTTGATCTACTTTTGATCTCCCTTCCTTGACTACCACCTCCACTTTTGGTGCTGCCACCTCCACCTGAAATAAAAAAAAAATAAAAAAAAGTGATAAATATTTGGAATCAGGCTGGCCAGTTTATAAAATGATTAAGTGATTTCCATTTCACTGATAAAAATGTTTTGGTTTTAATTTAATGAATTTCTTCTATAAAAGCCTTGTTTATATATTTATAGAAATTTCTTTATTAGTTGAAAATGTAATGAGACAGTGGCCCTGGTTGAGTCATACAAGTGCAGTGATAGTGAACCACTGACCCACTCCTATTAATCTTTAAGTAACCCACAGGGAAATGTCATGAAAACATGGCTCACCATGAACTATATTAGAATCAACCACCAGGAATCATGTTGGTGTGGCTGTGAGTGCTACAGTGTTAAGCTGAAGATGACAAAGTATGAGCCCCCAAGTTAAAACATTAGTAACTAAGATGCAGCAACAAGTTTTGAATAAAAAAAATATTGTTAACTAAATGAGTTATTGGCAAATGGGAAGAAAATGGGAAGAAATGAAAATATGATGTGGAACAAGATAAAAAGAGTTAAAAAATGGAATAATAGACAAATTGAGAGAAAGAGTGAAATTGCTTTTAAATTTGAAAGTCTATTTTTTTTTTTTAAGCAGAGATGGCTTGAAGAAAGTGACTTTGTAGTTTGGGGGAAAGGATATTACCACAGACGTCATCTAGAAAAGGCTGGGCTGACAATTAATGGTACTGCCTTAAAGTGGAAGTTACAAAAACATGTCATAAGGACCATCCGGAAAAGAAAGCCAGTTAAACAAATAATATTTGGTAATTTTTAAAGACAAGACAGAATTGAAAAACTGATTTATTCTACCTATCAAAAAGTGGAATTTGTAAACAACTTGAGAAATAGAATTTCTTTATGTAAAGATCCATCCCAGGGATTTATAACCCTAACAATATACGGAGGAAACAGCTGGTAAATTTCTGATCAAATGAACAAGACCAGGCTGGGAAAAATTTGCTGACAAGAAATTAAAATGATAATTCTAATTAATCACCAGAAGCTAAGCCACACACCCCCATGCAATTTGAAAACCAGATTTGTCAAAATGACAACTGAAGTGACAGGTGTAGGTGAAAGACCAAGAAAGACGGAAAAATTGCCTATGCCCATTGGAAAGTAATGGTATGAGGCACAAATAGGAGAAAGGAGTTATCAGGGTGGATCAGTACTTACAATTGCTGCTCATAAGAAAAGTGATCTCCCAAATTTGTTGGAAGATAGTGGAAACACTGGGTCCCCATGCCAGTCTTGGGTAATAGTCAATATAAGCAGAACATTGAATTGACCAGAAACAAGTTCCAGATTTGCCGGGCAGAGACACAGACAGCAGGAGGAGCTGCCAAATACCATATATAACTTGTTGCAAAAGGAGAACTCCCAACTTAAGCCTTATTCTAGACTTAGTTAAAATGAGCAAAGTGTAATGATAGAATTCAAAATTAAAAGGGTTAATATTACAAAGTACAAAGAATGATATAAACTACATAGAAAATAGACCTTGAAGAAATTCTTGTCTTTTCTTTATTTCGTCTGCAAAAAACATTTTTTATTTTTATCCTTTGTGACATGATCGAACCAGCTCTACAATTGTGTCTTTGCCAGCTATGTGATCAAACAACATAACACGGCGGAAGAGCAGGGCACAGATCAGAACGACCAACTTCAATAGCAAGCAATAGTATTAACCAGCATAAGAATTGATCCAGAATCAACTGACAAGAAGGGTTATAATTGGTTGCCATAGACCAGGACTGACCTTGCGCGCCATAGAGTGACACATTTATTTAAAATTTAAAAGTACCAAAAATGACCCAGGAACTATAAAGGTTTGCCATCTCTTTACTCGTGCGTGGTTAGTGACTTGAGGTACTGAGAGATCTAATAATTCTGAGTGAAATTGTAAAGATATTAGGAGGAGAACAATATGGGCGAGTGGTTAATTGAAATGGATTCTGATGAAAAAAGTCCGGTTTAAAAATATTAATTCAAACCCATAAAATACTTATAAAGCATTAGAAGAGTTTCAACTTAAATTAAACTAAGTAAGATTTAGTAAAATTCAGCGGGAGTTTCATTAAATTTAGGGTCTGTTTGTTTGTTAAGCAACCTATCCACTGTACTTAAGTTGATTTTGATGTAAATTTTGGAAACGTAAAAATCCAGACCCAAATTGCAAAGTGATTCATAGTAAAACCATCTGGGTTATCTTCTTTGTTTGAGAATCTAATTAATCATATTCTGGATGGAAGTGTATAAAAATGAAGTATGCATTTGCAGGAATCAATAGAGTTTTGAATAGAATTCAAGAGAGTTGCCTAGGGAAGTTACATACTCACAGAGAAAATCAGCAGCAACTGCCATCATGCTTTAGAGAAACTCAATAGAAGTTCTTATATTGCAATTGCTATTTTGTAAATGTATACAAAAGAAAGAAATCTGAAAACTTTTATCTTAGAATGTGCTTATGAATGAAAATCTCACCATTTTACTAATAATTCTTTCCACTTTCTTTTAGAACGATTAAAAACAATGTTACATTAACAAGACTTAGTTTTTCAGACAAAATAACAAGAAAACATTTACCTTTTTTTTTCCTATTTTCTTTTTTATCTTCTCTTCCTTCATCAAAATTTCGGTTGTTGCCACTTTTCTTCTCAGCTTTGAATACAGCACTATTAGATTTGGATTCCTGACAAAAAGGAAATAATTATGCTCATAAAATATATATATATATATATATATATATATATATATATATATATATATATATACAACTCTTGAAAAATATATTTCAATTGATCACTTTTGAGAGATAAGATGATTCTATAAACAACAGCCACCTGTGCTAATGCAAAGCTCTTCAGTAAAATGAATAGAAGCCCTCTGACTGATTGGCCTTTGTTTACATTCATAAAAACAATATGCTAGAGTTAGCCGTTTCTCTCTGCCAAGTGATGATAGCTCAGTGATAGAAACTGACTGACACCAAATTGGTCAGGTTTCACTCCTGGCTTGAGGCATTCAGATGTCTAGTCGCACTGACGAGCTGTGATACAGCAAAACAGTACTGTCTGCAAATGACATTTATATATATAAATATATATATATATAAATATATAAAAGAAAGACATGTCTCATTAGATAATTTAAATAAGTTTTGTCTACTTATTCTTAATAGGATCCTCTCATATTTACAGACAAGCTGCTTAGTATCTTTAAAGGAAGAAATTACCAAAAATTATAATTGAAAAAAAAAATTCTAATTCGGAAGAAAAATTTAGAATTGATAAAATTATTACACTTACAAACGAACATGTAAACAAAAGCAAAAATTCTTAAACATGTGTGTGTCCACAACAGATTAAAAAATGTCATGAAAAAAAAATTATTCAAACAACAGACCTCTTGAAGAATGGATAATTCCAAGAAACTTCAAAGTCAGGGAAACATCAAAAATTGATATTTACAGTTAAATAACTTTTCTGTATATGATATTATCAATGCTATATTTTTAATATTAATATTATTTTAATACTGAGTGCAATATGAAAATATATGCTTTACTTGTGAATTATTATATTATATATATATATATATATATATATATATATATATATATATATATATATAAAAAGGTTAATGGTCAGAGCTGATTCAGATCAAGAAACAGCAGTATTAAAAAGTGCTCAATATACGTGAAAAAAACGAAAGTAAAAATAACATGTAAAGCTTTTAACTTTAAAAATCAGACCCACTGAATCCACTACCTTGATTTCAACTCACCTGAGGATACCATAAATTTGAAACCAAGGTAGCAGATTTGACTGACCTCTTGATTTTTAAAGTTATATATATATATATATATATATATATATATAAAAAACACACATATATACCAATACACAAGATACTCTAATAAGCTGGCATTTCCAAATAAATTAATTTTGTGGGAAAAAAAATTAAAAAAATCTGTTGCAAATGATTCAATTTAAAGAACATCATATCCTATCCATTTTTGTTTTTTGTATGATTATTGATAAAATATTTTATTAATGGTGTCCAATATATATATATATATATTAATGGTGACCAATTGCCTGAAAAGACAAATGAGAGGAAGAAAAAATACATGTAGTTTTGTTTTTTTCTTTTTCCATCAGTAATCTCCTTTTTATTTTAAGATATTCTAATCTCTTCCCTTTTAGAAACTAATTCAATATTTAATAAAAACCATGAGAAAGTGAAAGTTCACAAGAAATGTATTAATAATAAGTGTTTATATATTTGGGTAAAATAGGCAGACCTGTTGTAGAGAAGTGATGGGAATGCTCTTCTCACAAGCTGTTCTTAATGAGCTACTTTCAGAGGCATTCAATGAATGTGTGAAAAAAAGTTGCTTTCAAGTAATTATCATTAACTCTTAATGTTTGGAGAGTTTAATTCACTTTTATTCCGATTGAATGACTGAAGCTTGGGGAGAAAATACAGATTTCTAATACAGACATTATAATTAATGAATAAAAAAAAAGAAAAGAAATAAGTTTACACAAGTAGACTGACATTTTAAATAGTTTGCAGATGATGAAAACAAAGTCTAGTTGTCTCTCCTCAAAATGCTAATTTGACAGGAAGCTGAGAATTTTAATTTTGGTTCAGGATCACAGAAAAAGCAGTCTGATGACAGGGATGTAGCAGAGATAAATGTTTTTTTTTGGGGGGACAAATTTAGAATTTAGCCTAAAGTTATCAAAGGCTGCCAATGGTTAGCAGCAGGAACATTTCAAATTTCCAGTGCCTCTAGGTTGGCAGAAATCATCTTTGAAATAATAGAGAACTGTCTGTGTTACAAATGAAAGAACTTTTCATCTTTTTGGGAATGTCTACAGAGAAAATATACATTCATTAATGAAGGAGAAAAAAAAAAATTTATTCTTCATTGCTTTGATACTTTTTTTATTTCTTGTATTTTTCTTTCTTTATTGAATTTTGTTAAGATAAAATCCTGTTAAAAAAATATATATACTACAACTGGTAAAATTCTTTTCTGCTACAGCCATGGATAAAGAAACTATTTACCTTGGCTGCTTTGGTTTTCATCATTTCTGTGAAAGGTTTCTTGCACTCACATATCAGTTTGTTGCTAGCAATGATTGTATCGCAACATTGGAAGGCCTCTTTATGTTTGCTTACAATTGATGACAATAACTGGCTGGCATCTTCAATCGTAATCACTGAAGGAAGGTAAGACTGTCATAAAAGAAGAACAAAAATGAAAGCTTATAATATAAAAAGAAATAAATTTAACATTTTTTTAAAACTTTTTCTTTGAAAACAAATACAACACAAAACAAAAAGAAAGAAATGATGAACTTGATTATGAAAGCAAAATAAACTGGGAAAAAAAAGGTGAATTTCAATTTGCTAATTTTAATCCAAAGAAACTTATCCACTTACCAGGATGTCTATCCAAGTTCCGTTACTCAAAGCTTCATCCACACTAGCTTCAACTTGTTCTTTGAGACTGGCACCAATGCAACATGTACTGAGAAATGTTAATGGTTCATTCTTAAATTTTCTTTTAATGAAGTCTTTCGGGTCCCCAATTCCAAGTCTAGACAATGTGTCATACTCTAAGAATAAGAAAAGAATTGCTTAATGTAAAAATATCTAAACAAAATATTAAATACCATTAAAAGTAATACCATCATGAAAAAAATAGTTTTTCATCTGCTTCGTTTAGAAATTATTTTCTATTCTAGCATCCAAAGTGAATTTCATCAAATTCCTTCATAGCACAATTTTTAATCCGGTTAAAAAGATATTATCTAGCAAGATGAAGTAATGAAGAAAAATACACTGATAATACTTTTAAAATACCTCCAGTATCCAAATTATTCATATATAAAGAAAAAAAAAAAGCAGCTTACAGAATTCACTAATTTAAAAAGAAAATAACAAAATACCCTTTATCAAATTAGACACATAATATTACCTCCACACTCAATAATGACAACTGAAAAGAATTTATCTCAATTTGTGATAATTACTTAAACAAGAAGAGATTTAATTAACAAAAAATAAAAATCTTTAAACTTGAAGCAAGAAGTTACAAAATAACCTTTAAAAACATTTCCCAAGAAATACTTTAGTGAAACAACAAAGGATTTAAATAAAAGATTATATGAACCTATAAAAGGGAACTTTTACAAAATAATTTACTCACTGATCATAATAGATCTAACCATAATTTTGACTTAAAGAATTCAGTTTTAATTAAAGGAGAAAGTAATTTACTAATGTGTAAATATAGTGAAAGTGCACTAATTTCAAAATCTTCTATGATAAACTTATGTCCAGGATCATACTACATATCTCCTTTCCTAACAAGACTATTGCTGTTAGATAGGTAATAAAACAATAATGATAAAAACAAAAGTGATTGAAAGCTGAATGAGGTCACAGCTAGCTTATGCCAATAAATACATTGGATGCCAAAAATCATTATACATGACACGGCTGAGGAGTTCTCATACTGACTCACTAAATAAAATGTGACCAAACATCAAATTATTTTTTGGAATCACTTTTTGGTCATCAACAATTTTTTTCAAGAATTTTTTTTTTTAAGTTGTACAATTTGGGGTAATAATGATCTCTTTTCAAATGTCTCTAACAATTTCAAATTAGTTGAATTCTTTGAAGGATTACAATTATTTTTCTACTAATGACAATTCACAGTAGAGCAATTCCTCCAAATTCCAAATACATTATGGGATGAGGTACTGTAAGTTATTGGCACAAACTTCTTCCCAAAATCTGACCAAAGAGACTGGGTAGATGATCTCTTCTTGGCTAGACCAAGACGTTTTCTAAAACCCCTTACATGTAGAGAAACAAATGTCATTTTATAACTTGTAACAAAAATAGCATGTTGTCTGTCTTTTTCTCTTAAAAAATGATTCCATATTTATCAAAGAAAATATTATTTTTAGATATATTTAGAAAATCAAAAGATTCTAAAATGTTATTTGGAACAGAAAGAGATTATAAAAGAAAATTTCGGTTTTGAGATTAACATAATAAAATTTGTTTTTCTTAACATTTTTAATGAATAAAATTGATTTTCAAATGTGTTCTGGAAAAGAAAAAAAAATAATCCTACTTGTTCAAATATAAAAATATTTTTAAAAATCTAATAAAAGTGAAAAGAAATACAAAATCATTTGAACTGCATTCTTAGTTTGAATTTATTATGAATACATCAATATTTTTATTGCTATAACTTCTGTATTTCATCAAGGTATGGCATAAAAATTGTAAAACAATAAAACCTAATGAATTGTCTGCTCCCCTCTTTACCTTGTATTTATATATTAAAAATGTTGCCATAAAATGATTTTAGCTAAATCCTTATTATTTAAAAATATTTCTTTTAATAAAAAAAGTGAAATATAATTATACAACATTATAAATTAAAAGATAATTTTGATGATCAACTCACCAAGATAATCATTTTGATTGTAGAAATCTTCCACCCATTTGTTTTGTGTCTTCACATAATTTTCTGGATGGTAAATGCCTTTCTCTTTTTGACCAATCAAAGTTCCACTGATCCGATGACTTTTTAGCAATTCTTCAACAATAGCTGCAAAATAAAGACATTCATCCCAAGATGTAGTTGTCAAGAAATTATCTTGGAAAATCAGCAGAAGCATTCAAACAATATTCCTAACTCTTACCAAATAATCATATTTCTAAGACCAAAAGAAACTCACATATGGTTAGTTATACTAAATACTTAAAAAAAAAGAATTAGTTTGTCAGAATGATCAATGTCTTCAATTTCTACTGAGAGACTTCATTGCATAAGTGAAAGATTATTATTTAACTGCTACATTTTCTTTAATACTTTTATCATCAAAATGGTTGGAAGAAGGCATAAGAAGAAAAAAAAAAAACAGCATGTTTAATTTGAATAGTCAGAATAAAAAATACAAAATATTCAAAGCTAATCCAAAAACATCTCTTTAGAATCCTTTATAAATTAAAAAAAATATTAATTCTAATTCTAAGGCATATTCACATTAAAAAAATGAAATGGATAGAGAGTATTAAATATAAATATTCAATAAGTTAGTGATCAATATTACTTTATAAACTAGGATTTCATGATTGAAGATTTCATTTCTATTTAGACTGAAAACAACTACTTAAAAATAAAAGAAAATTATGCATTCTTTTTTACAAAAGTTATTTCAGAATAAATTCATGTTTGAATCATTCTGTGAATAAAACATCACAATATATTTATATAAACAAAAATAGGCAAAAAACAAAAAACTCAAGTAAAAGTATTCCTAAAATGTCAATTCAATTTTAAAACTAATTGTAATAACTTTGGTGAGACAAATCTTTTTTTTTTTTTAGCTGCAACAATAAACATAATGCAGTAGATTTCCTTATATTAGTTTTAAATTTTTTTCATATTTTTTATTCAATATTCATTTTCTAAGAAAAATCATAAAGGAAAGACGACTTCTATTATAAGCAGATGAATACATTTCTTAAGAAGAAAATTCAATAAAATGAAAGTTTAAAATGCCAAAAGGAAGAAAATTTCCTTTTCAAAATCTAGCAAGATAAAAGGAGTGTTGTTTTTTTTTTATTATTGCAGATTAAATTTTTAAAAAAGTCTTGACACTTTCAAGCAACAATTTCAGTTAAGCAAATATCTAAAGAATTAATACAGATTTGGGAAAAATACAAAGAAAGCAAAAAAAACAAAACTTACTACAAAACATGTTTTCTTTAAAGCCATGTTGCTTGCAAATATTATACATTGAAGTTGGTCTGAAAATAGAAAAAAATAAAAATGATTTAGTCAAGTATTTGAAATATAGGAACATCTGGAAAGGGAAGGTTTTAATGTTAAATGGCCAATTCCTAATCAGCCAACAGTTTACTTAAAAGTCACACGTCATTTTGTAATTGATATTTATTTGGAATTAGTGAACTTTTGTGGAGTCACAGAAAGAAAAAAGCATTAATGGTGGCAAAATTTTTACACGTATTAGCATCTGCAATCTAAAATATAACCAAAAGGTCTTAAATTTGTAATCATTTTAATGTCTTTCATTTTGTAGAAAGTTTCTTCCTTATTTTTTGGTGATTATTGAATGTTTAATATGGAAGAATTGCTTTCTTGATACACTTAAAATGCTTTTTGTTCAGCTATAGATTAAATAGTAAGACAGACTGGGTTTTCTTGCTTTGTGTGGCAGCCAGTCTAAAAGAAAGAAAACCAAATTAAAACCCCCACACAAATCCAAATTGGAGTACCAAAAGATATTGGTTTATTCTTTCCTTTGGATTCTACCAGCAACACTGAGACGGGTGGATCTTGATGCATGCTCAGCCCAAGATCTCTTGCATGGGCCTGTAGCACACTGTGGTACACCAATGTCTTGTGAGACAGACAGATACTGTCTTCTTTACTAAATGTTTATGAAACACAGCAACAAAATAAAAAATACAAATTTCAATCTTAAGGTTATGTCGATGGAGTTGATAAATAATTAAGAAAATAATTTTTTCAACATAAAAGAGAATGTTATTCAAAAGCAGAAATTGCACATACCTTGTCATGGCACTAAACAGACCTCGGATTTTGGCTCGCATTCGAGAAATAAACAAGTCAGTATAGATTACATCTTTGTTTATATTATCCATTTTACCTTTAATGACTGAACCAATGTTTTGTTGTATAATCTAAAATAGGAAATATATTTGAAATATTGAGAGATGTATTAAAAGAAAAAAGTATGAATAAATGCTATTGTCTATAAAGGCAAACATATGCAAATCACATTTCTAGTGAAACACAAGCTTCAATAAATGTAATAATGAAAGACGACTCCTGTGTCAAAATTTCTTGTAAAAAAACAATCAGATCTGATTTATAAACACTGAACCATAAATAAATTTGAAGGAGAACAGTTTTAAAATCGATATTAAGTTAAAAATAATTTGTAAAAGAAAATATTTCATCATGAACTGAATCACTACCAGCAACATGTCTTATTGCATAATGGGGATAAAAAAGCAGATTTCTTAAAAATTCTAACAATCCAGTCTAAGGGAAATCAACCGTAAATACGAAGAAGTACTTCTTTTGATTTCAGTTTTATGAGTAGACAATAATAGATTTTGAAAAAACAAAATTATTCCTTTTTTTTTTTTTTTTTAATTTATTCCCTGTTCTATGAATACTTACTGACAACAGAAAATTTGGTGGCAGGTCATACTGTTGGATCAAATCTATTATCAAAAGGTGGCCATTTTCTTGCAATTTTTCATTGATTTCTTCTGCAATCCTTGTTTTGTAAGACCTGCAAAATCAAATCAAGTATCTTCTAAGTTTCTGGTTTGATAATAAACATCCAGATAAATACGATTTAGAACATATACGAAAGAAAAATAAAAGAATACAAATCCACAATGAAAGCTTGTGCTTGCAAATTAAAAAGTGTATGGTTATTATTTCAAATTAAAATATTACAGTCAAGAGATACAAAGTTTTAATTACTCATGAAGAGAAAATCTAATAAAGAAGGGTTTTTTTTTCCTTTTAGCTTATAACCAAGGGTTATAAAATTTAAATTAACCATATTAATTAGTTGATAGTTTTAGTTAATTGGAAACAGAAAATCTCAATAACAACTTGCTTAACTCACTTTCAGTTATTTCAGAAGGTATTTTTTGGTTAGTTTTACATGGATATTTTAATACAATGAATGAATAACAATACCAATCTGATGTCCTATTTTTCTATCAGAAATATGCAATCCCCAGTCAAAATATTAAACAAATGATCTTTGTGCAAATAACTCAATCTACTTATTATTATAATAATGATGATAATAAATTCCTAATTACAAGAAAACAATGATTAATGTGGTTAAAGCATTCTCAAAAAGTTCTGCAGTAATCAAAACTGTTCAAACTTGAAAACCTATGGCAAAAAAATGTTAACTAATTCTGAGTTTCCAATTTTTTATTTTACAGATTTTTAAGATAGTTTTTAAATAAAGAATTTTAATGTATTAGAACAAAAAAATTATTTTTGTAGCCGAATCTTTAAACAATTTTTCAGCAAATATTTTTTGTACAATCCAAAAGACGACAATATATGTTCATAAAAAAAAACACAACTAATAACTTTACAAACCAAACAACATTTTATATTTTCCAATTCAGGCCAGATTTTCTACATCTTCAGTTGAAGTTTGGAGCAAAATTTCAAATAATTTAATTTCTTTATAAACATGTAAATATTTTTCAAATGATTTAATTTCTCTGTAGACAAAGATTTCATAAAATTAATTGCATGTGTAGATGTGAAGGCTTTGTCTAAGAAATTTCACAATTTTTTTTTTTTGACAAAATTAAGTTTGTCTATTATCTCCCAAGGTGAAATATTGTGTTTATTATGAAATTGGAAATTCAAAGCCTTCTCTCCATTTTCATCTAATATTAACTTCTGATGTTGGCAACAACTTTGATGTGACCATAAAAACTCGAGACCACTTTTTATGGTCACATCAAAGTTGTTGCCAACATCAGAAGTTAATATTAGATGAAAATGGAGAGAAGGTTTTGAATTTCCAATTTCATAATAGACACAATAATAATAATACAGTTAATCTATGCATAATAAAGGATGACCAATTTTAAAATGGACACACATTCAAATTACTTTCTGTAACATATTACATCTTAAATGAAAATATAAGCCTTAAAATTTGACATATCAACAACTATCTCGCCTATAAGGATGGCTAAATATACACACCATAAAATGAAGAATTTGACCAGTGGTCATTTGGACTTACTTATTAAACAATTGGCCAAGCAGCAAAGTTACGTCATGGTTATGGCGTGTGATATCATTAACTTTTGCTTCAATGTGAGAATAATCAACATTCAAAGCTTGTTTCAAATCTGCAAGATTCACCCGCCCTGTAATAAAATCAAAAAAGAAATCATGCTCCTCAAGTGAAAAGAAATGTTAAGAAAACAAAAACAATTAAAAGGCCATTTACTATGCAGTAATATAAAAAAAAAATGTTAACAAAATTATCATGTAGAATTAGTCAGCAAGACCAGATTAAGATGAAACAAAACAAGTCTAACAAAAGACATAAAATAAAACTAATAATTGAAAGTCAAAAGGATTTGGATCAGTTTTCTTTTTTTATTAAATGAAACATTTTGAAAAGAAAAAAAAACAATTTATTTACAGGTAAGTTCAGCACCATCAAATGACCGCAAGAAAAGTTCACTGTATATGAATTCATTAAATTTTAGAATCAAGTGTGTGGGTATATATCTTATCTCATAAATGCGAAAATATGTCACATTTTTTTAATTAAAGGGACACAACTCTCTAACTTTCAATTATCTCACCTTTTTTTTTTAACTATCTTGATATAATAAACTAGCAGGCTTCGCTCACTCACTATCTCTTCGCAAAGATATATTTACTACTTGAAATCTTTGAAACAAAAATTTTAAATGAACATTTCATTCATAAATTTCTTAGTTATGGTTAACGAAAGTTTTACAAATAGGTGCCAACTTGTTGAAGTCCAAGTAAAATGCAAATTTCAAACACTTTTCTGCACTATATAAGACAATATTCTTCAGAACTACTTTTGATATGAAAATCAAAACAATCCTCAAATAAAAGAACAGTAATGACGGACAGTTAATGAAATAAACTTTTTGAAAATCAATATGCAAATCATTTAAACCTGAAGATTGATATTGCCTAGAAGTAGATAATACAGATATTGAGCTTTTAGGGTATAAATTACTATAGAGTTGGGGCTTTTTAACTCCAGAATTCATTGGATAATTACACTCCAATTTCATATTTATTCATATAGATTTCATAATGTAAGCAAATATATGGACATAGATCTGACAGTATGAAGAAAAATATACGGAAAAAACAAACAAAATCCTAATATGCAATTATGCTGTTTTAATGTTAATATAATGTCAACGTCGGATGTTTCGGTCTAATAGACCATCTTCAGGACATATTCATAAAACATAATTAACATAGACCATATTCAATTCAACATGAAAAAGATGATGGACATAAAAGCAAGACCAATCCAAACAGATAACCAAAATCTTTTATAAGATCAGCGTTCCGTGATCATATTTAAACGGAAAAAAAATCACAGTTGGTTACAATTTCTCTTTTCTCCCATGTCGGTTGAAACAAGTGAACAATTTTAGAAACTAAAATGATAAACAGCAGAAGTAATGTTCTATAGAACGGAATTAATATTATGTATTACCTCCATTGATGTAGAGTTCTTCAAGTATTTCCTTTTCCAGTTGTTGCCAAGTGAGATATTCTTTGCCATCAAGAGTGTAGATAACATTGGTCAATTTCAACTCAACCAGTTTCGACACAATCTCAATTACATTCCTTTCAGAAAGCCTATGAATAAAACCAAATGCATTTTACAAGTGGAATATACAATTACAAAATATCTATTGTTTAAAATTTTATATATTTATCTTGGAAAGAGGTCAATATCAGATATGTGTAGATAAAGACAATGCAGCCATAAGAATCAACACTGCATGGTGACTGTCAGTTTCAGGTGTTATATGGTTTGAAGATCATTTGGTGTGTGAAATTGACAATCACTATGCAGTGTTGATTCCTATATCTGCACAAATATTTCAACAAAACTAAGTTGCATGTTTGAATACTGATGATGAAGGACTTAACTAAATTCAAACATTTTGTCTACTGTCCATATTATTTTTGAGATGAGGTATTGTAACTATTTGCATTATTTGGACTGTTGTCCTCATCTTTATTGCCACACTAGACGACCTGTGGGGGTCACTGACGGTTCAGGTTATAAAACATTGAGGTTGATTTCAACATTCCACTGAAATGAAAGTTAATTTTATTATAATTCAGCTAAATATTTCAATTCATTCATGTCATCATTGGTCTGGTTTACAAGTTCATGTTTAACATTTTACTGATTGCTTACAACATTTAATAGGAATAGAACTTCCAGGATAAACTTGAACTTTAAATCAGATTAACATTTTTCTTAATATGCTAAAAAATATTCTTAAATATTATTTGTTTAAAGAAAACTGAAATATAAATAATTACTTTACAAACAACTGGACAAAACAGCAAAGTGGATTCTTGTAAATCATTATGCATTAGTCTGATGCACTACACAAGCACGCAAGCAATCACAGACTTTTAATATTATATAGATTCCCGATGTTTCAGCCATTGTACAATCCGACCTTCTTCAGGTAAGATATTTGAAATTTCAAACCAAACCCTTTATTTAATCCACAGGGGTAGATAGTTCTAATTTCACATACCATACCTTTTTTGGATATCTCAGTTTCATTTATTTTCCTTTAGTAACTCAACTCTCCAAGTTTTTGTCGAGTTAGTAAGAGGAATTAACTAAAACTGAGATATCCAAAAAAAAGGTATAGCACATAAAATTACAACAATCTACCCCCATGGACTAAAAGGGTTCGATTTGAAATCCCCAAATATATCACCTGAAGAAGGTCGAAACATACAACAGCTGAAACGTGAATATGGCAATAAAGATGAGGACAACAGTCTGAACAATGTAAATAGTGTAAATTTTGTCTATTCTTTAAAATAACAAGACTATTTGTTGGGTTATAGAAGGGTTTTCAATTTTAGATTTAGGAAAAAAAAAAAATTGAATTTTTCAAACCTAATGAGACAATATTTCTTCATTTATAGGTTGTTTCAAGAAGCTGACTCACTGTGTAAAAAAAAGTAATAATTTTAATTAACTTTATAATTTTACATTACACTGCGTGCCAAATTATTATCGAGATAACTTTTTTTCTAATATTTCAAAAACCGTCCAATCAATTCACACGAAATTTTCACACAATGTTGGCAACACTGACCTGCACAATCACGGAAATTTTCATACTGATCTGCACAATGTAAACAAACTGGCGCCATATTTGTTATCAGCACGGTGATTTGAGTGTGCCAAATTATTAGAAAGGTTTAGTAAAATTCTCCCAGAATTGAGCAAACGAAACGTTTATTAATATTGCACATGAATGTTTATAATAAAAAAGAAGCTAATAAATAAGATAATCAAACAAATAATAACAGATACAAACAAAGGCACAGTTTTAAACAAATTAATAGGGAATGTGCTTTCCCTATTTTGAAATTACTTGAAGTTGACGATCCATAGAATTTGTTAATTGTAGGATGTCATCTGCTGTAATGCCGCGAGATATGTCAAGAATTGCTTCCCAAAACTCAGCGTTGCTCCTGAATTGTCATCCATTGGCATACAGACTTCGCTTCGTGATGCTCCAAAGGTTTTTGATTGGGTTCAAATCCGGAGAATTTGCTCGCCACTTCATTTTCTGAGGTCCATCAAAGCCTAACTGTTTCAAATATTCAGTAGTATTGTGAGCAGCAAGTGTTGCTCGAGTTTCGCCTGTGAACAAAACTTTAGAGAAGTCAATCTTCATATTGTCCTCGGCCCATTTCAATCAATTTTGAATGTGATTTCTCGTCAACGGAGACTTTGATACAGGTTTGACCGTTGTTGCTATTTTCCTCAGATACCGACACCGAGTACTTTTAGACACAGTAGGATCCACAATGTGACTGAAAAGCTCTTGACTGGTAAGTCCAGGGTTATTTGTGGCCTCTCATTTAAGTCGTGACATGAGACAACGTGAAATAACTCTCGGCTTGCCTTTATCTGCCCTTTTGCGTATTTGTGTAGGGTCGACGGTGAACTTTTTCACTGTTTTATGACACCTCCCTATCATTTTAGAAATTTATAGGGTAGATTTACCTTTTGAGAGTTCTGAGGTGATAGTTTTCTTTTCAACATCACTTAAACTGCTTTTACGGCCCATCTTTTCACTAAATTCTTACACTTTTCTAATAATTTGGCACGCTCAAATCACCATGCTGATAACAAATATGGCGCCAGTTTGTTTACATTGCGCAGATCAGTACAAACATTTCAGTGATTGCGCAGGTCAGTTTTGCCAACATTGTGTGAACATTTTGTGCGAATTGATTGGACGGTTTTTGAAATATTAGAAAAAAGTTATCTCGATAATAATTTGGCACGCAGTGTAAAGTGTTTGTTAGGTGCTTCTTAGAAGAATCCCTTGTTTTCGTCTCAAAATGAATTGGAAGTGGTATTTTCTTTGACTTTGAGAACAGAATCTTCTATTTGTCATGAACAATATTCAGTTATTTGAAATTTCTATAATCCCAGAATAAACATTAAGATTAAGCAGCATTCTGGTGCGCAATAAAACGAATGGGCTTCTTTTATTTTGTTATACAAGAAAAATTATAGGAGAGGTAATGTTTTTATTTAAAAATCTTCTTAAACAAAATTTTTGTTTAAGAAGATTTTTAAATAAAAACATTACCTCTCCTATAATTTTTCTTGTATAACACAGCTTAAAAAAATATACTGGATATATCATACACACACAAAAAAAAAAAATATATATATGAAAATAAATAAAGATAGAGGCAAAGAAAACTGATTTCATTTAATTATTTTTCAAATACTATATTCTGTACATAACGTCCATCAACAAGTTCCTTCATGTCCGGATTCTCAAGTCAAAATCGTTTAATGCGAAAATCACATGAAATTTTGCATTTTTCCTTAACATTAACATTATTAACAATGATGATTTTCTTTTTAACCAGTTTGAGTTGTGTAAAAATCTATTTTAAGTGCAATCTCTAATTTTAGCTATTAATTAGCAGTAAAACTAAAAAAATCTGTTTAATACCAGTGGAGTCAAACAAATTCAGCTGAGATTAAAAAAAATAAAAATCATGTATTATTACTTTTTAATTTTGCTTAAGAACATAGGAAAATTAAGAAAAACAATTCTTAAATGTTAGGTGAAAGTACTATTTAGTGTTTATTTACCAAAGAAAGTTTTTTTAGCTGGTAAAAAACGTTTTACTTTTACATATATTTTTTTTACTTTTTTTTTTTTTTAGTTATTTTAGAATTTAAGTACTGCCATCCACTATTTCAGTATAAAAATGTCGATAACTAAAAGAAAAACGTACAACATGAAAGCAAGAAACAACATAAAAAAAGTTTCTTCTTAAAAAACTAAATGATGTAAAAAAAAATTTATTATAAACAAAATTAACCAGTTTCTTTTACTTAATTTTTATGTTCATTTTCAATAAATTTAAATTAACTTTTTTATTATTTAAAAAAACATTTAATTCAACTTATAAAAAAATGAACGGTAAAACTAAACAGAAACTTTTATGAATAAAAGACGTTATATTTATTTACAATATTGTCACATCAATCAACAAATAATTTTTAATGTTATTTTTCAATTTAGTTAAGTTTTTTATTTAAAAAAAAAAAGTATCCAATTTTTGTGAGGGATTTAGAGAATATTAAGTTTATCGCTTCAAACAATTTCTACATAAAATCGCATGGAGCGGTAAAAATGTAATACCCCCCCCCCTTAAAAAATCTTCACACTTTTGATCAGGTTACTCTTCGCAAACTGTTTAATTTTTAAAACAATCTTTAACAAGCTTTGAAAGAAAATAACTAACCGAGAAATCCCATGAAAATGTCTTGGCGAAAGAATTTTAAAAGTGAATGGAAGTTTTCAGATAATTAGGTTATTAAAATTACCTTACGTTTAACAACTTTATGGAGATATTTGCGAAATGTCAACACAAAAACAGCAAAGGAATATTATTTTAAAATTTTACCCGGTTTGTAATAAAAAAAAAAAAAGTCAAAATAAAGAAAGTTTGGTTCCTTTGTTTTTAAATAAAAAAATACGTTTGTTTTTGTACTTTTCTTGTACCGTTTTTTAATTCTAGTTATGAATTTTTAAATCCTAAAAAGTAAAAACCCGTCTATTTCATTCACGGAGTAGAAAACTTTTTTTTAACGGCGATTTAACAAAATCTATTCAATTTATAGCTAAACATTCATTTTTTTAAAGTAATGTCAGATCACAAAGTTACACCAAACAAGAAAAATGAAAATGAAACTTCAAAATAAAAACTTAAAATTCCAGATGTTTGTTTTTTTTAATTTCGTCTTTGAAATTAGCTACCATTTTTTTTACCGAATTGTCATGAGTAATATACAACGAAAAATAAGTAGCTTATAAGAATGTAAATTTATAACTGTTGTCTAAAAATTTAATAAGTAAGAGAAATAAAATTAAGAAGAACGAAATTTAACAAAAACAAATTGGGATTTTTTTAAAAGTCTTGACAACAAACGAAAAGTATTTTCCACGTCAACAAAACTGAGTTTTTTATTTCTTAATAAAAAATAACACCTTATATGCTACAAACAACATAGTTATTTCAAAATTACACATAAGACTATTTTATCAAATTTTTATTTGGTTTTTAGTGTTATTCAAAAGATTAACATTTTTAAAACCCCAAACGAAAACAACAAACAAGCGGCATATGTTTTTTTTTTCTTTTTGAAAACAAAATGCTATCGTGAAACACAATGTCGACCAAATATGACAAGCTTTATCAAATATCAGAAGCGTAATACAATTCTTGATACTTGCAGAAAACAGTCATGACATAGATTTCAGGTGACACTCACTTTTGTAGAGAAGATTTTTGCTGAACTGCTTCAAATTCAGCCCGAAGGCGCTGAACATCCAGCCAGTCGGCCATGTTGATACATGAGTTTAATCTTCGCAGAAAAAAGTCACAAAATCTTTGATTTCCGGTTCCGCCATTTGTTTCCATGGAAACCAAACATTATTATTATTTTTATTTTTTTTTTTTTAAAGTTATTTGACTTTTGCTGGAGAAGGTAATGACTTCTCTGGTTGTCAACCGTTAAAAATTGGCAATTTCTTATTTAAAACTTTGTAGATGTCTCTAACGGAATACAAATATATTACCATCGGGACATGTTAGAGATTTTGCGAAAAAAGAAAAGCAGGAATTATTGGTTCGGGATTTTGATATTGACGTTGCCGCCAAGAAACCACAAATCAAAGATTCAAAGAGGGAATTAAATATTGGAGTTAAGTTAATACAGCAAAAATATTATGGAAATATTGTTGTCATCAATGCCAAATGGGAGAATGACATCCATAGACATTGGACAAACAACCATACAGTATACATTGAACAAGAACATTACAAGATCAATCAATGAAATTCTATCATTCCCTGTAAAGAAACTTTACTGAAGAGCTTGGAAAACCTACAGCACTTTTGTGAGGTAACACAATAGATAGTGGTTTCAAAAAGACTGCTAAAAGATATTTACAAAGTTGCTGTAGATGAAACATCCCATTGATTTACACAGCGAAACAGCTCTCATGATGATGACTGAATTCTGACAGAAAATATTTACACTATCAAATTGTTAATGAATTCTTTTACTTTACGATTTAGAGCTAAAAAAAGTAGAAAGAATAATTTTATTTTTTTATACTATATGTATAAAAAAAAGTAAGTAATTAAAAGCTGGTAGATGATACTTAACGTCTGCGTTTAATTCATTGCTTTTAGTTTTTTATTATTTTCTTACCTGTTTGATATCATAGAATAATTGCATGCAATGCGAGAGCTTCATTAAAATTTATTAAACTAAAGGAAGCACTAAAAAGGTGTGGTGGGACTGATAAATCTCAATACTGCCTGAAATATTAATCACTCAAGAGGAATGTGATTCAGAATTTTCTCCTATTTGATTTTCTATACCTCTTGTTGGCACCTGCTCACATCCAAGCATCAAGATCATCATCTTTTTTCCCTATTCCCTTTCTCCTTTTTGGTAGTGGTGACGGAGATGGCTGTGAAGACCCAGCCTACATGAACATGAAGGCTTACATCAAGTGCTTTGAGGAGTTAGTGATACCTTGGGTCAAGAGGGTAGCTGTTCGAATACCCTGTGTCTAGAAACAGGACTTTTCACCATGCCGCACAAGCAGGAGAACCCAGTCATGACTGTCAGTCAATTTCTGTGACCACACCATCCCTTACATCTGGCCACCTAACTCCCCAGACTGCAAGGGGATTGGTTATTATGTGTGGGGTACAGTTGATTGAGAAACTAACAAAATTCCTTGTAGCACCAAAGATGAACTGAAGGCAAGGATTATGGCAGCAATTCAACAACTTAAACAAGGAGACTGTCCAGAAGAGTTGCAAGAGATTCTGAAGTTGTCTGGAGTCCATGGTTGAAGCCAATGATGATTTTATTAAATAAATTTACTCCTTAGTATTTCAAGATATTTTTGTGTAAATTCAGTAAATATATCTGTTAAAATGAGATGTCAGTGTTATTTTATTTTTGTGCATAAATTTTACAAAAATAAAATAACACTGACATCTCATTGATGATAATTTAATGATTGCATCCTGCATATTTAAGCATAATATTTCTCTTTTTTTATAAAAAAGAACATAATTTTTGAAAGCATAAAAAATGTATTTTGAGTTGTAATGTTTGTTTTATCATTCACTATTGGTTCATTATCATCGATTTCTTTCTCTATCATTTATCATTCAAACATTTTTAGCATTTGCTAATAATTTTATTCTGTTATCCTTTTCTTATTTATTGATTGCAGTGATGTAACATTTTTATGGACAAGGATATTTTTTCAAATTTGCAGGAAAAGTGTTTTGAGTTGTTTTTTAAAAAATTCTTTTTTGTTCAGTAATGAATTTTTTCCTTTATTACTTACATCTCAAATATTTATTTTTAGAAACAACAATAACAAAAATGTTTTCATATATTTAATGATAATTTTATTAGTTTTTACTTTTTCTTTTTTTATTTATTGATTTGTTTTTATTATTGTCATTAAAGTAATAATAAGTCAAAGTAGTACATTTGATAATAAACTGTTTACTCTGACATCCAGTATAAAACATATATGGTCGTTCCTTGTCATAGTAGAGGGCTTACTTGTCCCAGTAATCCGAAGAGTGAAGCCATCTGAAGTTCCAACTCTGTGACAGTAAAGTTAAGGATGAGAAACCTATCTAAATGCAACCAACCCCCAAAGACCTCCAGCGGTAGAATAGACAAAGATCTACATGATCTCAACAGGCAAACTTATGAAAGGAAAAGGGTATCACCAGTTAGGCTGGCATAACCAAGGTGGACCTTGACAGACCAAGCATCTAACAGCCTGATGCAACCAGGTTTGCCAGATCTTGTCTGTATCAATCCCATTCAAGCCATGAAGGAGGAGCTTCTGTTCAAGTGTGTAGGCATCTCCATTGTGCAGAGTTAACAAAATCTAATTCATGTGAATGACCTTATCAGACTCTCTTTGATTCCTGGCTATCTCTGCTACTGCCACCAGAGAGAGAGAAAGAGAATAGGGAGAGAGGATGACAATCCTCAGTTGCCAGATGTGGGGGTGCCGACAACAACTTTTCTTTGCTATCGAATTAACTCAAAATCTGAACTTACCCTGAAAGTATTTTATTTAACAGACTTTAATCTTACAAGTCAAATTCATATGAAAATATATTTTCTTCTTTACACATAAAAGAAAAGAACATTACTAAATGAAATTTAACACTACATTTCTCTTTATCAAACTTTGTGTATCCTAAAAAGCAAATAATGGATGTAGGTAAACAAAATTATCAATTATGATATGTTGATGTAATTTGATTTTCTATTTTGCCATCCAACTACCAGTATCCAGGCCTATTTCTAAAACTAAACACAGGTATGCAAATCATGCAAAAGCTACCATTTATCAGAAACACTTAGCAAGCCAGAAGGATTCAAGATGGTGGCAATTTATAACTTACTTATGGCAGAGTTAGGGTTAGTGTTGTAATCCTACACACACACACACACCATAGAGTTCACTTAAATAGGTCCCTGTCAAAACAGGGAGCCCAGAAAGAATTTTACAAAAACTATTACATTTACCAAAAAAAAAGAAGAAAAAAAAAAGAAATGCCTTCAATCTGAAGATTTCTCTCCAATCCAAATAAAGAAGAGGAGGCAGAAGAAAACTAGTTTGACAATTAAAAGTAATAGATAAGCATTTTCTTTTTTTAATGATTTTTATCCTTTTGTTGCATTGCATTGTTCTACAACACATGATCAGTAGTTAACTTGCTTGTTTCTTAGTTTACTATACATTTTATTTCTCTTCTATTTAACATATGCAAATAGGTACAGTACTATTTACCAATCCACTACACCTCCCTGAACTGAAGAGGTTTAATTCCTTTGGTTGTTCTCGAACTTCTTCTACAACCTCTTTGCCCTTCTCTCATTTGATGTTTATGTCCTGTTCTTTTTAATTGAGATCTTGGTGTCATTTCATCTTCTATGTCCGAGGCACTATTATCCACATACTCATTTTTTATTACATTTTCTTGGTCTGAAGAACTCATCATTTCTTCTTTGTCAAGATCTTCTTCTATCACAACATGGTTCTTTCCACTATGTCAAGTTTCCTTTTAGGTCATAAATTTCTTTTTATAATTTCTGAAATTTTGATGAAAATCAAATCTTCCAATTCTTTGCAATATGCCATAACAGAAATTTTTATTGTAGCTTCATAACTTGCTGAAGCTAGGAAGTGGGCAGTTATTTTATTTTCTCCCGCTCTTGACTTGCTATCTTTCAATTTTTTTAGCCCTAGCCTAGGCTGAAAGGCACCGGATCCAAGTCTCAACAAATTCTTGTTCATCCAGGCAAATTAAACATCCTATCAGCAATGTTATAGTGTTGTTTTGCAACATGTGATCAGTAGCCAACTTCCTGTCATTTGACCTTTTACTCTACACTTTATTTATCCAATAACCAACTTATGCAAATAAGCAAAATCCTATTTGTAAATTCCACCACAGCAAGGATACTCATGTATTTTCTTTTTACTCAGTTATATAAAAACCAAAATATAAAAAATCAACATTGTTGAAATTCATTCCATTTCTTTACACTCGTCATTTACTTGTGCAAAATATTGTTGCCACTGCTTTTAGTTTAACTAAAAGTCTATTTATTTATTATAGTTTAATATTATAAATAAAGTTTTTCTTGTTATTTGGAACTAAGATTGGAACAAAGAGGAGAAAGTTAAATTTTTACAAAGCTCAGAACAGATACACAAAACATAGAATAACAATAAACCCTCAAATTTAGCAAGTATGCCACAAAATGGATAGTCATGGCCATAATCTATTCCCACAGAAAGATATGACTCTGACTTGCACTTTGGTTATGTTAGAGGTCATGACTAAAAAAATTTGCCTGATAAATGAAAACTCAGGGAAAGAAATTCAATTTTGACATATGCAGCCATATCTATCTTTTAACCTTTAGCATACTAGAGCCAACAATTGGTGCCATAGAATGCTCTCCCTTTGCATACTGTAGGCACATTCTGTCACCTCGAGAGGGTTGCTATAAACATGTCAACTGTTATTTCTTCAACAGCAGTTCTAGTGGGGTGGTGGTGCCTATAACACTGTGGCTCGATGTGGCAACTGACAGACACTCTGTACCAGCCTGATGATGACACTTTCCATACAGACATAGAACACTCCCTTCTTCTCACAAGTCTTCTGCTATATATCTGTAGTTGCACTGCCTAAACAATAGAACATCTGATCCTTGTACCATCGACATATGTGTAGATAGCCAACAGTATTATGTACTCAACACTACTTAAATTAAATAGGTGACCTAATGACAATAGTGTCATTTATCTGATTTTACCTCAATTGAGTAAGTTACCTCATGACTTCAGACAATAAGTCTCATCCCAGCCAGCCACACTTAAAGGAGGATATCTAAATAATATTAGAAATGCAACCCCACCTTGCTAAGCAATGGTAAGTGAGAACTAAGCTGTAGTTGCAGTCAAAGTTTAATAAATAAAACATAAAAAATATTTAAATCCCCTGAAAAGTAACGAATTATCATCTGCTGAACAATTTTAAGGACAGGTCAATTGGATAACCTTGTTTCTGAAGCCAGATCCTTGGATAAGCAAAGACAAAAGATCAAAGATTCTGTACCAAAGTGAAGGACAATCCTACAGAAAAACAGAGCTTAGTTGACAGTCTACTTTACTGTTTTGCCAGAAAGTGAGGCAGACTAGTCCACTCCACTCTACCCCACTAAAGAACTAATCAGGTCAGCTGCACTCTAAAAAATAAACTCTCTCTCTCCCTCTCTATTTCTCTGCCTGCTACAAAGAAGGAAGGGTCTCTCTCTCTACCTGCTACGAAGAAAGAGTGGCCTCTCTCACTCTCTCTCTCTGTTCAAACATACCACCAGCAACAAGGATACAAGTTTGTATTCAAGAAAATAAACCTTTTAAAACAATGTTCTGGGGCAAGAAATGGCTTGTTGATTTTAACACCTCCAAAATTGAAAGTTCTCTCTATTAATCATCTTAGGGAACCTTTTTTGCCTTCCATCAGCATGGCTGATGCTAAACTCCAGCAGATTGACAGATTACGCCTTCTCATGTTAACATTTTCCACTGACATGAAGCAGAAAGATTATATTGAATCAGTTGCTAGACCTGTTGCTAGGAAATTTGGTTCACTGTGTTGTGCTAGATAATTTTTTAGTCAGAATCTATCTTAGACATTTATAAGTCTACCATTCATCCATGCATTGACTATTGCTGCCACATCTGGTCTGGTGCTTCTGCTATGTATTTAAAGATTCTTGATAAAATCCAAAGAAGAATCTGCAATGTTATTAGTCTTGATCTGACATCTTGACTTCAGTCATTTTCTCAGCACCTTAACATAACTTTCCTGTACCTTTTCTATAAATATTTTCATGGTAATTGTTCTGATGAGCTTTCCTGTTTGATATCACAACTTTAAGTGCAGTACTTGATTGGCAGCTAGGCCTCATCATTTTACAGTTGAAATTGCTAGACTGAGATGTAATTGAAAGTTCTATGCTAACAGTTTCTTTTCTCACACTTCTTGCTAGTGGAATTCTCTTTTGGCTTCTTGATTTCTATTCAACCTTGATCTTCAAAAATTTAAATATGTTAATCGTTATTTTGCATCTTCTTAATTCCTGTTCTTTTATTGTTCTCTCACTTTAATAATGGTTTTCTTTTTCTCATATTCTCAATAACCCCTTGTGTCTTAGTGGCTTTATTGCCTTTCTTTCTTTCATGTTTATTCATTTTGAATGTATAAACCAACATTCTGCACTAATCTCTACAAAGCCAATAAAATTCCAAACTATCAATATGAAAGTTGGATAGAGAAACAGTCAACCAAATTTGGGATAGCAAGGGCAATGATTGATAAATAAAGATCACTAATTGAAACTGTAAATGTCCCAGATGCTATACCCATCTTTCTATGAGTGTTCAATATAATTGCTTCAATTTTGGCCTTTGGGCAGTTGATACATTTGTAGTACTGGCCTCCCCACCAAGGCTGGATGTAGCACAAAGTTGTTTTAATATGGGGAGTGTCATAAGCCCAGCCCTCATGATCACTGTCATGCTGGCACAGTGTGTTACACTGACCCAACTTCTTTAGTGCAATGAGCAAAGTGTTGTCGATGGGTTGGAATCCCTAGGGCTGAGCAGCTTCTCTCATCTAAAATGAGGGGAATTAATAGGATAATTTGAGGAGTTAATCAATTAAATATATGTAAAAAGAGGGAAAATTGAAAATAAAAAAAATATCTAGTTGCCCTGTAGTATCCAGTGGGATTTTTAAATTACCACAATCTATTTCTTTCAAAAATGTTCATATTCTTGAAAATAAAAACTAATATTATTAAAGATTTCCTTTTCTGTGGGACAATCTTTTCTTGTGACAAAGCCTGGTATATACAAAAGTGATGTTTTAATATCTCTAGAGATACTAATTTCATAGTCTGGTAAGTTATTAAATGTTTGGCATCCTATTTCATTCAACAAGTGTCCATATTTTGAGTAATTATAGCCTGGATCAAAGTTGTATTATTTGACTTGAACATTTAATTTAAGAAATAATTTAGTTTTTTCAATATTAAAATTTTTCAATAACATTTTGAACTGTTATAAAATATGCATCTCTAGAAATTTGTCTGAATTTTCCAAATTGATTTTCTAAATAGTCTGTGGAAAATTCACCAAGCATAACAAAATTAAACCCACTGCTTAGCAAATATCTGCAAACATCAAGTCATTGCATGTATGTTCAATGGTTAAATTAGTACCTCTTGTTAATGATTTAATTCTTTTTCCTTGATTTCCTTCCATTCTTTTTGTCATTTTCCCAGAATTAGAATGAAATAACATTCATCATCTAAATCTGATATCACTTTTTTTTTCATGGAACAATTTTTTTAGTATTACCATATATTTCTTTGACACAGAAAATTTTTTTTGTTTTAAGACTTTTTCAATGAAATGAACTGTTTCTGCAGTATCCTCCTTATTTAATAATTGGTGTGTTTTAATGACAGCTACAGTTTAATCACAAAAAATCTTTTAAACAATGAGAAACATTTTGTCACTCAACAAGTTTTGGATAAACTGTTGCATCAGTTAGTTTCAACAGCTTAACAAATATTTCTTCATATTCAAAAAGACATTTTACAATTTCCCATTTTGCTATCATCTTTTTGCTTTTTTGAATAATAATTCAGAAATAGGTACAGTAATCCAATTATTCCAAATATTTTTAAAAAGGTGGACATAATCAAAATGTAAGTACAAGCCATTTTTAGTTATCCAAGCCTTATTAAAAACAATGTCAAATTTTTGGAAAAAAAGATCAATGGGCCTTGTTATCGTTACATACAATTGCATTACTTGACTGATTGATTGCATTAATGAAATATAAAATTTTGTCATAAAAAAAAGTTGCCTCTAATTTTGCAACTGGGATCATTTTAAATAAAATGTTTGGTGCTCCATTTAAGCATTTTTCCATGATGTCCAATACAGTTTTTGGTAATTCCTCAAAATTTTCAGCCAAATCAAATAAGTTTCTTCTATGATACTGTAGAGCAACCTTGGCATACACTTCATTAATTAAAAGAATATGCTTTTTTTCTGATTTTCAGAGATTTCATTAAAGTATCACCCCAAAAATTAAAGTCATCTAATTTTGAAACTTTTGATGTCAAATCTGATAATGTTCTTACATTGGTTAACTTAAAATCATTCTGAAGTCTGTTATATAACAACCAAGATGTAACAAAGTATTCAAATGCCCTGATAAAAATATCAAAATCATAATGTTTTGTCTCAATCCTTTGTGGTGATATAATATTTATATGCTCTTTCAAATTTTTTTATTATCAATTTTTAAATTATGAAGATAATGAATTGCTTCATTGATTTGTGATCATTGCTGAGATAAAATCCTTCTTGATCAATATTCTGATACAATTTTTCAAAAGTGAGGATTTTGTTTTTTTCTAGAAACTGCCAACTCATTATTTTACACAGAAGCAGAAGTTTTGTCTGTTGATTTTGGTTGAGAATTAGGTAATACAATTATGGCAAATGATTAAAATATTGATGGTGGATTTCTGGGTCATGTTTTTCTTGTAATAATCATTGTTTCATAATCAGATGGAAAATGCCTTTTACAAACAACAGTGTTTGGTTTGTCAGGGGTGTTGTCTTGACCAATTTTGAGAAAGATTTTGGGGTACTGAAATTAAAAACTATTGACTTGAACTATTATTTTGTAAAAATTAACATGTTGCTTCCAAAAAGTGTATGACTTTATATTCTAAGGTCTGGAGAGTTTAAGATTCAGAATTAAGAATTTTAAAGTTTATATAAATGTGGGAATTTGTTATCTTATGTTACTTTCCGTTGTCTTTAAGGAATTATGTGCTTCCAAAGGATTTCCAAATTGTTTCACTGGTCAGGTTTCATTTTATATTGACCTTACATAGTGAACTGAACCATCCTAATTAAACTTTTGAATAATCATATTTTATGGGTGAGTGCAGATTGATCATTTCCTCCACAATAAAATACGATTATCTAAACAAAATTAACCAGTTTATTTTTACAGTATAATTTTTAACAACAAGAATGCTCGTAAAATTCAACACAATTTTTTTTAAATACCTGTGTGTAAATAATTTTTTTTTAATGTTTGTTATGAAAAAAAATAGAAAAAAATTAAATTAAATTTTTATTTAATTTTTTTCAAATGTGCAAATTTCTGTATAGCAACTTTGGAAAATTAGCAATGCAAAAAGTTAAATTCACTTTTTTGTTTTCTTACAAGCATGGTATCAACATACTTCATGTGTTAAAAAGAAAACACCAATTATTCCTTAAAAAAATGAAATTTATAATCAAAGTATTCATTATTATGAAGAATAATAGCATAAAAAAAATATTAAATTAACTTCCTGTGAGAAAATTCTTAATAATGACATTTTTTTGTGAATTTCACTATTTAAAATAATCGAAAAAATGTAAAAAAGAGAACGACAATATTGACAAGACAATAATGTCTTTACATTTTTGTAGTATATTTTTAATAGTTGCAAAGTGTTAAGTTTCTTGAATTCAGTTTTTGACATTAATTTTGTGATAAATTCTTTAATAAGTATCATTTTTCATTAATTTTGCAGTAGAAAACATTATCTTTGTTTTTAATGTTTTCTATTTATTTACAAATGACAGAAAAATTCAACATACTTAAAAAAATACCTGTTTGTTCTGTTAAAGAAAAACAAATTATTTAAAAAGAAAAAATAATTTTATACTTAATATTTTTATTGAAGATCAATAGCATAGAGAAAAATATTCATTTATATTAACGTTTTATTTTTATGTGATAAAATTCTTAATGACACTTGTGAATTTTGCACTAAAAATATTTGTTTAAAGATAGAATATTGCAAATTCAAATAAAAAATAAATAAACAATATTTACTTCACTATCTTGAATAATAAACTTAATTTAATCCAAAGATAAAAAGTAAACATTTCTTTAAAAAAAATTAATTTCTGAATCCAATTCCAGCAACAAACTTCTGTATGTTGACAGTTGGCCCCCAGTGCCTGAAGTACTACATGCGTTGTATAGGCCTGAGTTAAGGATCACCTTGGTATGAAGACATTTGATACTAGACATTTATGTGATGTGGAGAGGCCAATTCATGTTTCTTAAGCAAAAGGTAAGTGATCCACACAAAGTGCTTGTTGAGCAAGTTGAAACATTAAAAGCCTGGAATGCTCTGGCTTTTCTCTGATCAGAAAAAAACTTTGATCAGGACCAAAAGGTCAACTGAAGGAATGACTAATGATTATGCAGAGACCCCCAAGGTCATTCCAATGGTCATGCACACAAAGTTTCTGGCAGTTATGATGGTTCTAGGAGTTGTGAACAACACAGGAGATGTGATGTCACCTCACTTCTTTCTTTAGAGCTTTCTCCTCGTCTGTGTATTTGAACCTGTAAGAGAACCCATCCACTGTAGAGTGGAAAACCTTGGTCATATCTTTGACAACAAGTCATTTTTTTTTACCTTTTTCTTTTGAATTTTGTGTTGCAGCAAATGGTTCATAACATAAATTGGAGGCTTGAGTCATCAGCAAAAATACATGTAGAGACCAATAGTGATGTCTTTATGTGTCGTCTTGTTATAATTAAATCTTATTAAATTATATTCTGGCATTAGTTGTTCATAGGGCTGGTGTGTCTTACCCCCAAAACCTCCAGTCTGAGGAGTACATTTTTGGGGGATCTGTCATTTTTTTCAGCATTGTTTTATGATGATCTGCCATTTTTTTAATTATTTTTAAACTGACATTACATTATCAGTCATCAACTAATAATATACATCGTGTATCTGCTTGGCTGGTGCAGTGTGTATCACACAGGAACCCCTGATAATGGTGGAGCCCCAAAAGGGCTATCTTCAGCAACATTTTTTTTTGCTTTTTGTACTTTTTACTTTCTTCTACCAAAGTTATATTGTCAATCATCAACTATAATAATCGCCAGGGCCATTTCTTACTACCCCGTACCTTTCAATCACATGGTGGCCCAATGCCTACTGGGTAGGGTGGATTTAAGAAGTACTAATTTCAGTAGTGCTTATTTTTTTAAATTGTAATTTTCTTTCTGAACAGTTCTTTTAAATCAATTATGAGGGTAATATATCTCCATAAAATCATTGGTGGATGAAATAAGGATTCAATTCAAAATTCAATCACCTGAAGATGACCAGAGTGTACTACGACTGAAACATCATGATTATGACAACAAAAATGAGGATAACAGCCTGAACATTGTAAATAGTGTAAATATTCATAAAATAGTGTTTTTTCATAATTTTTAAGATCATTAGTTTTCTCATAAGCAAGTGACAGTTTGGCAAACGTTTCAACCAACTCCAACAATAATCTTCTTCAGATCAAAAATACATAAAGTGAGTATATAAACCAACTGGCACGGAGAGAGAGAGAAGGCTGAGAATAGGTGTGCAATATCAAAATAGTATGAGAATTTTTGCAGGTGTTTTATCAATATATAGGCTCGGTTTGCCAATTTACCTGTAAAATGATAACATCTTTGTTATCAAGAAAGACAAGTGTTTTGGAAACTATAAACTATAAACTATTGTAAAAGCATTAACAGGTAAGTTGGCTATTTGCTCTAAGATAAAGATAAAAAGGTGCTTTTCATGATGACTTTCAAGCTGTGTAGTACTACTTTATAACAAACAAAATTGCTGTCTTTCCAAAGAAAAGAATTCAACACATCAAGGATTTTTATGCATATATTCATTTTAGGAAAATCTATAACAAAGTTGAAAACCTTTTGTGCAATGCATTTCATCCTTTAGAACTTCATTGGATATTTATGTTGATGTGATTACACATAGACATGAAGAAAATTAAATTAAAAAAAAAAATTGTTTGTTTTGGATATATAATCTAACTGATTTCTTTTAGTTTCTTTTTTGTTTTGTTTATGTTTTAATCACTTTTGTTGTTAAATATCCCAATTGTGATAATAGATTTGCCAAGGAAGGTGAAATATTGTAAAAACCTGGATGTAAATTTACTGTGGATGTTGCCACAAGGAATACAAACAAGAAACAGCAAACATGGATCTTCATGCCCACAAAAAATGGAGTGCCAAAAGGAGAGTTTTCCCCTTCCACAACTATTATTTTAACTACTTTCACTCCTCAACAATGTTTATTCTTTTAAAAAACAATGATTAGTATTGTAATATTACCTAAAGATATGATAAAAGTGAATTTATACATTTTATTTTGTCTTGAGAATTGACAACAAAAATATTAAACATTTATTTAGTAGATTGTTTATTGGAACAGTTGCAAAACATTGGCAAATTGCCAATTGATTGGAAATTTATAAAATGGTAAATAATAAAGATTTCCTTATAGTTGGTTCACATATTTTAATAATTTAGTAAATGTTTATAAAAATTATGAATAAAAAATTGTTTTTCATACTTATTTGTTGCATTAGTTTTTAGGAAGTTGTAAATATAAAATTATTCTTGTATATTTTACCGAATAGATTATTTTATTAAAAAACTTTGGGGAAATATTTTGGTGAGTGCATATTTCACACACCCTTTTCAATATTGCTATAAAAAGAAATTTCTGAAGATATTTTATTATAAAATTTATGCAATATTCAATGTGAACATGTAAAAAATTTGGTCTGAATCTTGCCAAAAATAATTCAATAAAACTCAAAAATATTTTTTTAACAATTGGTGCTTGCATATTTTAATAAAACATTATTTTCTTTCAGAATCAACAAAAAAATCTAAACTTGATGTTCATTTTTTTAGAATTACTTGTAATTTTTCAGTGTATTTTTTAAATTAAACCCATTGCTGTTCATCACAAGAGTTAATTTTTTTAAAGACATGTTTGAAGTTTTAAAAAATGTAAAGTTTAATGTCATTTTTCAGTGTGAACCTCTTTTAAAAGAATTTTATTTTATTTTTTTTCTTTAATCAACTGTTAGAGTATTTTTGGTATGGATGTACAAAAAGGAAAAAATTTGTATTGACTGACTACTATTCAATATCAGAGGAGTATTCTATTATAATTGTGCTTGTCCATTCTTTCATTAGTTTGCACATGGTCAGTTTAATGTGGAGAGACTGAGTGTGTGCACCCAAGCCAGGTCTAAAAGAAACCCAGCCACCACAACCATCAGTTGTGCTGGTATTGGCATTACTACCAATCTCCACTCTTTAGAGCAATGATGGAGGTACTGCCACAGTCAGCTGCTTCCTAAGACTGTGTAGTAGTAGATGCAACTGCTGAGGATTGTGATATGACACCTTCTAAAAACATCTGAAACCCAGTCTGTATGTGGACTCAAAGTAAATGGCCATGATACCTCTCCTCAATGAAGTCTTGACAATCAAATTGTCATTTTCACAACAGAATTAAGTCTCATTTTCCTCCTAACTATTGAACAAAAATAGTTGTTTCCACAACAGAGAACAAGTACTGTTCTCAAAACAATGCACTATATTGAAGTCTCTGAAGGCACTAACGAATTTTGTCATGAATTGCAACAACTCACCTCAAACCACAAGAACTGTTAAGAACATTCATAGTTGTACCTTCAAGGTAAATATATCCTTTTAACTGAGTTTGACCTCATTGAAACTCTTTTATTGTACCTTATTGGGGAATGATTCCATCCATCAAACTTTGTTGAATAGAAAATGAGAGAAAGGGTTTCTGCAGGTTCAAATAAAGTGACGATATTTAATGTAAAATACACAAATTCTTAACTGTCACTACTATTACAAAATAAAAGTTTATATTTAGAAAGTTCTTCTCTCAGACTGAAAAGGAAATGAACATAAATATTTTTTCAATGAGGAAAAGAGAAAGTGGAAATGGGAGACAAAATGAAAAGGAGTCTGCTGTTACATTGTTGAAGAACAGGACAAGGACGTTGACTAGTGTCCCTTTACTGCTGTCAGTCCTTCTGTTGAGTTGAATGGTTGTCTGGTTTATATGACTTCTCGTAGGCGCCAGAAGCCTATGTTTATTTATTAGCAGGAGCTAATTTTATTGGCTATTCTTTATTTTTATCAATTTGAAATATGTTTGAAACCAGAAGGCTGCATGGATTCTTTTCATAGTGTATTTGTTTTTCTCATTTGATCTTTTGATTTGAAATGGATTGATAGTTGAGAAAATGTCAGTACGTAATATACTGTTTAAAATGTTTGGGCCAAGTGACTTTTCTTCCTGATTTAGAGGTGTGATGTTGCTGCTTTGTTTCTGCTGTTGAGTCATTCTGGAGTGATTTGTTACTTGGATGTGGTGTTTGTGATAGTGTTGTTGATTGTAATGCTGATGCATTTCCATTGTCAACATATGCTGGCTTGATTCTATTTACTGATATATTTTCTGTTCTTCCATTGTACAAAACAGTAAAGTATTTGTCCATCCTATGTTGGACAAGTAATGGACCCCTGTAGCATGCAACCAGTGGCTTCTTTACAAAATCATTTCACTGTAAATACATTTTTACAATTATGTAAATGCTTTGGAATATAAATTTGAGTGGTAACTTGCCTAACTGGTGCAAATTTTAGGTGAGATATTTTTTATTTTAGTTGTTGTATGAAAGTTGTTCAAGGTTGAATATTTTTATTATCTTTGAAGAATTCTCTTGACAGAATTAAGGTAGTGCCAAAAACTATTTCTGCCAGTGTACATTGTAGATCTTCCTTTAATGTTTTTCTGATGTACAACAGAGTTAGTGGCAAATTATTTGTCCAGTCATAAGGGTTGTCTTTTACTGCTTAAAATGCTTTCATTTGGTGATGAAATTTTTCCACCATGCAATTTGAATATAGGTGATATGCAGTCATTTTAATATGACATATGCCAGGTATTTTTGTGAATTCCTTGAAGAGTTAGAATTTAAATTGAAGTCTACAGTCTGTCATGATAGTGGTTGGTATGCCGAATTGTGCTATCCAATGATCCAGTAATGTCCTTCTTACAGATTCCGTGGTGGTATCTAATTAGATATGCTACTGGCCAAGAATGATACCAGTCGATAACAATGAGAATATATTGAAAATTTTGTGATGGTGGGAGTGGTCCTACTAAGTGTAAGTGGATGTTGGTGAAACGAGCATCTGGCTCACTGAAGGTTCTGATAGGAGATTTTGTGTGGTTACTGATTTTATTGCGTTGACAAGACAAACAAGTTTTAGTTCAGTTACCAATATCTGTTGCAATATTTGTCCATACAAAGCATTGTGTGATAATTTTTACTGTTGCCCTACTGCTTGGATGAGTTCATGAATGTGTAAGAATATGGTTTTTTGTAAAGTTGGAGGAATGTATGTTTGTGGATTTTTTAACTTTGTATCACACCATATCATTCTATTGTTAAAGGGAGCTAGTAACTGAGATAGTTGGAATGATGTCCACTTGTGTCGATAGATTCATGGTAGTATCTTTTTTCTGTTCATATCCTATAGATTCAAAATTAATATCAACATAGCTAATATTGTACATTGTAGTTCTAGATAGTGTGACTGTTACAATGTTGTCTATACCATGTATGTGTTTGATATCAGAGGTAAACTGTGATATGTAGTCTAGTTGTCTTAATTCTCTAGAAGAGAATTTGTTGCTGAATGTAATGAGCATATTAATGGCTTGTGATCTGTCTAAACTATGAAATCTCTACCTTTTGATATGTGTTTATAATTCTTGATAGCAAGGTAGATAGCTAAAAGTTCCCAATAAAAGGTACTAGATTCTATGAGCAGTAGTTAATTTTGCCAAATAGAAAGAAATGGATTGAGAAATATCATTACCTAACCTGTTACAGCATTGCTCTGACTGAAACTGCTCATGCATCTGTAGTCAGAGTCAGCTTGACAGTGTCATCAGTTCATAAAAATTGTAGTTTGGTGAAATTAATTATAGCATGTTTGACAGTCTCTATAGCTTGAAATTATTCGGAATTTAGAGAGATGTTCTTGTTTTTTCCTTTGAGTAAATTTGTAAGTGGAGTGAGAATGTGTGAATATTTAGGTATATGGCTCCTGTAAAAGTTGATGAGACCAACAAATCTCCTCAACTTCTTGATTGAAGTTGGTGTTGGTAGGTTAGTGATGGCATCTATTTTTTCTGAGCAGAAAAAATGTTAAGCCCAAAATGAAATATAAACTGGAAAATACAGAGAGAGAATAAAAGCCATTTTCCCTGGTAATGTGGAAGTGAAAAAAAGGGTTATCTGGATTGTCCCCCACCCCTATGAATTGGAACAACGCACCAAGAGTTTATCTTCTTTTTATCTATCAAAAATCTGGCATGCAGATAAAATAAATTGGGAGATGACTTTATCTCTTTCTTGAGAAATTAGAAAAACAAACATCATTAACGAGAAGAGAGACAGATGGGAATTATATTTTTGTTAGCAAAAATGAATTGAGAAATTAAAATAGGGTATGAACCCACTGTGAGGGTTAGAATTATGAAAATTGAACCTGTCATGACAGGAAGGTGGTCTGGTTTGTGTTTTTGCTGATAGTGATTGTCCCACAGATGGAGAACTGCTTATCACTTTGTTGAGAATTTAGGTGAACAAACATATTTTTGTTGATGAAACATTGATGAATGTTGGGAAATAATTTTATTTCTTGCTCAGATGGTTAAATGTTGTGGTACGATACACCTAATTTACATAAGTGGAGTACCGACCATATAAATATGGGTTGGTACCGGAAGACGGAAAAAGAGTAGGATGTAAGAAGAGATCCAATCGAGAGACTCTGCCCAACTGCGATTTAGTCAACCCATTCTGCAGGAACAGTCTTCCCAAGAATATACCAAAACTAACTGTAAATATTGTGTACCTTTTCCTTGTTTCAATACATTTTGTTTACGTACATTTTGTGTTGTATTATTATTATTCCATGCTTATCCAAGTTTCAACATTAAATAAGAATGTAGTGGTCTGGTTTGTGTTCTCACTGGACAGAGGTAATTCTCTAACGTAATAACCCTTCCTGTTGCAGTTCTGTCCTGTTTGTCCTAGCTCCTTATCTGTCATTGCTATTACCTCCCGGTTTTTACTTAGCAAACCCCTTAATTCTCTTCTATAACATTCAGGGACTGTTATGTCCTCGTCCCTTAATTCGCCAATCTCTGTCTTGTTCCGCGACCTATCTTCGTTTCTTATCCTCACCTGTTCGACTTCCCTTACAGGGTAAGCCCATGCTAACTCTTCTCGCTTTATTCTGGCGGTTTTATTAGCCAAATTAGTCAGAAGCAGAGGAACGGTCCTTGATCCTTTCACTAATGAACTACATACTGTCACTTCTCCCTCATTATTATCATACCACCTGACCTTGGACGGGGTAGAGATACTGCTAGGAGAAGACAATTATGAGCAGCTACCTGTAGTAGCCCAGGCAGATATAAAGTTGCCCCCTAGAACCACTGTATCTGGGGAAGGCAAAATTATTGTGGAGGGAGCCCTGAATGACGGCTTGTATCAGGTAGCCCCTACGGATGGGAAATCGAAGAGGTGAGGATAAGAAACGAAGATAGGTCTCGGATTTTTGTTGTACCAAGAGCTGTATAAAGCAATTGAAGATTGGCCCCATGAATCTTTTGTTTTATTTTTTTGTCATGAAGATATTTTTCTTCCTTAATGTGGCACCTGCCACAGCTTGAACCAGCGCTGTGATTACTGCGGCCTTTGATATTCCACTGCTTTGAGATCAAGAACACAATAAGGGTAGATTTGGTATGGATTGAGGTTGTTAGTGACCAGAGGACAGCTTGGACCAGCATCAGTATTGACCAGTGCAGAGTTAGCCCTGTAGTTAAAATGTCCTCCTAAAACCCTGAGTACCAGATTAGTAAATGTGGTTACACAACCAAGTGTAGGCAGCAGCAGGAGATGTTATATTGTCATTTTTTTACAATGCATGAATAGTTTTTCTTTTTTCCCTTACTTATTTATTTTCATAGTCTTCAAACAAAAATAGACTTTCTGTCGTTCCAATGTTTTTTTATTGTAAAAAAAGGGATACAACTAGCATTACACATTTTATTCATTTATTCAAACACAAAAAAACATTTCATAAGCTTTTTGTTTTTCCTTCGAGAAGGTTGTGTACAATATCATAGGTTCCTTATTTTCTTCTGTAATCAAAAACAAAACAAAAAAAATGGTATCTTAAAAGTGAAAACACTTTTTGCATGTACACAATAATGTGAGTCCATTTCCTTTTTAGTACTTTTACAATAAAAAAAAAGAAAAAGTCATTTGCATTTGAAACATTTCACATACCACAATTATTAAAAAAAGGAAAACAAAAAAACTATTAATTTATATTTTATAAGAAATTGGGGAGAATGGTGATCAAGTGACAAAAAATGACAAAGAGATACTCAGTGAAAACCAAAACAGTTTTAGTAAAATAAAATGAAGGAAATTTCATTAAATATTAGGGATGCACAAAGTTGATAGTTTGTGTACCTGGAAAAGGAGATAATAAATTTCTGAACGAGTAACATATTTTTTCTAAAACAAGGCTCAGTGGTAGATGTGGGGGAAAAGATCAAGTTTACAATCAAAATTAATCAAATAACATGAAATATCACAAGAAAAATGCCAGCATATACAAAACAATTCAAATTACAAGGAAGAAGGTACAATAAGAAGGTTTCACTGAGGTCGAACTCAGTCAAAGAGGTATATTTACATTGAAGGAATAAAATGTGAATGTTCTTAACATTTCTTGTGATTTGATGTGAGTTGTTGATGTTTGTGACAAAATCCGTTTCTGCCTTCTGAGTTCAAAGTTTTCAATGGAGAGCATTGTTTTTAAAACAGTACTTGTTCTCTGACAGGAAAATGACTATTTTTATTCAATAATCGGGGTGAAAATGAAGCAATTTTGTCATGAAAATGACAATTTGGGTGTCAAGACTTTGTTGAGAAGAGGACCTGCTGCCACTTCTTTGAGTCTACTTTCAGTTAGGTTTTCTGATGTTTTTAGAAGGCATAGTATCTCCCAATCCCATGATGGTTGTTTTGCAGAGAATTTTATAACCAAAAGGTCAGCTTCAATTTACTCCCAAAATTTTGGTGGTCAACACAAGAATTTCAGAGTTCAACTGACTTTAGTAGCCACTAGTTAAAAAATCCTGTTTATCAAAACTGTTGTGATGAGATAACCCAACTTCCCCATTCACGATAATAGACGGACTGGTTGCCGATAAAGTACGACCACAGCGAACAGTAGAAAGAAAAGAGGTCTTTGTTAACACCTATTGAGGTTACCGTACTCCTGTCTCTGTATTTTGACATACCTACATCCGATTATAAAATTATTATTGAAAAACCAACACTCTGGTTTACTTTGTTTATTAGGTCTTGCACGAGATATAACAGCTGGCGACGAGGATTGTGCAACGTACTTACTTGAAAAAAAAAATATATATATATATATCAGATTACGCTGAACGGATTTCGAAAGCGGAGTCTCAAGTCAAAAAGAAACTTCTTGAAAAGTAAGAAAATTTTTACTGTTAAATTGTTATTTGAAAAATATATATTGAACCGCGACTCAAATACGAGCCGGTCTAATAATTGATTATTCAAGTAAAAATTACGGGTTGTAAAAATATTACGGAGTAAATTGTCTGTTAACCGTCTAAAAAAAAAAAAAAAATTTGCCGAATTCTAAATAAAGTCGGGATGGAGCAATTAGTCGAAATGACTAAAATGCTGTGTACAAGCTTGCAACAACAACAGCATCAAGAGTTACAGCAACAAAAACAGCACCAAGACTTACAACAACAAATATTGCAACAGCAAAAAAGTCTCGAAAAAATTTTGAAACAGGCGACTGGGGAAAGAAAAAATGCTGTTTTTTCTGCCGAAGGAATAGCAAATTCATTATCCGAATTTATTTATGAACCTGATTCGGGCATCACATTTCCAGCATACTTTAAACGTTTCGAAACTATATTTACCAAGAGATGTCAATATTGGTCGGATGAGGAATGAGTAACATTATTAACCCAGAAACTAGGGACAAACGAGAATAGGAAGTACTCAAACTTGATATTGCCCAGAAAGCCAGAAGAAGTTTCGTTTGAAGAAACTATAAGTATTCTGTCAAAAATATTTGACGAAAGGAATAGTCTGTTCCATACGCGATACAGATGCCTAAACATCGTTAAAGCAGATAACGAGGATTTTGTGACATACGCGGGAACAGTGAACTCTGGTTGAACAATTCAAGTTAGAAGAAATAACCAAAGATTTATTCAAGTGCCTAATTTTTCTTCAAGGACTAACTGATCCTAAATATAAAGAAATTAGGTCGAGAATATTAATAATGGTCGAGCAAGACTCGAAAATAACATTACAAAGGGTGACCGAAGAATGCCAATGTCTCATAAACGTAAAAAGGGATAATACACAAATTGAGGAGAAAAGTGTTGCTAATGTTCGAAACGTAAAAACTCGAAAAACTCCAAAAGCTAAAAAGATAGAAAAATGTGAGACATGTGGAAAAAATAACCATACCAAAGACGTGTGTTGGTACAAAAATAAATTCTGTCAATCGTGCGGAAATAAGGGGCATAAATATTCGGTTTGCCGTAAGAAAAGGAAATTACAAGATGTAAGCATGGTATTATCAGAAAAAGAAATTCAGAAAGGTAAAAATAGAAAGTACGTAGATGTACGTATAAATAATCATACAATTACTTTCCTATTGGATTCTGGTTCAGACATAAGCATCATTGATGAACAAACATGGAAAAATATTGGAAGACCTAAATTATCTGAAACCAAAAAAACCGCTAGAGGGGTTTCAGGAAAAATTAAACTTTAAGGGAGAATTAAAGTGCGATATTTCGTTATGTGGCAAGACTGCAAAAACGAAAGTGTATGTAATCCAAGGGATTAATTCATGTCTGTTTGGAGTAGACTGGATAGTACTCTTTGATTTGTTTGAACTCCCGATTAACTCATTTTGCAACGTAATAAACAGTGCTGAAAAACAAAAGTATTAAAATGAAAAATTCATGAATGAATTAAAAGAATATCCCAGAGTTTTTTTCTGAGGGATTGGGTTTATGTACTAAGACGGAAGTCAAATTTGAACTCAAGGAAAATGTGAAACCAATTTTTTAAACCTAAGAGAAACGTTCCTTTTCCTCCTTAGACACAATTAATAAGGAATTGGAAAGGCTTGAAAAAATGGGAGTGATATCTAAGGTTGACCATGCGGATTGGGCCTCGCCCACAGTTTATGTTAAGAAGAAAAACGGAAAAATAAGAGTGTGCGCAGATTTTTCAACAGGGTTAAATGATTGCCTTAAAAATCACAGTTATCCACTACCTTCACTAGAAGATATTTTTTCAAAATTGAATGGTGGGAAGATTTTTTCAAAAATCGACCTGTCTGACGCATACTTGCAGATTAAAGTGAGTGACGAATGCTCATAATATTTGTGTATAAATACATATAAAGGCATTTATAAGCTAAAAAGGCTTCCTTTCGGCTTAAAGGTCGCCCCAGCTTTGTTTCAACAGGTGATGGACACTATGCTGGCAGGCCTTTGAGTTTGGTACCACCTATTTAGATGACATTCTAGTCAAAAAAATAAGAATGTTCAAGAACATAAAACGCACATCAGAGCGATATTCAAAAGACTAGAAGATTTTGGCTTTAAATTAAGCCACGAGAAGTGTAAATTCTTCATGGAAAGAATTACGTACCTAGGACAGGTAATAGACAGTGAAGGCAGGAAACCGGACCCACAGAGAGCCGATGCAATTAAGAACATACCTGCACCCGACACAGTTGCGAAACTACAATCGTTTCTGGGGTTTGCACAATATTATGCAATCTACATACCTAAAATGTATGATTTAAGAGCCCCCCTCAACGAATTGTTGAAAAAAGACAAGAAATGGTTTTGGTCAAAAGATTGCGAGACGGCTTTTCAGAAAATAAAAAAATGCCTACTCTCAGATCTCGCCTTAGCACATTATGATCCTGAGAAAGAGATCATTCTGGCAACTGACGCAAGTTGGTACGGAGTGGGTGCTGCACTGCTTCACAAATATGAAGATGGCACTACTAAACCGATCGCGCACGCGTCGAGGACTCTTCTTCCGGCTGAAAAAAATTAGTCAGATCGAGAAAGAGGCTTTGTCGATTGTGTTCGGGGTTAAAAAATACCATCGTTTTTTACATGGTAGATCATTTGTACTTCAAACGGACCATAAACAGTTACTTACAATATTTGGAGGTAAAAAAGGCATTCCTACGCATACAGCTAATCGCTTACGGTGATGGGGTGTAACCCTGTTAATTACCATTTTTAGGATGGAATACGTCAAATCTAAAGAACATGGGCATGCGGATGGATTGTCAAGGCTGATTCCAAAAAATGAAATGTTAGAGACGGTTATAGCAGCATTAACCGAGGAAAAAGAAATATCAGGTCTCTTGTTGAATACAATCAGGGAATTGCCGGTAACATTGGACAAAATAAAAAAAGCGGAAAAAGATCACTATATTGTGAAATTAAGGAACCAGACGAGATGGAACAAAAGACAGAAAAAGGGAACTCAGATTTCACCTTTTTCAATTTGCGACAACACGTTGATGTACGCAGATGGAATTGTTATACCTCAATCTCTACGTACAGATATGCTGAAAGAATTTCATACCGGTCATCCTGGAATGTCTCGGATGAAATCGCTCATGCGTGGTTACGTATACTGGCCAGGAATGGACAAGGATATTGAAGGTTTTGTAAGACTATGTAGAGGTTGTCAATTGGCTGCAAGGGCACCTCCGGTCAAAATGAATGATTGGCCGAAAAGGGATTTGCCGTGGGCACGTCTACATATAGACTATGCTGGACCAATTAATGGGTACTATTATTTGATATTGGTGGACTCTTTATCGAAATGGCCTGAGGTAGTCAAGTGCAAGCATCCTACATCTAGGAACACCATCAGTGCATTGGATGAAATTTTCAGTCGTTTCGGGGTTCCCATGACATTGGTGAGCGACAATGGTACGGCGTTCACAAGTATGGAGTTTAAGGATTTCTGTACTGCCTTAGACATTGAACACATAACTACACCAGTGTGTCATCCCAGGTCGAACGGTCAAGCCGAGAAATTTGTTGACACTTTTAAACGTGCTTTACGTAAAAATAAAGGTATGGACACGGAAGAAAGAACTATTCAGAAGTTCTTGGCAATCTATAGGGTAACTCCTAATGAGAACAACGATGCGAAAATGTCACCGGCGGAAATTATGTTCGCAAGGAAAATTAGATCAATTTTCGATAGATTGTTACCCTATCAAAACAGAAAAGTTGCTAAGAAAGAGGAAAAAGTCAACGTAAAAAAATACACTTCAGGAGAGTTTTTTTTTTAAATTTTCAAAGTGGAAAAAGCTATTGGATGGATGGCATAATCCAGAAAAGAATTGGTAAAGTGGTCTACACGATTAAAAGTAAAAAAAATTACGTGTAAAAGACACATCAATCAGATTAGACCACGATATGGTGAAGAAAGTGAAAAAAGCGAAGGAGAAATTCCGATGGAAGTGTTATGCGATGCTTTTAACATGACACTACCCAATAGTGCATTTGAACCTGTATCGCATGGACCAGCCTTACGGGCTGAAAAGCGGAAATTATCTTCGCCAAAAAAGGATCTAATTGTGACGACTAAAAGAAGGAGCACACGGGAAAGAAAACCAGTTTTAGTCCGGATCCAAAAAGACGACATTAGAAGCAGAAATTTTCAAAAGGGAGAATTTCAGCTTCGGGGGGAGGTGTTGTGATAAGATAACCCAACTTCCCCATTCACGATAATGGACGGACTGGTTGCCGATAAAGTACGGCCACAGCGAACAGTAGAAAGAAAAGAGGTCTTCGTTTGTTAACACCTATTGAGGTTACCATACTCCTGACTCTGTCTCTGTATTTTGACATACCTACATCCGATTATAAAATTATTATTGAAAAACCAACACTCGGGTTTACTTTGTTTATTATATCTTGAACGAGATATAACAAAAACAATTTATTGTTGTAGAAAAACCACTTCTGTTTTGCTTTCACTTTCCTTCCCCTTCAATTGACCCTCTTCCATTCCTTGGTCAAGGAGTTTTGTATGGAGGGTGGTAAGGTACAGTTCTCAGTACTTATTTTATTACCTTCATCCCTTTCCCCCAAACTACCAAAAGCTGAAATTTACTCAGTTAAAAAAAAAAAAAAATTTAACACAGCAGTGTGGGTTCATTTTTACTTTTGTAATAAAAAAACATTTTCTGCAAACTATTTTTATGTTTGACTAGCTATCAGGTGACATTTAAACTGGCTCCTGCAGAGGGCTCTTGATTGAACCTTCATCATAATAGATAGAAAAAAAGAATAGATGTGATAGGCAACAATAAACTACAGAAGAACTCAAAATTGATCGCTGCATTTAAGTATTGCATTAATATTTAAACTTAGCTTTCAAAAGTTCAACGATAATTCTTCTGCCGCTACTTAATTTAAAGACAATTTGATGTACGTAGGTCCTTACTTTCCCTACAAACAATTACTTTTATTTCATAGGTGACTTTCGATGGATTTTGCAATTAATTTTGATTATTTCAAAATTTATTTCCAAGCTATAAAAAATTGTTGCAAAAAATCATGTAAAAAAAAAAAAAAAATTGCCAAAAACAATCACAGTAATGGAAATTTGGGAATCCAAAATTTCAGTATTGCATGTCCAGATTCAGTCCAGAATGTTTTTAATTTGCTCACAGAGTTGGCCTGATTCCAAAATGTTATATGCTGAACTACAGCCTCCAGGTGTAAAGTTGAAAACATGGCCAATTTTATTTTGAAATACTGTAATTTGAGAACGGTAATTTTTTCATTTGAACATGAGCTATTGGAAATTAGAGAGTTGTGTCCCTTTGCTTTTATCAGTAGAAGCCAAGATGATGTAATCCAAAAACAATCACAGTAATGAAAATTTGGGAATCCAATCTGAATCTGGCCCAGAATGTTTTTAATTTGCTCACAATCAGCCTGATTCCAAATGAGGAGTAAAGTTGAAAAAGTGACACACTGACATTCACATTTATTATATAGAAGACATGTGTATAGTGTATTATATTGCAGTGAGTACCCCCCACTTTTTTTTTTTTTTGTAATAAAAAACAGAACAAAAAAAAAAAAAACAATATCTAAAATTTAAATCAAATGTCTTTTTTGTGCCTGTAAAGAAAAAAAAACAATTTCTGCTCCAAATGGAAACAAAAAAGAATAGACTAAAAAGCAAGAAAATATAATTATAATAATAATAAAAAACGAAAATTATTTCTTTATCAATAATAATTTTAAAAAAATTCCTTCTGAAAGAGCTTCATGTGTGACGATATAGCCGCTCTAAACACAGTCACTCAGTCACTTTTCTAAATAGACTGTCAGTTAGTTGATAAAGAGTAAAGACGTTGTTTTTTTTGTTTTTTATCTAATCGAGAAATTCATGCTTGCTTGATTTTAGCGACAGGTATCAACATTATTTTTTTTTTTTATTATTATTCGACTCTAAATTAGTTACATAAACTGCTTCCTCTACTCATTGATTAGTGCCGAAAATTGATAACGTTTTTTACACGGTTTACTACTTGATGTTCGATTAAAAAAACAAAACAAAATAAAATGTGTTTTTCTTTCTTTTTTATGTGTAGTGCTACTGCCATTATCCTCCAGATGGAAAAGTTGAAGATATTAAAACTTTGAAAAGAAAAACTGAAAAATAAATCTAGGAAATGGGAACAAATCATAACAGTTAACTCAAGCTCTTTTATCCATTCTTCTTACTTAGCATTTCATTTTAGTTGTCAAAAATCAAAAATAGCTATCTTTTTTGGTATAATAAAATTCAATCCAATTTATAAATTGTATTGAGTATTCACATCAAGCTACGAAAAGAGACTGTAGCAATTACTTTTTATTAGTTAAAATTAAAAATGGCATTAATGTAAAATCTTCGATACCCAATGTACTTAATCTTTAAAAGCGGTGCTTAATAAATATGTCCCTTATTTCTTTACATTTTTAGGCTTTTAAATGCCACAAAAATAAGTTTTCTTCGGCGAAAGGACTTCGAAGGTTTGATTTATTTATTTTTTTTTACTGTTTGTTTATCATCTTTTTTAAATCTGTACAAAATGTGCAAGTTCTTTGATAAGAAAACAAATTTCTGGTAACATTGACAATCACAAAATAACTCCAAAGTTTAACTGAAGTGTAGTTACACACACTACTCAGTGTATTTATTTAACAATTAACGTCAGTTTTTTTTACTCATTTATTACAAACAGTTTAACTTGATCAGTCATTAAATAGAAATGCACTTTTAAGCGATTTTTAAAACAAAAAGTGATTACAAATTCGTTCTAAAAACGATCGTCAATTTTTGATTGGAATGTAAAAAAAAAAAATTTTTCTTCTTCGTTACATTTTAAGTTAACATTTTTGTTAATATTTTTATTTAATTACCCTAATTACTACTCACGCCTTAACATAAAACACGCACCTAGCAGTTGTTGAATAATAAGCAAACACTAAAATTTCGATCGTGTCATTTAAGAAAACGATCAAAATTTTGCCCCCAAAATCCGAGTCTACCGGCATCCTCACCTTTCTCTTTCTCTGATGGAAATCATAATAATAAAAATATTCCGTTTATTTAGTTAGTTGAAGATTATTATACTGGAAGCAAAGCTGCAAAAGTTAACGTTGTATCAGTTGCACCATATTAAAATTAAAATCACAAATTAAACTTAAAAAAAAAAAAAAAAAAGCCGCCATCCTCGAAAAAAGTAACCAAAAAGTTCGAACAGCTGTAAAAAATATTTTTTGCTGTTTTTTATCAATTGTATCGTTACGGTTCGTTAAAGAATCGTGAGATTTTTGGATCACAACGTTGAAATATATTCAGTCCAGTTAAGTTTTTATGTCAAATAATTTTTGTGGATTTTATTTAAATTTCTGTTTCTGACAGATCTGTTGATGACACTGACATAAAGTGGGTAGGGAAAAAAAAAAAAAAAAACGACTGAAAATTAAAATTTAAAAATAAGACGGGCATCCTGATCATTACATTAGCTTCTGACTCTGAGGATTTTTAAAACAGAAGAGAAGAGTTTTTTTTTACTTTTAAAAGTAAAACACTTTCAGTTTTGTTTTTTTGTTGTAAAAATTGCCAGGACAATAAAGAGCTAAAAAAAAAACGAAAACAAAAACATACTACTTCTTAAATTAACTGACCAACTCATAAAAAAAAAATAGGAAACAGTTTTTTTGGAAAATAATTTTTGTAAATTAGTATTCATTCCCCTTTACTAAGTAACAACACTTGTCAGAATAGAAAAATATTCATTCGTTATCGATTTAAAAGTGGGGCGCTGTTTAGTTTCAATACACTACTTACATTCACTACACAGTGTCAAAGGAAATCAATTCCTGACTTTTACAGTTATTGGTCTTTCTTCTGTTTTGCGTACGGCAAACAAATGATCAAATGGATATACAGGGTGGTCCGAAACACTTGTCAACGAAACCCCCCACCCACCCCTACCTATTGTTCTCATTACTTTTTGGCAAAAACTAATGAGAACTATAGTAAGACAGTAAATACAAAGCATATGTCCTGGATTCAGTTTATTCACTTTCATTGACGTGGTTCAGGTTACACAACGAGAAAGTGGATGAACACCATCATTTTCGTGTCAGTCATCTGAAATAGAAAATTAATTATGTACGGGTGACACGACTTTCGGACCAAATAGGATTATAAAAAATTAAATTAATAAAATTATCCGATTCTTATATTTTATATTAAGGTAAATAAAAATACTTAAAAAAAAGTTAAAAAGAAAAAGTTTTAGAAATTCAGAAAACTTTATAGATATCAATTTTAATTTTAAATGGGGGGGTTCAGTTTGCTATGTAAATTCATTGTAAACTGATTCCCCTACACAAACCAAAAAATAAAGTTATACGAAATTTATGTAAGCATTACATAATACAGGAAAAAAAGTAAGAATATGCTTTATCATGTAGTATAATTTTTTTTTTTTTTATTTGCATAGGGGTTGTGGGTCAATTTATGAGAAATTTACAGAGCAAAACAAAACACTCTTGGAATTTGGAAAATTAAAAAAAGAAAAATGATTAGTTCTTGGAGGGATTTGTTTCTATTGAAACACTGATTTTGGTAATAAGGATTTCCACTGAACAATCAGCCTAATGAGCCACATAACAAAACTCATCATCCGTATTCTGTATGAGTGCATAACAGAATCGGGCCAGAGATAGGACAAGAACAGTGCAGGTTCATTAAAGACACCGGAACAAGGAACATGATATTCATGCTCAGAATGTTATCAGAAAGAACAATACAAATGCAGAAGGACATGTACCAATGTTTTATACACTACACAAAGGCGTTCAACAAAGTACGCCACAAAGATCTGCTGGAACTGCTCAGTAACCTTTATACATTTGGGAAAGATATTAGAATAATCAAGAAACTATACTGGCAGCAAATGGACAAATGGCCTGCATGCAGATAGAGAATGAGTTCAGCAGATATACAAAAACAGAAAGGAGCTTAAGGTAGGGATGTGTCTTCTCACCAGACTCATTCAATGTATACAGCAAGGCAATTCTGAAAGAATTGGAAATCCTACTGGGATTCATCGTTTGCAGCGACAATGTTAACAACATAAGATATGCAGATGACACAGTGCTGATAGCAGACACAGAAAAGAAATTACAAAACCTCCTCCAGAAGGTAGTGAAGGAGAGCAAGAAGAAGGGACTAAGCATACACTACAAGAAAACATAATGTATGATCATCAGTAAAAGGATGAGCCCAAAATGTGATTTACAGGTTGAGGACACTAAAATCAAGCAGATGCAGAAATTTAAATAAATAAAATAATTTAAGGGTTTTGACAGAGGACTGTAAGTGTAATTGAGATCTGAAGACGTATTGGGATGGCCAAAGATACATTCCAAAAGCTGGGAAGAGTATTACAAGACAGGGGGATTTCTTTGGTAACAAAGAAAAGGGTACTGAACAGCTATGTGATATCTGTCCTCCTTTATGGCAGGGAATGTTGGACAGTCTCCTCAGGGATGAAGAAGAGACTCCAGGCAATGGAGGTATGGTTCTACACAAAGATGCTGAGGATATCATGGACCAAACATGTGAGCAACAATGAGATTTTGGTGAGGATGCAAACAAGGACAAAATTTATACTTAACATCAGGAAGAGGTAGCTGAAATTTCTGGGATATATAATGAGAAAGGAGAGCTTGGATAATCTGATACTCACAGGTTGAATAGAGGGAAAGAGAGACAAGGGAAAGCAATTCATGACATACTTTTGTGATGTCAATGAACACTCATTGCCACTTTTTGTAATGTCAATGAATACTCGTCACTTTCATAATGCTCATTGTAGTAGTGACTTTGTAATCACAGATACAACTATAGTAACACCGTTGAACAATACTGATGTCAGATATCTTCAATTATCACTCGCACTAATAGTACTTGCTCAATAATACTCGAAAAGTAACCACCGAATAGAAATCTATATAGTGATCACTATAGAGAAATGGTGTAGAAATAGTGAATAGTATAGATAACAGTGAACTGTATAGTAATAGAGGATAGAATAGAAATGGTGATCAATTAGATGTCACGTTAATTCCCATATATATATATATTTCCTTTACTATCACGTGATCCACTTAATTCAATAATGGGGTCACCTGTATTGCTGTCTGGCAATCTGTGTTCAAACACTTTATTCCTATATAACACATACCTAGCAGGCTTAAGTAAGTGGATGACAGAACATAGCCTGGGGGAAGTGGCAAAAGGACAAAATTTATTGAGAACTACAAGGTATAGGGGGAAGTGGAGGGCCATGATTGCCTATGTCCTAAAGGAACACGGAACATAAAAAGAAAAGAAAAGGGAAGAAGTATTGAGAAAAATGGATCAGTGGAAAGAGAGAAGAAAACAAAAGAAAGAGGGATGCTGAAGAGTTCATGGCAACAGCCAAGAAGCTCCTTTTCCAAAGATGAAACATTACAAACCTATTGCTACTTCCATGACAAATATTCAGACAAGCTCTATCCTTTAGTATCACTAGTTCAGACCTTTACACTCAAGACCTGTCATGCTATATCTTCAGGCTTAAATCACCCTCATTCCATCCAAATTCCTTTGGTAAGAAGAAAGTCCCATTCAAATGGTTTCTTCCCAAAAAATGCTACTTTGTGGAACTATACAAGAATTTCATAGTGTTTTGTTTGACTTCAGCTGGATCCAAAATTAATTTTTTTAACTCCATGCCTCAAAATATTGACCGAAACACATTTTGTTGATATTGTTCATAATAAAGAAGAAAGAAAGAATAAAAACTATAGAAAGTAAATAAAAACAGAATGAAATAAAATTAACGTGGCTAGTCAGGCTGTGTAGACCTGAGCCCTATCAAATTTAATAGGCAATGTATTTCTTGCTTTAATTTTATAAATAATCTTTTAAAAATCACTTAATGTGCTCTATTTTTCAAAGAACTCATTTTTATTTCAAATTACTGTTTTCAAATGTCAATTTTAAATAATTTATTTCATACAGTATAAGGAGTTTTTTTAGCAGAATGTATCAATTTAAAAAGCGTAAATTAAATTTATCCTAACTTAAAGTTGGTGAAAATCAAAGAAAGTGGCAGCCTTAACTCGTCGACTGGAGGGTTGGGGTGAGGAGTGTGACTGGAGTAGTGTTGAGGAAATATGATATCAATCAACTATTTCTATCTCTATCATCAGTGACTTGATAACCAGGTTATAAGACAATGAGAAATGGAATGGGGGCAATAAACAGACAAGCATATCAAAGTTTTTGTCCTCACTCTTTTTCTTGCATGTCTGGAAAAATTATTTTAAATAAATGTTTATTTTTATAGAATTATTACAAATAATATTAAAATAACAAAATATGTTTTATTTAATTTCATGCACTGAGATTTTAAAAAATTATATATTTTAGAGTAAAAGAATCATTTTAACATCTAAGTTATACCAATAGTATATTTTAGTAATGATTGTAATGAGCCTGACAAACATCAATGATCTAGAGTTACCATTGACATATCCTCATAATATTCACTTTCTACTACAGCCTCTTTTGCTCATTTTTCACACATTTAATCATGCTTTACCATGAGAGCTTCTTGAGCATTGTATTGGGTGAATATTGAAAACAAAAAGCCCTTTATAATAATTTTGAGATTTGGTTAGATTGTGGAAAGTTGATTGGACCAACGACTTTTGAGTATAAACTCAGAATAATGTTAGCCTAGGACTAGGGAGTCAATGTGGATTATTATATTAGTAACGTCTGGTAAAAATATGAACTAAATCTTTTCAGCATTACCTTAGATTAATGTCAGGTTATTGTTATGAAGTTAATGTTGATTATTATGTTATTAATTATTAAGTTAGTAAGAATATGAGACTAAATTTTTTCAGCTTTTTCTGGTTAGTACTACCACTGGTCAACTGATGGTTATCTGCTTTCCACTTCGTTCCTTCATCTGCTTCTGTTCCATGTTGTGTTCCTTAATCCCAGAGCAGTGAAGATCAAATTTCATCCATACTTGAGTGCTGACTCAGACCATGGTGGAACTGTGCTACAAAAGGACAAAGAATGCTTCTGCTGGCAAAAATAAAAATAACAAAATAATGAAGAAGGTCACTGGGTTAATTTTCAATTGGTTTATATAGTTTTTGATACGATAAAATTAACCCTTCTAACAGAACTCTCTATCGTGATATGTTGCTTCTTCTTTTAAAACTTGGAGTGAGTTCAGTTAACAAAGAAAGAGGTTGGTCAGAAATTCTCTTGGCAGCATGTCACATGGGATTTAGTAGCTTCTTCATCCATTACTGTCTTGTTTCCATCTCTTGCAAGCTCTCGTTCCAACTGCTGGGTCACTTAAATGTTCTGTTTATAAGTATTTTACCCAACTCCCACCACACATCAGGATTCATTAATATTGATATCAATTAATTATTTTCTCCAATTTTGGAGAAACGACACTGACCTTCAAATAAAGCAGTCAGTTATTCAAAACAATACATTTTTCGACAACAAGCAGCCTGTAATCGGCCACTTATTCAAAACAATTTTCCAATAACAAACTTTTGGATTTAAAAATTATTTTTTTGTCCCTGACATGAAAGGACTCCCTTTGTTGTTGATTCCCCAATATGACCCACATAACCTTCTGTCTATTTTTGTATGTTTACAAAATGACATTTTAGTTTTTTTACATTATTGGCTTTGCGAATTATAACAATTCCATCTGCCTCTCGGACGACTAGCAATCCACATTTCTCAAATCATACTTTGGACCTGACATTTGATTCTGTGTTTCTCTTTATCAGAAAGGAAAAAAAACAGACATTTCTCTTTTTTTCCTTGCTCCATATTTCAATTCATGTTTTCATATTAATGTTTTAAACCCTTCCAATTGTCCAAATCCTATATGGGGTTTTCACATGAACCCTTTTAATCCTAATTTCATACTACCAGTGTCACAATTTAAATTTTCCAAGGACTTCTGCTTTTAACTAATATAAACATTCAGTGACATGAAATTTAATTTTTTGAAATTTCATAAAATTAAATAAGTGGTGAGTAAAAGATGTAGAAAAAAAACTATATATATATATTTTTACCAAGATTTTCTAAAAAAAACAAAAATAAATTCTAAAACAATTTAATTCATTTGTAAATAAATCTTGAAAATTTCATTAAAATATGACAATTATTTGATTTTTGCAAGAATTTCCAAATCAATGTGTTTTTTACCACAAAAAGATGCTAAAATTTCTTAATCCTTGGCCACAAAAAAATTTAACCAAAATTTTGAATGTTCTAAAAAGGATAAAAAAATATAATTAAATAATAAAAAAAATCTTCTGGTCTTTCCTCTTAATGACAATGAAACTTTCATATCATTCATTTCTTTTAAATGTTTGGACTGTGTGAGATGTATTATTTGTGCAGTCTTTGAATCATAGTAGGAGTGTTTATTCCAAGCCATCAATACATTTCACAGAATCAAAACATGAAAAGAAACCAAAAAACAACACCAAAACAAAACCCCTTTGAAAATGGCCAAGTGGTTGAAAGCATTTGGAATAATAGACAATATGGACAGTTTTTGGTACTCCCTCATTCCTACCAAATGAAAAAAAATGTAAGAAAAATAAAAAATTAATAAAATTTAATAAAAGAGACACCCCCCCCCACATGCACGCATATACTACTATTATAAAATCCATTAATTAGTGAAATAATGGATAATTATTCTGAAAAAGCATTTAGATCAGGGGAGAGAACCACACTCTAGTACATTATTTCATAGACCTACAACTAAAGAACTATTACTAAAGAAAAATTTCCCAATATTTAAAGAATACATTATGGTTGACTGACTCAAAACGTTGCCTGATTTTAAATAATGCTATTTTCAGTTATGAATTTGGTTTCCTGTCTAAACTTTTCCTGATGGATTTTTGTCCCTTTCCCAATATAGTCACCATACCTTAACATTTTAAACCTTTCTTTAAAAAATACTGAGAAAAGAGAATATGTTATTATAAAAGATATCTTTGTTTTTTTAAATTAATTGTTTATTAATTAAAACTGAATTCTATTAACAGAAATCTCCATTTGATAAGAGCTGAAAAAACATTTTGCATATCAAGTTAAAGGGAAATAACTGAGTTTTTACTAAACAATTTTCTCAAATTCTATTGGATTTGAAATGAAGTCATTCCTTTGAAATTTTCCTTCTTGTTTTTCGTGCCAGAAAAAATTCTGAGTAATGACGAGCCAATTACTAAACTACAAGAATAGGACCGAGGCAGATGTAACTCTATGTGACATAGAACAATCAATATTAATCTTAATATTAGCCATATCAGGAAACATTCAGTTGATTGAGCAGTCAGTGCTACTGTTGGTTGAAATTTATAAAATTTTTCTCTAAACTAATTCTTAAGGAAAATAGGTTTCTCAAGTCCAGTAACTATTATTGCTCTTTCTAGTAATCATGGAGGCTTTCTTCCTAACTGTGGAAAAATAAGTGAAATTACCTGCATGTGTGTGTGGGTTGTGGTCAGACACAGGAGGCAGAGTTTTTGCCATGCTGGTTTTCCACACTGAGATCTGATTTTTGTAATTATTTTACCAAAAGGGGTGGGATGCACAGGTCTGTCACCTTGTTACTTAAGGTCTGCCTTCCCACCCTTCTCCACCTTCCTTTGTGAGAGGGACTTATGAGAACAGTGTCGTTTCACAAGCTCTCTTTTTCTCACATAGTTACTGACCCCTGTTCAGATTTGGGTCGCAAGACAGGCAGTGTTTTGCAACACTTACTGTACAAGACCAGCTTCTAGCTACCCTTAGAGTCAAAAGTATTTTTCAACATAAACTAATGTTTGAAATATTGTAGTACATCAACATCTTGATTATAACATTATCCTCTTCAAGTTACATGTGCTATCCATTTCAGGTTATTCTGTTGTTGAAAGCCTTCAAGTGATGTGGTTTCTGTTATTTGATATAGTTCCTTGTTTGCGATTCTGTAGTGGTAGTGCACATAGTTAAAAGAAGGACGGTCCTCTCTAAGACCTACAGGATTCATTTTCTGGAAGCCATTTTTAACCATTGATCTGAGAAAGTGGTTATATACAGCTGACAGATATTTCTGAACAGGTTTTGTGCTATGCATGACATCCATATGAACGTCTTAATCTGTCGAGGTTAGGCTCTCCACAACTTCGTTTCCACAATATGATTATTCTTTCTATTTGTGTTATTTGTCCCTACACCCATTTCATTAAATTTGTCAAGGAGTTTACTCGATGCTTTCATTTATTTCTCTTGACTTTGATGTGCCCTGTATGTGCTCGTTAATGTTTTGATACCTAGTTTTTCTATCATCTCCATACTCACCCTCTCTCATATATATGTGTGTGTGTGTGTATATGTGTGTGTGTGTGTATATATGTGTGTGTGTGTGTATATATATATGTGTGTGTGTATATATATATATGTGGGTGTGTGTGTATATATGTGTGTGTATATATATATGTGTGTGTATATATATGTGTGTGTGTGTATATATATATGTGTGTGTGTGTATATATATATATGTGTGTGTGTGTATATATTCATATATATGTGTGTGTATATATATGAGTGTGTGTGTATGTGTATATATATATGAGTGTGTGTGTGTATATATATATATGAGTGTGTGTGTGTATATATATGTATATATATATATATATGAGTGTGTGTGTGTGTATATATATATATATACAGTGTATCACAAAAGTGAGTACACCCCTCACATTTCTTCAAATATTTAAGTATATCTCTTCATGGGACAACACTGACAAAATGATGCTTTGACACAATGAAAAGTAGCCTGTCTGCAACATATATAACAGAGTTAATTTATTTTCCCCCTCAAAATAACTCAAAATATAGCCATTAAAAAGCTAAATCCCTGGCAACAAAAGTGAGTACACCCCTTAGGAAAAGTTGTCAATATTAACACACAACATGTCAACTGC